>JARHVA010008979.1:350000-370000 GCA_037957365.1 Torreya grandis | reverse complement strand
AAAAATACTAAATTTTCAAAGCAAGAAAAGCAAGTTCTTGAGGGTATTCAAAAAGTAAGCACATTTTTATTTCAAACATTTACCAATGATTTATTGCCTTATGTTGAATATAATTCAATATGATTTTTATTTCTAGATAATGTAGCTACTAGCCATACATTGGCCCATATAATCCACATTCATATTACTTACAAGAGTATCAATAAGATAATTTTAATATCTCACTCCAAATACTTTTTAAGGTCTTAATAGTTCCCTACACACTAGTGTACGAATATAACTAGGATTTCAAATCAAATAGTTCAATTAAGAATGGATCAAAACAACCAAATATAACTCAATATGCATAGTTCTCATCTATCTACAATCACCAAGTAAATTTATAGACCCATGAAAAACTTATAAGATACAATATCACCCAACTCTATAAAACATAATGCATATAAAGTAGCAGGTTCCAATAATCACAAAATATATTCAAAACATTTACTCAAAGGTTCTAATTAAAAAATTTATTCCAAAATGCAATAAGGTACATCTGATCAATATTTATATAAACAACTATATTCAACAATATTATAAGTAATTCATTATAATGTGCACATAACAATATCTATTAAACTAATTCAATAAATGTATTGATTCCAACACATAAAAACTACTCATGTCTAATTTTCCACAACTATAGTCAGTATCCAATGCACACTAGGATTCAACATAGTCAAGGAATCATATGAGATAATCAGTTAATCCAAGATTAACATACGAAAGAACTACTAAGTAAACCACACTAAATGCATACCTTTACTTATGATATAATATTTTTTATAACTTAATGCAATAAACAATATCAATTCACACCACCATTAGAATGGATTTTCATTAATCATAATTGTATAAACAAGGAGTAATTTTAAATTTCAAAGATCGATCTAAAACAAGTGAGGAAAGCACTCATACATGAGTGTAAATTAATATGACCACATGACTTATGAGACCATGTTAGGTACTATATAGTACACTATCATCTAGATGAATACATAGAAAATGAAATTATTCCAATGACTAATAAATCATAAAATAAAAATACAATAATGGTTTCATGCATAAAGACACAACTGCACCCATTTGCTTCAACCAACAAAATAAGATACTAAATTAAGATATTATTCTCAATATTCAGAAAAACATGGTCATTTATATTTGGTATAGTCAATACTTTAATAAAATAAAACCAAGAGTTCCCTTTAACATAAATGAAAACAAGGCTATCTAAATTACAACACCATATGTCATCCATTTATCAGTGAAACATTTTTACAAATAATTAGAAACCAATGTATTTGACTTGTATTAACAAAATAATTATATCTTTATGTTATTGAGCCATTTTGATAAATAATTAGCAACCAATGCCCTTTAGCTTTTTGAAAAAAAATATTTCAAGCCATATGCTATTGAGGCACATTGACAAAAAAATATCAACCAATGTCTTTAAGTTCTTTTAACAAATAATGTCTAGCTATATGTTATTGAGGCATTTTGAAAAATAATTAACAATCAACGTCTTTAAGTTGTTTTAACAAATAATTTTCAGCCATATTTTATTTGGGCACTTTGACAAATAATTATAAACCTATGTCATTGATATTTTTTAATAAACAATTTCCATCCATATATTATTGAGGCACTTTCATAACTATTTGCAATCAATATCTTTTATTAGAGTTGCTCAATATCTCTAATTAGCCATTAATGCATGAAACCCTAGGTAGTAGGTGAGATCCAAAATTTGTACACACAAAATCAAAATGCACAAATGAGTCAAGTCCCATGTTGAATAGATCACAAAAGAGAGGTACAAAAAGGAGTGAATGTGTAACTCCCACATGACAAGTGGTGAAGATCACATGACTAGTGGTGATGGTAAATTATTCCCATACCCAAAATATCCAATCAAGGGTGACTCCCAGTTCAATGTAACTCCTCCATGACAAGTGTACACCTAAGCAACTTAATAAAACAATTGTGAAGGTAAATTGAAAATGAAAAAACCTACACTAACACACCAACTTAAGTTAGCTTAGGTGGGTAGAGGAAATAGATCTTTATAATAGGGCTTGATGAGCTACCCATGTATAAATTAACTCTTATAATGTGGATAAAAGGAGAAAACACATACAAAAAACTCCCTCAAAAAGAAATAAATGAAGAGAGAGCTAGATGTACCCTCTAAGATGATGATAAAGCAATTTGTACTCTAAGTATAACTCACAATATGACTAGTGTTGATGACAAGATCCTTTACTTAAATATTGTAGAATATCCATCTACATTGAATGATGTTTCTCCATTTTGCCAATGGAATAACATGACTGGTGTATTGGAAGTCTACCCATTCCAAAATGGATGTTGAAGGTATTAGTATGAAGATATCTAGAAGAGGTCCAATAATATGGCATGGCATAGGTATGGTAATATCATGCACAAGAATTGGATGTAATGCCAATAAAGTGAACCTATTAAAATAAGTACATGGAACATTCATACTTTCATGTGAAGAGGAGATATCAGATCAAAAACTATCAAGACTAAATAAGATACTACAAATGAATCATATACATCTGTAATATAAATATCCAAGAGAATATATGAGTCATTGAAGCCATCAATGGGTGTACTCACAATAGAAATATTAGGCTCCTTCAAAGTAAAATATTATGAAGTATATATAAGACCAAAATTTTGAATAGGGATGGAAGTAGAATTTACAATGGGAGAACTAAGGTATAGAAGAATCT
Source organism: Torreya grandis (assembly GCA_037957365.1). NCBI lineage: Eukaryota > Viridiplantae > Streptophyta > Pinopsida > Cupressales > Taxaceae > Torreya > Torreya grandis. The sequence goes on along the minus strand of JARHVA010008979.1, from coordinate 367,199 downwards.
GATCCTATAGTGGTGGGGCGATAAAAGGAAGAAAATTTTCCACCATGAATGTGTCAACATAAGAAATATGAGTAGGAAAAGGGCATAAAATTGTATGTTAAAAGATGAAATGAAGAAGAGGAGGATTAATATAAATCCATAGAAACATGTAAGAGCAAGGTTCCAAATAGTGCAAGGACACGCTACATGTTTTACATGGCAATGGAGATCTATACAAAGATATAAGAGAAAGGTGCCAAAAATATTATCACAATTAATATCTAACTTATTAAACTAATATGAGTAATAAAGGGAAAGAATATATGCATATAAAAATAAAATATGATTCTTTTTGTGAGCAATTATTATATGTAAGCATGCCATAAATCATAGCTAGTCTTACTAAGAAGAACCACAAGGATAGAATCAACTCTTTTCATATAGAGTCACTCAAATAGAGTAAACATGATAGATATAAAACACCAAAGAAGTGTAATGATAAAAAAGCTACACAAGTGACAATGCAAGCTCAATGAATGGATGCTAAGGCCAACTAAAAATACATACATGAATGGGAGAGTAATCTATGTAAATGATACTAAATTGACACACAAGTCATAAAATATGAGTGTGTACACAATAGTGAATGTAGGGACCATAGAAACCCCTCCAAGATAATAAATAATGAACCCCTCCCAAATTTTTCATGTAAAAAGCACACTCAATGTGAGGATGTTGGACTCAAAAGATAATTAATCCAAATAGGTAAGATCAAATAATGCACAAGTACCAATGCACATCTTAGTGAATGGACATAAGACACAACTGATGAAGTGTCCAAATTTAATTAATTGGTGAAAAAAGTGAAACCAAATGGGTACATGTGAAAATACAAACATACAAAATAAGAAGACATCAAGATTTATTGATAATGCATACATGTAAAAATATAAAGAAGGCATATAAAATTATGTTGTGAGGGGATCTAATTGCCTATCATATCTAAACTCATCCTCTAGTGGAAGAAAGTACATTATAAGTGTTGAATAAGGGATTCTAATCTGGGAGTTTATGGCTGGCATCCCCTAATGGGGTCAAAGGGAAGTGTCCCTTATGGGGTATGGGGGCATCACCCTAGGGGTAATCCCTATTATGATATAGGTCAGGGTTGAGGGGTAGTTCCATTGATGCAAAACATAATTTAAATCTTGTGTGGCCATTGGAATTACCCAAAATTCACTAATTTTAAACAAAAATGACCTTAAAATGGATGTTAATTGCCACTAAAAATCCATCCAAAATGAGGAGTACAAGAGTTGAATAGCAAGCAAGGAGTAACTAATGAGAGAAGGAGAAAAAAAAATTGTTAAGGGGTTTGGTTCCCTGCCGAACCATGCCTTAACCTCCATTTTGCACAAGTAAAAAAAGAGGTATATGACCAAGCAAAATTAATACAATCTCCTTATATCTCCTAGTATAATATATTATTTTTATATAAAAATAATAAAAAACTCTCCCCCTTTTTAAATATTAACCCGACCACCACATAACAATTTCATCCATGATATGTCTCACATAGAACCCATCCTCTTTAATTAAATTCCCCCACAATGTTATTAAATCCCAACTTTTGTTTTAAAAACAACCTTAAAAAAGTGTTATAGTAAAAATGACTTTGAAAACCTAATTAACTATTAATTTGAAATGTTATTAAAAATAAATTCTCTCTCATATAAAAGAATAAAACCATCGAAAATATATGTAAAAACATGAATAATTAGGGAAATGGTTTATAAAACCATGAATCACTAAAAAAGGTGTGTTTTTACAAAAAAAAGTAGATGGTTTTTAATCAATAGACCATAAATAGGGCCAAAGGAAGTATGTAGGGAATAAATTGGACTTACCATATGGAAGGGTGAGGAAAGAGTAGAAGAATGGTGAATGGATGAAATTGCATGCACCATGAGTCCATATGGGAGGAGTGAGCATAGGGAGAGGTGATGCCAAAGTGGATTAACAAGGTCTAAGTTGTAAGGAATAGGTCATGAAACTTACATATAGGTCTATAAGGGTTTACCAAGATCTCACAAGGACTATTTATAGTGTAAATCAGGCTAAGAGGTAGATTTGATGAGGTGATAGGTCATGATCATTACATGTAACATTTTAAGTAACACACAGGTCATGCCCAATAACTAGGCTATGCAAGGATACAAAAAGAGTTGTTTTTAGGTTTGAAATCAACATATGACTTCAACAAACCATGAAAATGTTTATCAAAGGTGTCGAACAACTACCATATAAGATAATGCATTACTCTACCACTCATTTCTAGTCATAACCACTTGTAGATCATTTTAATTACATGTGTTTTGACTTGTTTTGTAGACTATAATTTATAACTATCCAATTAAAAAAGAAAAATGTCCAAAATAAGAAGACATAATGCCCACAACAAGCCTAAAAAGAAACCCTCAGATTTAGACAAATCTAGTAAAGAACCCCAAAATATAACACATACCCATTAGAGAACACCAAAAAACCATAAATATTCTATAGTTTATTTTTTGATCTAAGCATTTTTGACATGGATTTTGATGCATGTTTATAAAATGCATCCAAACCCCAAAAAACTAGCCAAATGAAAAATAAAAAATTAGTGACACATGCAATGAAAATGACTCGACAATGATTTTAAATAGTATAAAACATTGTTATCAAGGATCTAATACTATATTGGAGTTATCCAAGATATCTAATCGACCATTAATGCATGAAACACTAGGTAGTAGGTGAGAGCCAAAAGCTTCAAACACAAAATTAGAATTTATAAATGAGTCAAATCTCATGTTGAATAGCTCATAAAGGAGAGGCACAAAATGGATTGAATGTGTAACTCCCACATGACAAGTGGTGGTGGTCAAAAGATTCCAATACCCAAAATATCTAATGAAGGGTGACACCCACTTGGAATGTAACTCTTCTATGACAATTGTACACCTAAGCAAGTTGATAAAACAAATTTGAATATAAAATGAAAATGGAAAAACCTACACTAACATCTTTTAATTATTTTAATGAATAATTTACAACCATATATTATTGATTTATTTTGACAAACATTTCATATCAATGTGTTTTCAAGACATTTTTACAAATAATTAGCAACTAATGTATTTGAGCCATTTTATCAAACTGTTTCCTTCCTTATGTTATTGACTCATTTTGACAAATAATTAAAAACCAATGTCTTCAAGCTATTTTGACAAAAAAAATTATTGCCATATGTTATTGAGGAATTTTGACCAATAATTAGAAACTAATGTCTTTGAGCTTGTTTGAATTGAAATTTATATCCATATGTTATTATAAGACATGGGTAAGGGACAACTTGAGAAACAATCTTACAAAGTCTGAGTATGATTAGAATAGTTGTTACAAATATATAAGATAGAAGTTAATCAATAACCAACCCTTTTGATAATCTCAAGCATGTACAAGTCATAGAGATCTTATAACATCAAGTTATTTTAATCATAACAAGGAGAGAAAAATTATTGTATATATATAATATAGCTTAAACATACAAAAAGGGATGAATATACCATATAAATGAAACCAATGAATAAATTTTGGGACAAAAATGGAAGTTCAATCCATAAAAAAAGGTCAATCTTCCAAGTGTGATACACACACAAAACATATGCTTAATGAGTTTGAAAACCCTTTATAAAATAATAAGAACCAAAATCCATTTACTTGACATTCAATAGGGAAAAAGAGGATTAGGAGAATAAGAGACATGCTTAATATAGGAATTTAATCGATAGACACTTAACAAAGTGATATAGTTACATGCATGTAATTCAAACCTAGGTTTTAATCTATTCCTTATATTCTTTGACCTTCTCATTGAATGTCCATAACTTAGCTCCACTCCTCTATGGTTATAGAAGAAAACTCCATTTCTACCCCAAATGTCTCTTGTTCCATAGTCAAAATGGAAGATACTCTTACAAAACCCCTATTTAATATTTATTATTCCTTGTTTCTTTCACAAATTTCCTCACCAACCACCACTACTGCTATTAAGGTGTCTCACCCAAATGATAATTGACCATTCTCCAAGCATGGCATTACACATCAGACAACCCCCAACTACTCTCCATTCATTTTCCCAAAAGAGTACTACTCAAGCAATATCTCATGAATTTCAACCCTGATTATTATTTTCCAAAACCAAGGCAGAATATTTTAATCATTATAAATAATACATATACAACTCATACCTTTCTCCATATAATTTTACATTAAAAACAAACTAATCTTTTGAATTTGTCATGATATGCCATAAAGGTCTAAAATTCTATTTTTTATCATGCATAATAGGACCATGCCAACATATCAATATATATTGCATTATCACTTTTGAACATGTGAAGGGTTGGAGTATCAATAGATCAAGGGCATAATTAGCCTCATGCAAATGATAGCCTCCTATCAACCATGAAAAATCATAGTTATCTCTACAATATTGATACCTCAATCATGATTATAAGTTGATAAAATATATTTACAATTATTATTTTGCCTTAGGTCTTAAATAAATATTAAGTTGAGAAATATATCAATTGTAAAGGTTATGCCCAAAGAGTCACATGATAATTTGTTCACAATAGGTTTCATCATCATAAGATATAAATATTAAAGGAAAACTATAAAACTGAGAAAACCTAATGATGAAAACTTAGATAGTAATCACACACATTAAAACATCTATAAAAAGGATTAAGAGCGCTATAAATTATTGATATAACCATTTAATAAGATAGTTATAATCTTAATGAGATTGAAACACTTGTCCTCTCACCTAACCCAAGTTTATCCCACTTAAAATATTAACCATTTCATATAAATACACATTCCTTCCAATTTGTTGAGCATAATCAGCTATAATCTGATGATGTCCACATAATAAGGCTAAAGAGAGTTTATTCACTAGCACTAACTAGATGGAGTAAAGGAAACTACTTTTCAATTTCTAATAAGTATTTACACCCTCAAAACACTACATCATATAAAACTAATCATGTAGAGATAGACAAGTAGAAAATAGTTATATCATTTACTCCATATAACTATATAACAAACATGATAACAAAAATGAAATAAATCATAACAAGAATAAATCAATCCTTGATCACACATAAACTGAACATTTACTAGTTATGTTCTATGGTGATGATCAATGACAAGTAACCTAATAATTTCACAAGTAAAATTGGATGTATCACCTTTCCTCCCTTTAAAAATACATCATTCTGATGGATTAGTAAATTTTGAATTGATTAGAAAGACAATGAAAAAGTCTTGGATAATTTTCCAATTGTATTGTTGTCTAGGAAATACTTTTAGAACATGATATTTTATAATTTGGATGCATCCTTTCCATTTGACTTCTCATAAATGGAAACCAACAAGTTTCATATTAAACAACATTAATTATAGTTTAGTTATCATAAATTCTTTCCCTTTTCTCAACAAGACTAACCTAATTTTCTTGTTTGTTTAGAGAAATTGCACATACTTAGTAAATATTCCACTTATTTTGAGCATGAAACATACACATGAGATTTCCATAAAATATAAAAAGTGTCACTCATTCCTTAGGTATACCAAACCTAATGATATCAATAAAAAATTGCACATTGTTCAATGTATCACACAAATATTCTATGAACAACGGTCACATAATTTACAATATTTCACTAGTTATGCATTAGTTTATTGTAAGCAGGTCATAAAAAAATACATCAATAGGTAAATATAGTTTTAAGACTTTAAAAACCATAATCTTTCAACCTCAAAATAAAACAATGTACTTCCATATTAATGAATACATAATGCTACTATGAACAAATCTAAGGTATAATGAATGTTTATTTAAGCTATAACCATTGCTACTTTTACATATATTTAATAGTTTAACATAAATTTTATATGATATTACTACTACTGAATCTGTTCAATACTATTAAATACTAAAACAAATGTAATCATCCATTGTAGAACAATATAACCATGTTATTAGCCACAAATAAATAGTACCACTATGTTATTAACCATTACTAAATAATAATACAATAAACAAAATGTTTATTAGTTTAGTGATTGATCATCTCTCAAATATCCATGAGTATGAATTTTTGTTTTTGATAAGTTATTATAGAAATAAGAGTCATCATCCAGATATTTCCTCCAACTTCATGTTAGTGATTCACCACACATCTCCCCACAGGAAGTGATTTTTTCATTCATGATGGGTTAGGTGTGGATATTATAATAATGTGTTGTAAAATCATTATCACATGAATTAGTCATATAGACCATGGATATGTACTCCTAGATGCTATGACATTATAGATGCATGAAAACTAGAAAGTATAGTGGATAGACAAATTCAATATCCACACACACCCATTCTCTACTAAATACATCCTCCTACATGTTAATCAATAATTATTAATTTATACAAGGTCCTCTAACTATAAATAATAAATAAACTATACATAAGAATACATCCCAATCAATGCCATATTATAAGAAGGTCCTCCACAAAGGATCTATGATCACAATAATATCAATATGAATACCACAACTAAAACCAAAAAACTTATTAATGAACTCAAAGCATATGCCATACATTTTTTTATATGTATGTATTACTAAACACATAAACCAAGGCACTATAAGCTACCCAAATCATGATTTACTACACTACTTAGCCATAATAATTAAAATTATACATCAAGTAATGATTTGAATATATATATATATATATATATATATATATATATATATATATATATATATATATATATATATATATATATATATATATATATATATAAACACACACACACACACATATTTTATGATTCAATGTTTATTAATACCTAGTAATATTGAATATGATATATGAATTATAAAGGCTATTATAATATTCTTTAGGAAAATTAGTATGAAAGTTACAAAATTTAAAAGCATACTCCTATCATGAGCATGTTCAAGAATAAAAGAGTACACCTACTCAAGGTTAATACTACCTCTATCCTTGAAAGAAATTTCTCTTTAATGAATGTTATTAAAACTCATAGGAAACCTAATTTTTTGAGTGCCACCACCATGGAATTAAGAATTCTATAACAGAGAATTATGACACTAAACAAAGCTAAAAAATCACTTTTCCCAAGGATAGGTAAAATCAAAGTGACCGACATGATATCATCAGTACATTACACAAGGTGAAGATAATACATGTATTACACTTGTACATATGTGTATAGGTTTCTAGTAGAACCCATGTGTGCAACACCATGAGTCTCTTTATCCCTTAAACATAATTTAGTCCTTTAAACTAAAGTTGTTTCAACTTTTAGTTTCATTGAGTTTAATATTCAAAACCTATTTTATCAACACTATTTATCATAGTCTCTTGAATGATCACATAAGCTTGAGTGTTGAACATAATGCTCTAATACCACATATAATAAACCTTTTGACTAGGTATCCAACAAACTCACTAGATTTATTTTGTTATCCTTCTCTCTCTCTCTCTCTCTTCTCTCTCTCTCTCTCTCTCTCTCCTCTCTCTCTCTCTCTCTCCTCTCTCTCTCTCTCTCTCCCTCTCTCTCTCTCTCTCTCTCCTCTCTCTCTCTCTCTCTCTCTCTCTCTCTCTCTCTCTCTCTCTCTCTCTCTCCACCTTAATTTCATAGCTATGAACATAAAAAACTAGATTAAATTTATAATTAATTCACATGAAACATTAACTCATACAATGGAAAGACAAGTCTAGAGGGTTGTACCCTTCAAGTGATAACTAGAAGTAAACCTTTTTAGGCTTTCCTGACTGAGTGATGGCCATTCAATCTAAATCAATAACCCTCAAGGACATATTTTATATGTTAGACACAATCAATTTGTTGCTTGATTAGATATCATAACATAAATAAACTTCCTTATTAAATGGGTTATTCATAAGATTCTTGCTAATTCATGAAACCACATTCGATAACAATGTGAGATATTTGATTAAATGTATAATTAAATCTTAAAAATACCAACACTCACTAGTTGGCTTAGTCATAGAAGTATGTTACCATGCCTAAGTGGGATTCATTATTATCAATAATTCTTACTACTTACAAACTTAGGACATACACTGAGATCCATATTTATTTTAGAAAATTTTAAGGATAACCAACTTAATATGGATCCTTATCACACACCTTTCTTACCAAAAAGTTAGGGATATTTGTGTTTTACTTATTCCATTTTCTTGGAAAAAATAATGATCCTAACCAATCGAGTTTATTTATATGTCATTCAGATTTTTCTTATTATATTCCTATTAAGAGTTAATTAATCCCTTATATTATACAAGAGATCTATTTTTTGGCAAGAGACCATCCTTGGCCTTGTTTAATCTAATCATAAATAATTATATACTTTATTATAAAAATCAATTTAATGTTGATATATTTCATAATGGACCTATTTATGCAAGAACCAACATTCCTTTATTTTGAATAGAGAAATATATTACAAAGTCTAAACTACATAAGTTTTCTTAAATTAATTTTCATAACCTTAAATTATCCTAGACCTAATTGGCATTCAAGGATTTTACTAAATTATGATAACATCCAAAGGTCCATGAATCTGAAACAATCAAGAGTTTCAACAGATCTTATTTAGACAAATAATTAGGAAAATAATTACAGCTAAAATCAATATTCATAAAATACAATATACATCAAATTTTATGATTGATCTATTATAAGGGATGAATTATTGTTTTATTTCATGTATATATAGGACAAGCCTTGGAATGAGGATTATATTAAACATCAGCTTATCTCTAAATAACTAGGTTAACTATATTCACTACATCATTACAAAAAATTGATAGTTAAACACAATGAGATTATATTTATAAGTTTAATAGATAAATTATCCATAGCCAAATGTCAACACTCTCAATGACTATATGGAATAATATAGCCAACTATCTAATGATAATTTATGTCCATAACACAATAATGTACCAATAGAATAACACAAAGTTTTTTATATTATTTTATAACTACTAGTTTTTACAATAACAAGACATAATTTCATAAAGGGATTAAACCAAATGTGTATTAAATCAAGCCAAAGGGTGCATCAATAGTTTCAGGAATAATAACCATGACTTTAGTTCCTCTAACATTTACATAACAATAATGTAGCCACATAATGTAGTCCAACTAAAATCCAACATTCAAAGGAGTAAATTCACATGACATTAATTTGAGTAACAAGGTTCAATTAAGATAAACCAACACCTACACTAAATTATTGTAGTTAAATAGGTCAACATGAATATAACAATGTTTCATCCCATCAATGCAAGAAACTAACAATAGTCAATTTTAAAATCAATCAAATTTGGTTCTCAAGGGTATTTAATAAGTAAACATAGGTGTTTATTGAAAACATTATGCAATGATTTAACCTCTTATGTTGAATATAGTTCAAGATGTTTTTTTAATCTTTAGATAATGTAGCTTCTAGACATACATTAGCCCATATAAACCACACTCATATTACTTACAATAGTATCAATGAGCTCAAGTTGAGATCTAAACATAAATAATTTTGAAAGTATTACTTCTAACACACTTGTGTACAAATATAACTCAACTTTATAATTAATTACTGAAAGTAAGAAAGCACCAAACAACCAAATATAACTCAATATGCATAGTTCTTATCTATCTACATCCACCTAGTGAGTTTATAGATCTAGTTAAAACTTGTAAGATACAAGATCACCCAACTCCTTTATAAAACATAATGCATAAGAAGTAGCATGTTCCAATAATCATAGAATCTTATCAAAAAATTTATTCAAAGGTTATAACTATTAAAGTTATTTTTTCATTTAATAAATTGCATATCCTCAAGTTTTATATATCCAACTATATGACATAATTAAAAATGGAATTATTTACAATACTCACAAAAATCTAGTTTTTAAACTAATGCAATTAGTGCCTTCATTCCAACACATATAAAACTATGCATGTCTAAGTGTATATAACCCTAGTAAACATCCAATGCATATTAGGATTCAACATAGTCAATGGTTCATACAAAATAATAAAATGATCCAAGATTAAGACATGCAAGGACTAATAAATCCACCACACTCCACATATAATTTTACCTATGATAGAATATTTTTAATAATTCAATTCAATAGATAGTTTTAATTTGCACCATAATTACAATGCATTTTCACAAATCATAATTGTGTAAAAAAGGAGTCAATTTATATTTCAAATAGCATTCTATAACAAGTGAAGAAACCACTAATAATCAAATGTAAACTAATTTCACCACGTGACTTACCATATCCTATTTAAAACCATATAGTACATTATCATCCAACATAATACATAAGAAGTGAAAGTATTGCAATTAATTAAAAAATCATAAAATCAAAATACAAAGAATGCTTTCATGAATAATTACACAACTACACCTATTTGATTTAGCCAAAAAAATAACATAATAAACTAAGAGATTTTTCTCAACATTCATATAAATGGGTCCAAAAAAATTTACTATAGTCAATAATTAACAAAATCAAACCAAGAATTCCATTTAGAATAAATGAAAACTGCTCTATCTAAATTTATACCACAATATGTCAACCAAACATCATTGAAACATTTTGACAAACAATTAGCAACAAATGTCTTTAAGTAGTTTTAATAGATAATTTCCATCCATATGTTATTGATGCATTTTAGCAAATAATTATCAACAAATGTCTTTGAACTATTTTAAAAAATAATTTCAAGCCATATATTATTGATTCCCTTTGATAAAACATCAACAACCAATGTCTTTGAATTGTTTTAACAAAAAAATTCTAGACATATTTTATTAAAGCATTTTGAAAAATAATTAGAAACCAATGTCTTTGAGTTGTTTTAACAAACAATTTCCAACCATATGTTATTGAGGTATTTTGATAAACATTAAAGAATGAATATTTTTGAGTCATTTTAACAAAAAAATTCTAGGCATATGTTATTGAAGTAATTTGACAAACAGTTATAAACCAATGTCTTTGATTTATTTTAACAAATAAGTTTTAGCCATATATTATTGAAGAATTTGTACAGATAATTATCAAACAGTGTATTTAATATGTTTTAAAAAAATTCAACCATATGTTATTGAGTCATTTTAACAAATAATTAATAACCTTTGTCCTTGAGTTATTTTAATGAATAATTTCCAACCATATGTTATTGAGACATTTTAACAAAAAATTGGCAACTAATGACTTTTTGCCATTTTGGAAAGTAATTTCCAACCATATATTATTGAATCATTTTGAAAAATAATTATCAATAAATGTCTTTGAGTTTATTTAATAAATAATTTCTAACCATATGATATTGAGGATATTTTTAACCATTAATTAGCATCCAATACCTTTGCGCTGATTTGATAAGTAATTTGCAGCCATATGTTATTATGAGACATGGGTAAGGCCCAACATGGGAAAAATATTACCAAATATGACTTTTATTAGAGTAGGTAATAAACATATATATAATAAGAATCTAAAAATATATAAGATGGAATTAAGTCAATAACCAACCCTTATGATAAACTCAAACATGTACAAAATTTTGAGATCTTACAACATCAAGTTATTTGAAGCATTCAAGGAGATCATGACCATTGTATGCATTTAATAAATCTTATAAATATAAGAAGGGTTGAGTATCCCATATAATTTAAATTGATGAGTAAGTTATAGGATATAAATGGAAGTTTTATTAAAAAATAAAATCACAACAATCTTCCAAAATGTAATACAAAAACATGCAATCATATCCTTATTGAATTTGATAAACCCTTATAAAATAATAAGAACCAAAATCCATGTTTTTCACATTCATTAGGTAAAATGAGGATTAATAGAATATGAGACATGATTTATACATAAATTTAATACATATAAGCTTAACCAAATGGGATATGCATGTGTTTGTAATTAAAACCTAGGTTTTTATTTGTTCCTTCAAATCTCTCACCTTCCCATTAAATAGATAGAACTAAGATCCAATCTTCTAAGGATGCCACCAAATAACTCCATTTATACCCCAAAAATCTCTTGTGCCATGGTCAAAATTCAAGTTCCTCCTACAAAACCCTTATTTAACATTTATTCTTCCTTATTTTGTTTAATGAATTTCCTCATTGGCCATCATTACTAGTCTTAAGGCCTCTTACCCAAATGGAAGTTTTTCATTCTCCAAGCATGCCATGATTTAAAAAAACATACTTCTTGTTATTCCGAAGGAAACATGTGAATGATTTATCCATTATAAATCCTCCAATTAATCTCCATTCATTTTCTCATATGAGTACTACTCATGAAATATCTCATGAATTTTAACCCTAATGATGTTTTTCTAAAACCAAGACAAAAATATTTTAACCATTATAAAAGTTATATATCAGACACATTCCTTTCTCCATGCAATTCTATTTTTTAAAAAAATAAACTTTTTAATGTGTCATAATATTCCATATGGGTCTAATATTACCTTGTTTATCATGCATAATAGGACAATTCATAAATATAAATATGCATTGCATTATCAATTTTAAACATTTGAAAAGTTGGGCTATCAAGAGATCAAGGATAAAATTGGCCTAGTGCCAATGAAAACCTCATATCAACAATGAAACATCATAGTTAAACCTATAATATTGATGATTCAATCATGATGATAAGTGGATTAGATATAATTATAAGTATGATCTCACCTTAGGTATTAAATCAATTTTAAGTTGATCTATATATGAACCATAAAGGTTATACCCTAAGAGTCACATGATACTATGTTCACAATAGATTTCATCATCATAAGATAACAATATTAAAGGAAGATTCCAAAATAAAGAAAACCTTAGGATAAAACATAGATAATAACCACACATATTAAAATATCTATAATAAGTACCAAGAACACTATAAATTATTGATATAAACATTTAATAAAATAGTTATAATATTAATTATATTCATATCCTTGGCCTCTCACTTGGCCCAAGTTTGTCTAAATTTAAAGATTAAAAATCTCATTTAAATAAAACATTCGTTTTAATTTGGAAAACATAAATAACTAAAAGCTTATGACAGCCACATAGTAAGGCTAAAGATATTTCATTCGTTGGTACCAACATGATAGAGAAAATGACACTTATTTGCAATCTATAATATGGATTCACACACTAGGAGCAACAAAGTCAAACAGTGTAAAAATTAGAAGCAATCAAATAGAGAAGAAAAAAGAGATAAAAATTATGTAAATTATTCCACATAAATATATAGCTAGCATGAAAATAATAAAGAACTCAAATATCATCATAATATATTAATCTTTGATCACACCAAAACTAAAAATTATTTTTGTATATTATACAGTGATCATGCTCAATAAGTTCCCTAATTTTAGCACATGGAAAATGGGATATAAAATCTTCCCCAATATAATGGCATTATTCTGATGACTTAATTAACATGGGATTGATTAGAAAGACAATAAAAAGTCTTAGATAATTTTCTAACTGCGTTGTTGATCAAACAATACTTTTGGAAATTGAGTTCTCATAATTTGGATGCATCCTTTCTATTTGAATTCTTGTAACTATAAACCAACAAATTTCATATTCAATAAGCTTACTTATAGTTTATTTATCCTAAATTCTTATTCTTTTCTCTACAAAACTGAATAACTTTTCATATTTGTTTACAAAAATTGTGCATTCTTAGTAAATTTTCCTTTTACTACGAGCATCGAACATAGAATGAGATTATAAAAAAACCAAAAATTGGATAGGGAAAGCTTCATCACTCATCCCTTAGGTTTATCAAACTTAACAATCTCAACTAAAAAGTGCAGATTGTTTAATGTATCATACAAACATTTCATGAATATCTATCACATTATTTCCAATATTGCACTAGTTAATAAATAATTTATCATAATAATCTTAAAAACACACACACACCAACACATAAATATAGTCTTAATAGTACAACAATATAATAATTCAACCACAAAATATAACATTGTACTTTCATACTAATAAGTATAGTCTACTATTGTGATTAAATATATGCTAGATCAAATGTTTATTTAAGCCACACTCATTACTACTTTTACCAATTACTACAATAATGTAGATTTACGTAAATGTAATAGTTCAACAAATATTTTAAACTATAATATTATTGTCAAATGTTTTCAATACTTTTGAATAATAAAACAATGTAAACAACCAGTGCATAACCATATAACTATGTTATTAGCCACTACTAAATAGTAAAACTATGTTATCATCCACTATTGAATAATACAGTAAATAAAATGTTTATTAGTTTAGTGAGTGACCACCTCTCAAATATCAATGAGTATGCACATATGTATATATGTATGTGTGTGTGTCTATATATATATATATATATATATATATATATCATAAACTTTTACAAGGGAAAGAATCATCATCAGAACATTTCCTCCAACTTTATGCTAATGATTCACCACACATCTTCCCACTAGGAATTATTTTTCCCTTGACTAACATCTAGGTGTGAACATTAGGACATGTGTTTTACAATCACTATCACATGCAATAATCATATAGATCATGGATGTGTCCTCTGTCTACTATGACATCATACATTCATGAAAATTATAAAATTAAGTAAATAAATAATATAAGGATATAAAATTTCTTTGGAAAAAATTTTCATTATTTTCATTGAGTAAATATCCACACACCCATACTCTTTACTAAATACATCATCCTACGTGCTAACCAATAATGAGTACTTTATACAAGGACCTCCAACTATACAAAATAAAATAACTATACATAGTTATACATCCTAAAACCATAACATATTTTATGAATGTCCTCTAAAAATAATATAGGAACATAATAATATCATTATTTAAATTAAAAATATAACCAAACAACTTATTAAAGATCTCCAAACATAAGCTATATAGTTTTTTATATGTAGGTTTTACTAAACTCATACACTAAGGCATTAATAGCTTCCTTAATTATGTCTTACTACACTACTTAGCCATAATAATCTAATTTATAAATCAAGTAATGATTTAAATATAGATATTTACATAAACTATGATTGCATATTTATTAATACGTGGTGAAATTAAATAGGAAAAATGACCTCTAGAGGTTACTGTAGCTTGTTTTAGGAAACATAGTATGCAAGCTACAACATTTAAAATCATACTCCTATCATGAGAATGTTTTAAAATGACATAATACACCTAATGAAGGTTAATATTACCTAAATCCTCAAACACAACTTCTATTTATTGAATGTTATCAACACTCATAGACAACCCAATTGACTAGGTACCACCACCATGGAAGTAAAAATTCTCTAAGAGAGAATTATCTAATTACAAAAAGATGAAAAAAGTCACTTGCCACAAGGATAAGTAAAAGTAAAGTGACTCATATTATATCTTCATTACATGACACAAGGTGAAGATAATACCTAATACACCTATACGTACATGGATAGGTTTCTAGTGGAACCCCTATGAACAATACCATGAGGATCTCAATCCCTTATGCATAATTTATTCCTTTAAACTAATGTTATCTCAGTTTCTTATTTCAATGAGGTTAATATACAAAATGTTTTTTCTCAACATTATGTGTCATAGTCTCATGAATGATTACATTAGGCTAAGTATTAAACCTAATGCTCTGATACCACATGTAACAACCTTCTCATTAGGTACATAAAAATCTCACTGTATTTTTTTAATAACCTTTTTTTCTTTCCACTTTATTTTACCATATATACCATGAGATACACTAAATTATATTAAATTCATAATTAAATCACATTCAAAATTAACTCATATAAGGGAAAGACAAGTTTATATAGTTATATCATTCATGTAATAATAGTGAGTAATCTTTTCTAGGATTACTTAGATAAGTGATGGACATTTAGTTTCAATCAATAAACCTAAAGGCCATATGTTCTATGTTGGATACAACCTCTTTGTTTCAAGATTAGATATCATAAAATAAATAATCACACTCATTGAACATGTTACTCATAAAATACTTACTAATCCATGGACCACATTTTATAACTAGTATGAGATATATAATTAATTATATAGTTAAATATTTAAAATATAACATTCACTCATTGGCTTAGTATTAAAATTAAGTTACCATGCCTAAGTAAGATTCATTATTCTCAAATTTTATTATTTCTTAGAAACCTAGGATGTACATTGAGATCTTTATTTATTATAGAACATTTTATGGATAAATAAACTCATTACAAATCATTATCACACACCCTTCTTACCAACAAGTCAAGGATCTTGGTGTTTCACGTAGTCCACTTACTTGAAATATCTAAGTGTCCTAACTAATCCTAGTTCTTTATATTTCCTTCATAATATTCTTATTAATGTCCTATCAAGAGTTTATTAATCCCATTTTTATACAAGAGATCTATTTGTTGGTAAGAAACCATCCTTAGCTTTATCTAAGCTAGTCATAACTAATTATAGACTTTATTCTTACAACAAATTTCATGTTTGAACTTTATTCCATGATAGATGCGTCGCATAATGGAACTATTTAGAAAAGAACCAACATTATTTTGTTTTCAATAGAGCAATATATTATAGAGTCTCAACTATATAAATTTCCTTAAATTCATTTCCATAACCTTAAATTCATTTCTAGTCTTTTGATAAATTATTATAACATCCAATGCTTCAAAATTCCTAACCAATCTAGAGTTTCAACAAAGCTTATTCAACCAATTGATTAGGAATATAAGAATAACTAAAATCAATTAACTAAAGAATCTAATGATTTTTATTTTAGAAGGAGTGATTTAATATTTCCTTGGGTCTCTATAAGGGACAATCCATAGAAGAATTATAATATTACCCATTAGCTTTTATCTAAATAACTAGATTAACTATATTCACTACATCATTGCACAGAAGCCATAGTTAACAAAAATGAGAATATATTTTTAAGTTTACTAGATAA
>JARHVA010008979.1:337500-345000 GCA_037957365.1 Torreya grandis | reverse complement strand
GTTACAATTATAAAAGTTATTCCATCATTCAATAAGGTACATATTTTCAATTTTTATACAACCAACTATATGACATTATTTATTAAGTAATTCATTACAACAAGCATAAAAATATGTTTTGTCAACTAATTCAATTAATTTCTTCATTAAAACACACAAAACATTATGCATATATAAGTTTCTAAATTCATATTAAACCTCCAATGTACATTGTGATTTAACATAGTCAAGAAATCATATGATATAATAAAATGGTTCAAGATTAATATATGTAAGGACTAATAAATCAACCAAACTCCATACATACATTTACCTACAATATAATATTTATTATAACTTAATGCAATAAATAGTCTTAATTTTTACCACCATTAGAATGCATTTTCATAAATCATAATTGTGAAAACAATAAGTGAATTTAACTTTTAAAGACCATTCTAAAGCAAGTAATAAAACCACTCATAACCGAGTGTAAATTAAAATCACCATATGACTTATTAGATATTATTAGGAATCATATAGTAGATTGTCATCCAACATAATTCCAATGACTAACAAACCATTAAATCAAAATAAAACTAATTCTTCATGAATAAAGACACAATTTCACCGATTTATTTTAGCAAACAAAATAACATACTAAACTAAAAGATTGTTCTCAAAATTCATTGAAATATGGCAATTTAAAATTGATAGAGAAAATACTATACAAAATAAAACCACGAATTCCCTTTAACATACTTGAAAATATGGCTATCTAAATTACTACCACCATATGTCAACCAAACATCATTGAGTCATTTTGAAAAATAATTAATAACCAATATATTTTAATTGTGTTAACAAATAATTTCCAACCATATGTTATTAAGGCATTTTGACAAACAACTAGAACAAATGTCTTTGATTTTTTTTAATAAATAGTTTTGATCTATATTTTATTGAGGTGAATTGAAAAAACATTAGAAAACAATGTCTTTGAGTTTTTTTAAAAAATAATTTACACCCATATTTTATTGATGCATTTTGAGGGATTTTGACAAACAATTAGAAAATAATGTTTTTGAGCTAGTTTGAAAAGGAATTTCCAGCCATATGTTAGTATGAGACATAGGTAAGGCACAACTTGGAAAATAAACTTTTTTTTTTTTTTTTTATTACAGTAAGTGTTATAGCTATATATAATGAGAAGCGATAACTATATAAGATGGAATCCAATCAATAACCAACCCTTATTGTATTCTTATGTATGTATAAACTATAAATATCTTATAACATCAAGTTATTTTAAGTATAACAAGGAGAGCATAACTATTATATATTAGATTCATCCAAGATATCTAAAAATACATTAAGGCATGAAACCTTGGGTAGTAGGTGTGAGCCAAAAGTTTCACACACAAAATTAGAATGCATAAAATGAGTCAAGTTAATGTCCAACACTCTGTGCAAATATATCAATATCTCATATGTACAATAAGGGAGTGAAATGTGTAAAAGCCCCATGAAATTAGGTAAAATATGATAAGAATAGAGTGTAACTCCATTACCTAGAATATTAAATCAAGAGTAGCTCCATATAGCTAATAATGAGTCAAACATGTAACTCCTATGTTAACATACACCTAAGTAAGTGTATCCATAAGTCTAGGTAAATTCCAAGTGAGGTGGAATAAATCATGTGGCATGTGTAAAAAATAATCCATAATAATAAATACATGGAAAATAGACACCTTACACTAGCACCCCCCATAATCATAACATAGCTAGATAAAAATAAATGGGTCCTAAAAACAAGGCTTCTTGAGATACCAATGTACAAATAAACTCACATAAAGTGAAGAAAAAAAGGAGAAAAATCATAGAAAAACCACTCCCCCCAAAAAAACAAATGATAGAAAATAATAAGAGAAATAATGCATACCCTAAGGATGTTAGGTACAATTGGAAATGCATCCATAGGTGAGAGAAGACTATCAAAAAGATAAAATAGCTAAGAATTTTCCATAGAAGATGTTGAAGCTACCTATAGTAAATATCATAAAATGGTGAATGTCACTAATGAGATCCTCTACCTAAAAATTTAAGAATATCCATCAACATCAAATAATGTTTTTCATTTTATCAAAGTAAAAACATAAGGTTTGTACACAAATTCTATCCATTCCACAATGGAATAGGAAGGAAATAATATGAATATATTGGAAATAGGTCCAAAAATAAGGCATGGCATAGATCTAGAAAAATCCTAAATAAGAACTAAAAGTAATGCCACTAAAGATAACTTATCAAAATAAGGACATGGAACACTCACTAGAAGAATGTCCATGTGAAGAGGAGAGCTCAGATCAACAATGATAGAAAATAAAGAAGATAATACATATGAAGCACAGAAATTTACAATACAAATAACCATAGGAACATTTTTTGGTTCTTGTCCTCTAGTCTATCATGTTTTTTCCCTAGTTTTACATCTATAAAACTAAGATTTCAAATGAGCTAACGTGTCAATACATCATGAAAGAAAAGGTTCTCACACACTCACGTGAAGCACACATCTTTAGATTGGTTCCCATTGGTTTCATCATGTGAAAGTGTATTCATCTATTTTATTTAGCTAGGGCACTTAAAAATTCACTTAGTTCTAAATTCACACTTAATTCCATGTCTAAATCTTAACAATTCATTTCCTACTTAACTAACCAAAGAAAAAGAAGCTAGGCACAAACTGATAAAAAAATAGTAATAATTCCATTATATCATGAACATATTATGTAAGTCTTTCATCAAAACATAATATTCCTTTCATTCCATTCATATGTCATATCCAACATTTCAATGAATCTAGGATTACAATGTTAAAATATAATACTAAGTAAAATAAGGGGGTATTTATACATGGTTTACTTTGACCATTCATTTATAGAAGTAAATAAAAAAATATGAATCACCAATTACCATTAATATAAATGAGTTATGGTAATTCATTTACAATGAATTCCTAAGTATCCAAGCCTAACAACCCCTATATGATCTCTCTATGATATATCCTCATCACCATGTGCCTTTATTCCTATAGATCAGTGTTGGATTCATGCTTGAATATTCTTTGTTGATGTTCATGCAAATGGTTCCTTAACCATTTATTATTTTCATGCAAATGGTTTCTTGACTATTCTTGAATTTTTCATGTTTCATGTTTCCTTGTTCCACATGACTTACCTCTTTTGTGTCATGGTCTTTCATGTCATGATATTATATGATATTGTCTTCTTCACCATGATCTTCCATTTTGTGTCTCTCCCATGCCTACACTTCCTTCCATGTTGTTTGTCTTCAAAAAGCATTAAACCAAAATAGATTCTAAATTGAGGGCTCAACATCATCCCCGACTAAGTCAATAATCCATTTTGGACTATGCATTATGTTTAGGTCCCTCTGATATCAAAAAATAAGGTCTCATATATTCAAATTGATGCTTTACTTCCTCCTAATGATTTAATGTCTTTTGGAACTTAAAAGTGATTTTAGTGACTATTTCCTTAATCCACTTAGTCTCCTTGGGTTTTTATATAAGCATCCTTATGAACATCCTCTAGTGAAGCAACATCCTTAAAAACCTATCTTTAGAGTACTATAAAATTGGTGTTCAATTCTTGATAGTGAGTGCTTATTTTGTTTTATAGGGCCTCCACATCTTGAAATGCTTTGATGTGCTCATCTCTATCTTTTATTTTTAATGTGCTCTTGGCCAGTTTCTAGTAATGAAGCTCTTCCACTTGAAGCCTTGCTTCAAAATTTTTACTAGGTCATTCTAGTTTAATAAAAAACCCATAAAGTATGGGAACTGTATCACCCAACCTAGTAAAAATCATCTTGAAAAATTTAATGGCCTTAGTGAACTACTCCATTTACCAAGTTTTTTCTAGTTGAGGATTTGCTTAATCCTCATAGTTTTTCAATAGAAAATCCATTAGGGTCCCAAATTTATGAATAAACTCTTTAAAAAGAGGAACTCCATCCACAAGGGTTGGATCCTACTCTAAAATTTAATTTTAGAGTGTTGGGGTCTGTATTCTCACTATCATTGTTATTTATAGTTGGTGGTTGATCTCTTATAACTCCTTTTCAAGTTTTATATTTTTCCTACACTCATTGTAATAGAGAGTAATGACCTCTTGATGTTTCTTCTTAAGTATATTTACATCAAGTTCTTGCAAGGCAATCTACCTTGTCACTTGATGATCAAATTTTAGAAGGTCTACACTTGCATGAGACATTATGCACTACAAGTGATCCACCCAGAATGTATCAAGGTTCCAACCTCCCTTGGTTCCAAAATAATACTATCTGTAGATAGTTCACAATGGCACTCTTCATTATATATCATAATAAAAATAAATTTCTTATGGAGTCTACTTGATCAAGTCCTCCTTGGGGAAATATTCCCACATATATAAGTCCTTCTCTAGTACATTTTACTGATATTGGGTGTGAATGGAAGGAGTTATAATGGTAGTCAGTGGCCTCTATTGGACATATTAATCAACAAGTTCCTTCCCTCTAGAGGGGTCACACAAGTATTTCAACATCTAGATCCTCTTCTTGGTGAATTATACCAGCATCAAGATCACCAATGTCCAAATCTATGTCTATTTCATCCCCCTCTTCACTAGTAAGACTCCCAAAGTCCACTTACGTGTCATCAAGGGTGACTTATTATTGATGTGTTAGTGATGGATCCTTTCCTAGCTTTGTTGTTGGCTCCTTTTCCTCTTATTTTTTAGGGGAATATCCCTTCTCTAGTGGTGATTCTAGAGTCACTACCTTTTTAATTAGATTCCCCATCCTTAACATTCTTAACACTCTAAAATACACCCTAGGAGGAGGTTTCTTAGGAATACTTCCAAGTTTGGGGTAACATGGGATTATCCCAAGGCTATGGGTAATCTATGGCTAGGTTAAACCTATAGTTTATGGGGATAGATCCCCTAGTGCATCTATTGAGCTCAAACTCACTAACATACAAATTTGTTGGGGTGAAAAAGGATAGAGAAATTCATAAAAGGAAACCTAATATAAATATGGTAATGCAACAATAATCCACTCCCTTTGAACATAAACAACACTAATGGACAATACATGAAGCTGAATTACTATCTCAAATATATTATAAGAAATAATGTTTCATATAGAGGCTATATTAGATGAAAAAATCATGAGGGTAGTGAAGGGAAGGTATGGATCAAGACACTTACCAGTCAAACTTCCACGTTAAGCTCATCCATTAACACCTTACACACTATATCACCTACCTAGAACATTTACTATCATTTAAGTGAGGTAATGACCTATAAATGGAGGATATATACCAATTATGCATATAAACACAATAATATACACACTAGATAATAACATGAAGAAGTTTTAATAGTTCATATGTTAGTTCAAGAGGTATAAAATCTACAAATATAAGTAGAGTTTCCTCATACCTAGCTGAGAGATGTGTAAAATGGCCTAAAAGCCTCAATATATGGAATATGGGCAAGAGAGATAAGAGGGTATGGCATGGAAATGTGGATGAGGTGTTATTAATGATCCTCATTCACTCCAATAATTATTTATAGCCTAAATAATAGTCTCATCATCTCTCCATGCACTACCTAAGGCCACTTGATGTTCTTTAATGAGCTATTTGATCATTGGATGGAATGATAGAGGTTGATTCTACCTTATTTTACCTCATATAAGGCATAAATAAACCCAAATATCATCAATAAATCTCTCCTCATGAAAATTACAAATATGTATTATTTCTCCAGTTATCATCCATGAGTTATTAAGAAGCCCACCCTTTTGCTTACATGTTGACTAGGATAATAAACTGCCCATCCTCCATGATTACCAAAAGGTATGTCTACTAACATTTATGAATCATTTACAAGGTGTTAATATCTTGCATTTATTTCCTTATCAATCCCTCTATGCCATTAGTCCACCTTCCTTGTTGACCATATAGGCCTCTTAGGCAATTAGGCCTAGTGACTTGTTAACTATTTGAATGAATAAGAGTCCTAAATATAAGCTAGGTATAGATGAATAATCATGTTATACGTCTAATAAAACATATTATACCATGTTTTATACCTCCTAAACATTACACACCTATAAATATACTTCACTTAGGTGACCAAGCTACTTCTAACTATCACATTTAGATTGCATGCTTAGTATAAATCTATATAAACATTTCCAAGATGAACTAAGAGTGTCCTATTATTTTAAAAGGTGGAACATGACCTATAATAACTTATTCAATGATTTTTAACTCTCTAACAAGTTTTGTGCCCTTTAAACACTACTAAACCTTAAAAAATAGAGTTTTTGAGGGGTCCATATAATAGTTCATACATACCAATACCATACATGAGGTATCATATAAGTTTTAATATTTGATATAAGTGTTTACCAAGACATCTCAATTCAAATAGATGCAAATTCTTTAACATATTCTCAATCAAATCATGATTAGGGTTTATGCAGGGTTTTAGAGGTTTACCATATTAGAAATGGTTCATAAAGTAAATGCCTCAAATACAAAAATTATGGCCATGGATGTTGATCCCATAAACCGATATAAAAACCCTTGAATTTATCCTGGTCCCATGCAACTTTTAGAGTGAGATATGGTGGAAGTTGGTAGACCTCAAGCCTTCTGCTAAGCATTCTAGTTAGGTTGTAGAGTTAGTGATTATTCATAGAGATGGGATAATTAATACAACTATTTACTCCATGTATTTTTAGTGAATAATTGTTTCTAACTCCACCTAATATAGCTAGTTCTAAGTCACTTTGCTTGGTGGTATATGAACATTTTAATTGTTAGCTTGAGGTTGTAGTTTAGGAAAATTGGGTTTGGGAGAGGTATTAAGACCAAATTTGACATTTTATTGATTTACTCTATTTGGGGCATTATCCTTAGATATTTTAACATAATTATATACTTATTCATGGTCTTATGTATTCTTTGGGTTTTTTGGTACATCACAAGAAGAAGGTTGGTATTCTGAGGCCTAAGATTGGTTTTAGGCCTTATAAGCCTAAATCAACCTTTAGGACCCTAAGCCACCTCTAGGTGATTTTGTGACCTAAAAATCATCATAAAATTACATCTAACTAATTTCCATCACCTACAATTGAACTCACCTACCCAGACCACCATCCATGCACCTTTATCTTGTAGCTTTCCATGCTCATCATTATTCATGGATGAGTGTTTGACTAGTTATGTTAGAAGCCTTGATAGTCTCTTTTCTCCCTATTAAAGTAATGATGGAGTATGTTATATACTCTCATTACTTGATATCAATATTTTAATAAGAATTTCTTCAAATTTACTCCCTACATACTCCTCATACCTTACAGTCAAGTGTAGGGTTTATGAGTAGTTGGGATTATGTAGCCCTAATGGCTAGGTTTGGTGATTTATTTCCTAAATAT
>JARHVA010008979.1:245000-332500 GCA_037957365.1 Torreya grandis | reverse complement strand
ATGGATTTTTAATACATTTTATACCACTTTATATAGACCATTGGAAACTCCTTCATATATCATCATCACCTGACTAGCTTGTATGGCATCAATGTTACCTTCTTCTTCAACCTAAAAAATTGGTCTTCATCCTTATTGGCATATTGAAACCTTTTTAGGACTTTATTGAAAGAGGGAAGTTTCCATGTCATCAAGGAGATCATATAAATCACCTTCTTCTTGGCCAATGGCTATGTATTCTTCTTGAGACTTATCTTGTCATTACATCCCATACTCTTGTGCATTTTTGAAGGTTGAGTTATGTTTCTCCTTATGAAGATGTGTCCCAATGAAAACTTCTTCTTATAGATAACTTAAATTACCTTCATCAGTCACCCCCACAAATTGACCTTCTTCACTTACTTCCTTAATGACAATATCCTTTTCAAGAAGTGGAATGGAAGATCCTTGAAAGAACTCTGGAAGAGAGGTCATGTATGCTTAATTATTTTCACTTAGATGCCTACCTTTCAAAAAAAACATCTCATTTTTATTCTGTGCATTATCTTGAATGGACCTCCATGATGGAAATGATTTGAGATATTGAGGAGGGAGAGATAGGTACTAAATGATTTTAGGTTTCTCTTTATCTTTAGCACCTTGGTGTAGGCTTGACTGACTTTCCTTTCCCCATGACTTCACTAGTTGTTTCCAAGCTATAAACTAGGATTTAGGAGCCCTTCCTATTGATTGCATTACTCTTGTAATTTCCATTGACTAAGATAAGTGTTTATTTTTAAGTTTGACTTCTCTATTTAGGTGAGCTTCAAATTCAAGTTTCATTTGATCAAAAATATCTTTAGCTTGATTGAGAATTCAATGGTCTTGAATTGTCTAATCTAAACCATAAAAATCAACCCTCTCAACACACACTTATTCACTCCTTTGTATAGTTTCTTAGATGGATATCTAAGTAGGGAAGGCTTGAGGAACCTATGGGGAACCTAGAATCTTTTGACATTTAATTTATTGGTTCTTTTAAGGAAGGATGGGATACTCAAAATATAATTTATATGAGATGGAGGAGGGGACATAAGGCTACTAACTTTAGATTTTCTACCCCTCATGAACTACCAGTCTCTCCTCTATGATTAAAAGTAGACCCCCTATGTCTAATAGATAACTATTGAGCCTTGAATGATCCTCTATCATAATATATTCTCACTCCCTCTTAGATTTTTGAAATGAATCTCTCATACTCTTGATAAGATGACTAGAAACTTCTTGGCCATAACCTATGTGTCGATCCCCACCATGTGTCTCTCATAACCCAATAACATTTCCTTAAGGCTTAAAATGGATTGGTTTGAGATGTGATAAGGATGATTAGAAGTATCAAGATGTTGCCAAGACTGATTATGAGGATAGGTAGGGTATCAATGGAGCTAATAGAGATCATAGTGGGGCTGGTATGGGTCAAAGCAAGGCTAATAAGGAATTTTAGGACACACATCTCCTCCATATCTAATCATTACACATTATGAAAAAAATTAAGAGTACAGTGAATTATCAATAAAATATGTTCTTACCCATTAGCGAAGACCTTATGATGCCTCCTTGCATGGACTATAACTACACATATGCTAATGAAGTGTTTGAAGCTATTTTATGTTATCCAAGTCTGCAAGTGCATGCTCCAGCTCACTTGAATCGTGGTCCCACTAGGCATGCTAAGATAGTTAACACTCCAAACTACACCCTGGGATGAGGTTTTTCATGCCTACCTCTAATTTTAGGGTAACATGGGATTATCCCAAGGCTATGGGTGATGTATGGTTGGGATAAATCTCTAGTTTATGGGTCCATCTCACTTGGTGCATTTGTTAAGATCAAAATCACTAAAATACTAATTTTTGGGGTGAAAAGGGATAGAGAAATTCATAAAAGGAAACCTAATCTAAATATGGTGATGCAATAATATAAGTTATTCACTCTATTTTTCCTTAAACAAGTGGATAATACATGAAGCTAAATCACTATCTCCAAATGATTATAGCCATTAGTGTTTCATAAAGAGGATTTATTAGATTACTAGAGCATGGGGGTAATCAAAAATAAGGAATGGTTCAAAGCACTTACCTATCAAATATCTACTCTAAGATCAGCTATTAACACCTTACACACTATATGACTTATATAGAACATATACTAACATCTAGGTTAGGAAATGACCTAAAAAGAGAGGAGATATACCACTTATGCATAGAAAATAAGAATATACAAACTAGATACTAAAATTAAGAAGCTGAAATAGACTATATATTAGATTAAGAGGGTTACAAGATACAAATATAGGTAGAGTTTCCCCATACCTATGTGAAAGATGCATATAATGGCCTAAAATCCTCAATATATAGATTATTATCAAGAGAGAGAAGAAGGTATGGTATGTAAATTTGGGGGAGGGGTCATGAATGATCCTCATTCACTATAATAAATACTTAAAACATACATAACCATCCCATCATCTCTTCATGTGCTACCTTGGGCCACTTGATGTTTTTTAATGAGTTATTTGATATTTGGATGGAGTGGTAGAGGTCGATTCAACCTTAGATGACCTAATTAAATAAATGAACACACTCAAATATGGTAAATAATATCTCTCCTCATGGTAGTTACAAAGGTGTATTATTTCTCTAATTAGAATCTATGGGTCATTAAACAACCACCATTCTCCTTGCATGTTGACTAGGCTAAGAAACTATTCATCCTCCATGATGACCATGAGTTTTGTCTAATCACCTTTATGTAGTAGTTACAAGGTTTTTTGATCCTTTATTAGCCTCTTTATTATTCCCTCTACTCCATTATTCCTCCTTCCTTGTTGACCATAGAGGCCTCTTAGGCAATTAACCTTAGTGACATAAAGTTAACTATTTGAATGAATAGAAGACTTGAATAAATCAATAAACATTTTATAGGTCTAAGAAAACATACTATAACATGATTTATACCTCCAAATTTTTTTACACCTACAACTCTACTTTACTTAGGTGACCAATTTAATTCTAACTAGCATATTTAGACTACTTGTTTGGTGCAAACCTATAAGAACCTTTATATGATGAATTGAGAGTGTATTTTTGTTTTTAAAGGTGGAACATACCTTATAATAACTTATTATTTTATTTATAACCCTCCATCAATTTTTGTACCTTACAGACACCACTATACCTTGTAAAAATAAAGTTTGTAAGGGGTTCATACAATAGTATACATAATAGACCAGTACCATATATGAGGTCTCCTCTAAGTTTAAAATGTGATCCAAGTGTATATAAGGCAATCCCAATGAAATTTGATTTAAATTATTATCAATTTGGTAATTATTAGGGTTTATGCAGGGTTTTAGAAGTCTATGTTAGGAGAAGAAATTGGATAGTAAAGCTGTGAAGGATATTGTGTCTATATCTATGAATTATGTACTCAGTTTGTTGGATATATGTATATTTTGACCTATCTCCATGAATTGTAATAGGTTAGAATATGAACATAATCCTCTTTGGTGCTAAGTAAGAGAAGGATATGAATAATCATATACTATAAACATCTATATATACATGTATTTGCATGAATAATAGAGTTCCACTTTCGAAGAGATCGATAGAGACTATGTTGGTTATGGTTATCTATTGTGTTTATTACTTTGTTCTTTGAATGTATTATCTTGTTTAATAATATAATAACTTTTTATCTAACATAATCTAAATGTTTTTGAATGTTAATGAATTACTTGTTGTTCCTAATTCCTACTTAAATGCAAAATTATTCATCTTCATTATACTTTGGTTTCTAACCTTTTTTATGAGTATTATGCACTATCTTGTGCACTAAAGTTTAACCTTAGATATCCTAATCCTTATAATGTTTTGATGCTTCAAGAACATCTAATAATAATGGTGTAGTGAGCATGTAACATTCCTTCTATAGGAAACTATGTTAAGATGGTTACTAGGGCAAATAGACATTGAGACAAGGTTAGACTAAAAAATATGTAATTTCATAGAACAAGAATCCAAATAGACTGGTCTTACTGCATAGTAAATCATTTAAAAACATATATATGTAGAGATTTATGAAATATTTTGGTGTGAGATGCCTAAATTTATATCTAATTGGTTTACATAGTTAGAATACTACTGATTTAACCCAAGAATGAAAGAAATAATCATCTAGATTGAAGAGAAGATAGACCAGTTGTAGAAACTAGAAACTAACTAGACGAGGGTAGTAAATTATTGAGTTTCTACCATCATGATGGATACATCATTGAGTTTTTAGTACAAGGATACATATCTTTCAAAGCTAGATAAGACTTGTTAGTTTGAGGAATTATAGGGAAATTTTTTCAATGACTACCTCTCTTTTTGAAGATGTTGGTTGTGGACAAGGACATGGTGCCTACTCCAACCAATACATATTAGGTGCTTTAGGCATATGGGGGTGTGTTGAATATGATAGTGAATTATGAGTAGATGTGTAGATAGGCCTTGAACTTGAATCTATAATGGATACATGAGGAAATAAAATTCAAAATAGAATTATGGATTTAGAACATAAACTAAGACAATAGAATAAATGGAATAAATAGAAGAATACCTAGGTAGCTACGAGTAGATGTAAGAGTAGTAGTAAACTAGATGGTGAATAAGAATATGTGATGAGTAAGATGATAGAGAATAATAATTAAATATGAATAAATAAGATGATGAATGCTGAAAAATAGAAAGAAGTGATGTAGAATGAGATGAAGATGAGATGTTTGAAGAATTACATGAGAATAATGTAGAAGTGGAGTAGTTAGATAATAGATGTAGTGCATAGTTACAGTAATGGGTATTATCAAAAGAGGAAGAATTAATCAAATAATTATAAAATATTCATAGATTAATTTTAGGTTCAAGCATATAAAAATAAGTCAGGAAGGAATCATTCACTAGAAGAACACACATCCCCATAGCCTAATTTCTTATATTCTAGTAGACGTTCTCAGCCAGGCAAATAAAATGAAAATAGTTGGAAATTTAAATTTTTAGAAAAAATGCATTGTTTGGGTACCAAAATTTAAAAACATCAAATATAAAGGATTTTAAGGCCATACATATTGTTTAAACCAAACAAAGAAAAGAAGTATATGTAGGAAAACAAAGTGCACATGTTGACTCTCCTAGTGTGTAGAGTATTACATAGTTAATATCACCTAGAACGTAGCCTCCTCTTGTAATAGATGTGTATTATATCCTATTTACACTAATTTACATAATGGGTCATACAATAGGATTTATAAACCTATTAATGTATAAGGGGTTTATGAACCTTCAACAATACTTGCTAACGTATGAAATGTGATGGCAAGCTAAGGTCATTACTGATGAAGTTGTCCAAAAGTGTGAGTTAGTAAGGGAACTAAATAAAATATAACTTGATTTCATATACTATATATACATTCAAATATAAATTCTATAGCATTTTAAGTAATGGCTCATCATAGAATTCAAGACAAATAAATGCACAAGTTAGACTATTCAGGACTTGAAGGAGATAAGGTAGAAGTTGGGATAATCAGTCTACAACTATGACCATAGATTCTCTGATGTGATGAATAAGGTGGAATTTAATTTAATAAACAAAGAAAAATCTACCTGGTTCATTGAATTATTGCATTCTAGAAATAGATTTGCCACTGCATAGACTCAATATGCTACTAAAGTGGATGCTAGAGTTACTGCACTAAGCGTAGATCAAATTGAAGACTATGGAGAAGCTCCTATCATGAATTCCAAGATTAAAAACACACTTCAAGATTTCATAAATAGTATGGAAAAATCCATTAGGTAGATAAACCTAAGTTGAATATATGGTGTATGGAGTGGAGGAAATAAGGACATCATAAGAATGATTGTCCTGTGATCTGTTAAGCACAAAATATATTGAGAGGGGGGGTGAATCAGTATATTATATATCTTATAAATATTTATTTTAAACAAAATCCACTTAATCAATCATTCAAGATATGCAATAAAACTCAAACAATAAACATCACACAAGACAAAGAGAGACACCAAATATAACATGGAAACCCAATGTGGGAAAAACCACAGAGAATCAATCTCAAATATATTCGTGAGAACAACCCCACAGGATCACCATACCCCTTTGCCAAGTACAGACCTCATCTATAATTCATGAGCACCAACCTACAAGAGCTTCAAACCCCTTTTCCGAGCACCAACCTAGCAATAATTCATAAGCACCAACCCACAGGAGCACCAACCCCTTTGTTGAGCACCAACCCACAAGAGCACCAACACCTTTGTGTATACCACACACCTATCTCTCAATGTTTCTATCTCAAAAAATGATAGATCAATACAACATCTCCTTCCTCTCTCTCACCTTTGCTCTTCTAAGCTAGATATAACAAATTCAAATCATATTCATCTCTCACAATTGCTCTTCTAAGCTAGATATTACAATATCAAAATCAACCTCTCACTTCCATGTTATAAATGGCTACTGAAGCCTTTATTTTTAGCTTTCCAAATGACCTTTGGCCTTCCCCCTTTGTGACCTTTCAATCCTCATGGAAAATGGCACCAATCTTAGATGACCCTTCATATCCTAACATTTGAAAAGTCATGTGGTGACCCTTCATGACCAAAAACGTCTTTCCCACTTTTGTCCTTATCTTTGGTGACTTTTCATATTCCTCAAAGTGTCCCTTCAAGAGAAATTTGCCCTTTACTCTATTGTCTTCACTTGGTGACTCTTGGTATTCCAAAAGATGACTCTTCATAGGAAAATGCATCCCATCCTTCTTTTATCTTTATCCCATGACTCTTCGACTTCTCCATGGGCCCTTATTTTGTCTCATATGCAACCAAAAATATATTCATTAATATTAAATAAATATTAACTCATATTAGCCAAGATAAACAACATTAAATGCAATGGGGCCTTTATCACCAATAATACTAAACCTTTGACATCAATGACAATATTTCTAACAATCTCCCCCTTTGTCATTGATGGCAACCTCAATCCTGAAACTGCCACATCCTATCACCTACACATACCATCATCTAAAAACATATAGTAACTCCCCCTTACTATAGTAACCTGTACTTATTCCTTGTACCTATTTTCTACATATGTACCTGTACCTATTATTCTCCCCCTTTGAAATCAATGGCAAAGGGCCTACCTAGAGCTAACACTTAGCTCCCCCTCACTTGATGTTAAACATCAATGGTAGGAAGTAATAGAAATTACTCGCTACTCCTCTCACCGATCTTTGAGAGGATATCTGATTTTACATGTCCTTTGACAATCTGCAATCAACTCATTTGAATATTTTATTCTAATCTCACAACCTTCTGCATGAAACTTTAAGGTGTATCTTTGATCACATATTTGCCTTACACTCAATATATTATGCTTATTAAACATTCTTAGTCTTGGTTCTACCATTATCCAAAATTAAATTACCTTTTTCAGCTATCCTGGAAGTGGTTTTATCTCTGAATCTCATTGTACCACAATTGATCTTCTTTACTCTTATCTCCTATCATATGCCTCAAACATCTACTATCAACAAGCCATGGCTGATCTTTATCTCTTACATGCAAAGCTATTTGCACCAACATAGAATCTTCAGGTTGTTTCTTCTGCCATGAACATGACTGAACCTTCTTCCTGATGAATGGAGCTTTGAAACTTTGATCCTTCTTTATTGAATCTACATGAGTATCATTTTCTTTATCTCTAAAACTCTTAGCTCTTTTTCAACATTCTAATTTCTTATGACCATAATCATTTGAAACACTGCATATGCAAGAATCATTCTAATAGCCTCAAACCATAATACTAATGCAAATTTTTCTTTAAAAATATATTCCGTCAAAAGATATACAAATTACTCTGTCAACTCACCTTCTTATCATGCAAAATATCCAAGACCCAATAGCATCCACCATGCTTCAATTTTCTTAAAAATGTCTCCTTGAAGCCTAGAAGAGACACCCCAACACAAAAGGGTTCTAGAAATAAATCTCAGGAGATTCCCACATCTCCTCCATTTCTTCCTTGATCTTCTTATGTTTTTATGTTAGAATCAGTTTAAGCATATCTAACCTTTTTGACTTATTAACCTTATCATTTATGATGTTCTTTTTCTCAACTTTTGCAACTATCTTATCTTGACAAAGCTCATGCTCAAATGTAACAAGAGATTCTTTACAATCCTTCTTATCTGATTCTTTATCTACTATAGCAAGTAATTCATTTTCATTCTTGAACTCAACCTAATCAACCTTTACTATTTTAGGTCTCCAAACCTGAATTTGTCTTTTCTCATATTTTCTAGAGGCTCTATATCCTTTGACATACCTTGAATATCTCTTTACTTTATTTTGACATAATCTAGAAAAATGGCCAACCTCATGACAACAAAAGCAAACAATATTTCTCATACCTTTTTCTTGAATGTGATTGAGATCTCCCTTTGACTCATTTCTTCTCCTCATATAATCTCTTGCCTTATGACCCACATGATGACAAACAAAAAAATAGCCATGAAAAGAATTTGAAAACTTGAAAGCATTGGGCTGCCTGATCGACTTCTTTGATTTACCTTCAAAACCTGCATCCTTCTTTCCTTGGACTAATATTTCATGATCTTTCTCAACCTTGATTATAAACTTCTCATGATTATCATTTAAATAATCTAACTCAACCTTCAACTGATTACTCTCTTATTCTTTTGATGTTAAAATTGAAGTTGCAACCTCTAATTGATTCTTAAGATCCTGAATAAATATCTTATTTTCTTTTACTTTTATAGGCAACTTAGGATCCAAGATACACACCTTTTCCTTAAGAGATTCAACCACAAATTTCAATTCTTGATTCTCCTTCTTTAGCTACTTGGCCATCTGTGCTTTTACTTTGATCTACCTTCAAGCTGTTAAACCCTTTCTGAAGGAACTTGCTCTAATACCAATTGTTAAGCATGGAATATACTGAGAGGGGGGTGAATTAGTATATTATATATCTTATAAATATTTCTTTTAACCAAAATCCACTTAATCAATCATTCAAGATATGCAATAAAGCTCAGACAATAAACATCACACAAGACAGAGAGAGACACTAGATATAATGTGCAAACCCAATGTGGGAAAAACCATAGAGAATCAATCTCAAATATATTCATGATAACAACCCCACAGGAGCACCATACCCCTTTACCAAGTACAAACCTCAGCTATAATTCATGAGCACTAACCCATAAGAGCTTTAAACCCCTTTGCCGAGCACCAATTTATTACCTATTCATGAGCACCAACCCACAAGAGCACCAACCCCTTTGTCGAGCACCAACCTAGCAATAATTCATGAGCACCAACCCCTTTTCCAAGCACTAACTCAGCAACAATTCGTGAGCACCAATCCACAGGAGCAGCAACCCCTTTGTGTATACCACACACCTATCTCTCAATGTTGCTATCTCAACAAATGATAGATCAATACAACATCTCCTTCCTCTCTCTCACCTTTGCTCTTCTAAGCTAGATATAACAAATACAAATCATATTCATCTCTCACAATTGCTCTTCTAAGCTAGATATTACAATATCAAAATCAACCTCTCACTTCCACATTACAAATGGATACTCAAGCCTTTATTTATAGCTTTCCAAATGACCTTTGGCCTTCCCCCTTTGTGACCTTTCAATCCTCATGGAAAATGGCACCAATCTCGGATGACCCTTCATATCCAAGCATTTGAAAAGTCATGTAGTGACCCTTCATGACCAAAAATGTCTTTCCCACTTTTGTCCTTATCTTTGGTGACTTTTCGTATTCCTCAAACTGTCCCTTCATAATAAATTCTCCCTTTACTCTTTTATCTTCACTTGGTGACTCTTGGTATTCCCCAAGATGACTCCTCATGGGAAAATGCATCCCATCCTTCTTTTGTCTTTATCCCGTGACTCTTCGACTTCTCCATGGGCCCTTATTTTGTCTCATATGCAACTAAAAATATATTCATTAATATTAAATAAATATTAACTCATATTAGCCAAGATAAACAACATTAAATGCAATGGGGCCTTTATCACCAATAATACTAAACCTTTGACATCAATGATAATATTTCCAACATGATCAAGATAGAGTTTTGTGAAATCTATCAAGTAGTGGGGCATGTAAGAATGTAGTGTAATATCTTGTAATTATATGTAAATAATCCATATAATTTGTATTTTAATTTAAATAAGTTCATAATAATGATGAAAATAATTTTAAGGCTTTTTAGGAGGTCAAGGAAGGCATCACTAAAAGTGTATTTGACATCATTGTGTAATATGTGTCCTTGATAAGGTAAATGATTCTAGGCCTAGAGGATGATAAAATTTGTATGACCTAAGAAGTTTGATAATGTATTATTAGTTCTCCATAATACCATCCTCAAGGTATAGCTAGTTAGACCCCTCCTTTATTGAGTTGGACACTGCCATCACCATAATACCAGTATACAACACCATAAAGGTCAGCTATGATGTAAAAACAAAAAATGGGCCAGACCCCACTAATTATGAAATAAAAATTTAGAATTGGAGATAATACCTACTATAATCATCATTGTAACATATTAAAATAATAAGGAGGGTATAGGGAGGTTATCAGTCTAATAGAGGAGGATCTAGGTGTGGATATAGAGGAGGTTACCAAGGTGGCAGAGGAAATAACTATCAACAACCTCCTTTACAATACTACCTATGTAGAGAGTACAATCATGTAAAACAAAATTTCCCTTTGAATTATAAAATATTTTCATACTATGCATACTATATAGTATATGACCATCATAAGATAATAGACTACCCTATCTTGGAAAATTAATAAAATGATAAGGCTGTCAAAAATGTGAATATGGTGAATGCACAACATAAGTATTATTCCTTCCTAAATGTTGTTACTCAACATCAACACATAAAAATAGGTTTGATTCATCTTGAAATTCCTTAGGATCAAGGAATATGAAAATCAAAATAGGAAAAATACCTAGACCCAGCTACAAAAAAGGTGCTCATGTATGAAGATGCACATATGATAAAAAAACATTCAACATCAAAACATACTGAAGGAGATGTTGAAGTAATATATGCTCAAATGTATGGCCAGATTATGTGAATAATGAATCAATATGGAACTTTAATTGTACTAATAGATATTCTAAAAATTTTAATCACTCTACATAATGAAGACATCTCTTAGAATATCACAAACCTTCTACATAATTTACTAGAGTGTGCATAACAAGGACACTATAAGATATAAAATCTTGTTTGGTATGTCAAAATAAATAATCCCTAGGATGTAGAGGCACAAATCAATATTGAGGTTATAGGCTATGAAATTCCAAATCTTGTCTTTGATTTTGGTAGCATAGTCAATAATATACCTAGATCTACATGGGAGGATATTGGCCAACCAGTTCTTATCTATAGTCTAGTAACTCTGAGCTTAACTAACTATGGATGAGTTGAGTACATTGGTAAATTATAAGACATTGAGATCAAAGTCACATAATTGAATCTATGAGGTGAATTTGATGTCATTGATATGAAGATAACATCAACACATTTCCCTATGTTGATTGGTAAGAAAAGGGCATATGATGGTCAGATGACTATCAACACAATGAAAAATCAACTAGAAGTGCACTAGAGAGATAAGGTTATCATCATTCATCTAATCAGATCTCACAAACCTTAAATCATTCCATCTGAACCAAATTCTCCATATGTCACACAAGAAAATAGCTAGATGAAGGTGAACTCTAAAAAAAATCCTAAATCTCTACATGGATCCGAGTGTAACTTCTTATATGAGCATAGTAAA
The DNA here is from genome assembly GCA_037957365.1 of Torreya grandis. Taxonomy (NCBI): domain Eukaryota; kingdom Viridiplantae; phylum Streptophyta; class Pinopsida; order Cupressales; family Taxaceae; genus Torreya; species Torreya grandis. Next base: position 320,548 of record JARHVA010008979.1, on the reverse strand, counting down.
CCTCAAGTATAATTTTTATTCACTCAATAGTTGAACACAAAGAATAATGGAGACCCAAAATAGTAGTTACTCAATTATTGATAACCTAATTTATCATAGAGGATTATGTATCTATGTCTATAAAATACCCTACTCATTTAGAGGTTGACTTCCTTTATCAAGCAGATGATCATATACAAGATTATATATAGCCAACTAGGGAATGCACTTTACCTTGGGAAATATATTCATCTATTGGTGGAGAATAAGACATGCACCTAATTAACTAAGTTTGAGGTGATCATATACTCAGACCTATGATAATGGTCTTTGCACATTAAAGACAACTTCTTATATATGATGCCATTAAGGATATAAATGCGTTCATTATATGCATACAAGTTCATGTACCTACCATCACCTAGTGGGTCGGTGATTTGAATTATGACATAAAGGGAATTGTGGTGATATGGTGTGAAATTCATATAAATTATCAACTTGAGTGGCATGATGCCTATGATATCATGATTAGCAGTATCTAGTTACCATAAATAATTCAAATTAATTGGCCTTTCTACCAAGAAGTTGAGTGTCTCAAAATTCATATTCATAAATGTATTAAAGCCTAGACAAAGGAATATGTGGCACTAAATTAATAGGTTCACATCTTCCATTATACACTTGCTTCATTACCATCAGCATGGTTTATTCATCAATAGTGTAGGAGGGAGATAAAGCATTGAGTGTACGTACAAAGTAATTTCATGTAAACTTTTATTTTTGAAGATGAGAACCCTTTGTTTCACAATGAACTCATAAAAATCAAATATTTCCTATGCCATGGGTGCATATAAGATATTTTATACTATGAATTTGTCTCAAGAGAGGATGGTTAGTATTGTCTTAGTTCCAAAATGAAAAAAATGAAATAAACACACTAGCATAACATCTCTAGTCCTCATTAGTAAGGGGAGCTTAGTAAAAAATATACATATGAAAATAATAACTAAAATTAAAAGAAAACCTTTCTTCACCTTACTTAGATGTGCCAAAATTCTTATTGTAGTGGCTTGCTTAGTTTGTTCTCATGAAGTCTGCATCAATAAAGTGTGGCTACCTCCATCTCTCCTTGGCACTATGTTTGGCTTTGGCTTGGATTGGTTTGGCTCAATATTTGGGAATTATAACCCTAATTTGCATGAATCTTTGGAATCAATTCATCATTATAAATTTGGAATATCAGATCTTCCAATTCAATAGGTAAGGCTTCCTATTAAAAAAATGGCTAAAATCAACCTAAATTATCCATCTCAAGATTGAGATGTGTGGCTAAGGATTAATTCAATTATGTATTTAATATTCATAAATAGTCTCATAAATATTTTGGATAAAGGGGAAATAAAGAGGAATGAATGGTCTTAATGAGGCATGAGAGGGATTAACCTTGATATTTTATGCATTTATGGCCTAGGGATGTCTTCCTAGGAAATGATGTCACCTAATGATGTAGATATTCAATATTCATTTCCAAAAAGAAATTATTCAACAAGTTCCATGGAATTATTAATTAGGCTCATGATTTGGTTTAATTATCTCTTAAGAATGATTAAACACTTTGATGTAAAACTTGGCTCTTTGTGCAAAAATTACTCAAATTAGTCAGACTATCTTGTTATTGGCCCAAAATTTGATTATATTAGAATTAGGATGCAATGTCAAATGCATTGGATCCATTATCCCATTTAAGATGTTGTCAACATTACATAACAAAGGCACATGTCTTATGTAATATATTTGACAAAAAAGAGCAATCCAGGGCACCCAAGTGTAAAATTATCATTTTGAATCGAAATGATTTGATCAAAATTAACTGGCTTATAAATTAAATTACCCCATTTAATGCTACCATGGCCAAAATTGGCACTTGAATGTATCAATTTCATATCTTTTAATGTATTTTAATATTTTTAATCCAATTTGTACATTTTGGTGGAAATTGGTCAAAATTTTGGTTGATGGTCATTGGTGGCTAGATTTAGGTGTCTATAGTTTTCCCCTATTTTGGAAGATGTTGAAAATTGTAGACAAAACAATGCCTTCTCAAATAATTAGAGATGACTTTTATGCCAAAAAATAAGATGATAATTGAAGAAAAAGCTCCAAAGAGTGTTTAGGAAGCCTATGATGATTTCCACATCAAGGGAGTGGCCATCACATTTGTTGATGGATGGTCCCTCAAAAAAAATAAAGAAAAAAGGTAGAATTAACCCATGGTTGAGATTAATCCAAATGAGAAAATGCTTGCATTCATTTATTGAAAAAAGGATGTTGATTTGCCCAAATATGGTTATAGTGTAGGATTTATTATGTAAACTAGGAATTTGACTCAACAGAGTTGGTTAGTATCATGCTAGTTCCAAACTTAAAACAAAATGAAAGAAACACACTAACTAGCATAACATCTCTATGCCTAGGTACTAGGGGGAGCTTAGTGAGAGAAAACCATTTGAAAACACAACTAAAAATGAAACAAAATGAGAAATATGAACACAAAACACCAATTTCTTACCAAATCATTGATTTCTCCAAAAAATTCCATCTTTGGCTTGATCCTCTTGTGCTTTAAAATATCTTCTTCAATGGAGTGTGGCTACCTTCACCTCCTCTTGCCACCACTAGCTTAGCTCAACAATTTGGTATTATAACACTAATTACAATGGCTTTTGGAATTATTTTTGCATTAGAACCTTGGAATATGACAAATTTTGAATATATTTTAGCATAATAAATTTGCATAAAAATAGTTTAAAATTTAATAGACAAGGCGTCATATTTATAGATTTTTGGAATGGTTTAGAATCAACTTGAACCATCCATCCCAAGATGAAGGTGTGTGGCTAAGGATTAATTTAATTATGTAATTAAAATTCATAAATAATCACATAAATATTTGGGATACATAGGAATTAAATAGGTATGGAGGGTATTAATGATGCATGGGAGGCATTAATTTAGATATTTATGGAATTTATGGCTCGTGGATGTCTTCCCAAGAAATGATGTCACCTGATGATGTAGTTAATGATAATAAACTTCAAATTAATATTTATTAAACAATTTACATGAAATTCTTAATTAGGTTCATTATTTGGTTTAATTTTATCTTAAGCATGATTAGTCACTTTGATGCAAACCTTGGCTCATTGTGCATAAATTAATCAAATTAGTCAAAATGTCATGTTGTTGGCTCAAAATTTGACTAGATTGGAATTAGGATGTGATATCAGATGTTTTGGATCCATTATAAAATTTAGGATGTTTTCAACAAAAAATAAAAAATGCACATGTCTCATGCAAGATATTTGACAAAAAAGAGCAATCTAGAGCACCTAGGTGTAAAATTAGCATTTTGACTCAAAATGATCTAATGAAAGTTAGCTGGTCCATAAATGGTATTACCCCATTTAATGATACTTTAGCCAATATCAGCACTTTAATATGTCAATTTCAATGCTTTTAATGTGTTTTAGTATTTTTAGTCCAAATTGTGCATTTTGGTGGAAATTGGTCAAAAGCCTAATTAGAGGTTATTAGTGGCCAGATTTAGGTTTCTATAGTTTATCCCTATTTTGGAAGGCATTAAAATCTATAATCACAATAACTTGTTCTCAAATAATGAGTAAAGGCATATAAGCCAAAATGAATATGATGATTGAATCAAAAGTTCCAAATGGTGTTTGAGAATCCCATGATGATGCCCCCTTGAGGGAGTGGCCACATTTGTTGATGGATGGTCCCTCAAAGAGAAGCCAGAAGAAAGGTGGGATTAAACTATGGTTAATATTAATCCAAATGAGAAAATTCTTACATGCATTGATTTAAAAAGTATTTATATGCCCAAAGGTTGTTATAATCAGAAATAAAAGTCAAAAATAATGATTTTCCCATAGGTAGTTATAATCATTAAGAGGACCTAGATTATTTTATAAAGATGATAATGCCCTATTTAGGATCAATTATCAAGCATAACTCAAGGATATAAACTAGAATATAGATTAAATATGTGTAGGTGAAAACATATATGTGATGGTCTAATGACTAAAGAAGCCACAAATAACCAGTCATACAAGGATGAAAAGTGATGAAAGGGATGGATAGAAGAATAATATTGATCATTAGAAATGATTCAATTATACCTATAAATGAGGAGATTCTCATCCTTATTATCAATGATACAACTAGAATGTCATTGTAAACACATATTTTATTGATTATTGAAACTTGATCACAATCCTCTCACAAATGGTGTAGGAAGAACCAAATGAACCAAAATCAAAATAGGATTGGGTAGAATGAATTAAAATAGGCTTTGGTCTAGATATCAATGGAATGGTAAAATAGAAAAGTCTTTCTCTAGGATTGGCTAGGATATGTGACAATGGCCCAAGGATATGTAACAACAACAATAACATGGTAATGAAATAGTATGGCATATGTTTGGTTCTATCATGGGTAGGATAAATGGCATATGATTTTGTTTTTATTATTGAAATGGAGATGAACATCATAATAAAAAAATGAGAGAACTAAAATACTCAATCATGTAAATTTATAGCCCATACCTTGTCTGAATAGCTACTCTATCAAAAACTAGCTACAAATTTGGATGCCAAGAATGCTTTTATGATCTTCATTGGTCATGGATTCTAATTCCTTAAAATTTAAATACAAGGTATATTTTTAGCATTTGTAAAGGAAAGTGTGGCTGTAGATGTTAAATAGGGATAAAATTTGGATGATAGGTTTATTTGTGAAATGGAATGGCAGATGATACTAGAATGTGGAATGGTTAGGAAACAAATGAATATCATGAATTTTAGTCACACATAATGTTGTTGATGTTTTATTCAACATAACTTTGGATGTGGTGGGGATGAAGACTTCTGAATATTCTTTTGATAGGACTACCAAATTTTGTTGTTGTTTAGGAATGAGAGTACTACCATCTGATTGCACTATAGATTAGAAGTTATTTTGATTTGATATTTTATTTTGTCTTCATAAAGTAGTGAAGGAATTTTTTGTTTAGATATTGGAACCTCGATGAAGTTTTCACTAATGAATTTGTCTTGATTTTCCCATAGTACCTTCAAGAAGGTTTCACTAATGATAATTAGATTTTGACTTTGATTGTCTTCTAGCACTTCCAAAAATGTTTCACTGGAAGATGCTAGATTTGAAATTTGAATGTCTCCTAGTGCCTCTGAAAATGTTCACTAGGAGAGTGTTATTCTACTACATGAATGTGGTCTTGGCTTCCTTGTTCTTCTTCAATTGCTATGTCATCATGGATTTAGTTTAACAAATTATGATTCTATCAGTCCCAATCAACACTTATGGGAGATAAAATGTCAATAATATGGTTATTTTGATTAGTGGTATTGGCATGTATAATGGTAATGTAATGGGGTTTGGTAAAAATATCCTCATACAAGATACTAGGATAACATGTGCCAATCCTAAATTAATCATCCTCAAAAACTATAGAAGGATCAAAAAAGTATTCAAAGTGATCTGCAAGGCACACATAACCATATTTTAATAGTCACAAATGTATCTTATTTTTGAATCTAATTCTGACTTAAAATACTTTAAATCTGACATTAAGACTGATGTTGATTCTAATTCTGATGTTGGTTTAAAAATAAAAACTAACTCTAATTTTGATTCTTCATTTGATGGGTACTTTGTTACAATGATGTATTATTGAATTTATGGTATTAGATAGGTAATGACCTATGATGGCATAATGGGCTCCATAAAGACTAGATTGTTAAAGTGAGACTCCTATATAATGGGAAAAATGTCAAGAGACAACTCCTTAGAGACTAGCTTGTTAATAGGAGGCTCTTGAAAAATAGGCATATGATTAAGGTAATAATTTTCCTAAAGGTAGTTTTAATCATTAAGAAGTGACTCAACAAAGGCTAGCTCATCAGAGTGTGACTCCTCAACAATAGGTATAAGATTTAAAGGTGATTCATCATAGGTTGACATGTCATAGTGGTTGGTTTAACAAAAACATCTTGGATTGGTTGGTTTTCTTGGCCATAGTTTCCAATGAGTTGAAAAATACCAGTTTTGAACATTGTTTGGTCTTCAAATGATTATATTAGTTAAAGTTATAATAAGATTCATACTAGATGAGGAATGCCCTATGTTTGGATAATGGTAGGGCATAGTGGATCTTGATTTCTCACATGGTCCAAAGGATAAAGTCCTGAAATGGTAACAATAAGGCAGTGTGGAAATTGATTGCTCACACAAGCCGAAGGACTAGGTCTTGGAATGATGAAGCGGCATTATAGAGCTTGATTGGTCACACAAGTCAAAGGATGAGGTCCTAAAATGGTAATGGTATGATTTGGATATTATGGAGCTTGGTAGCTCATACAATCCAAAAGAGGGTTAGATGTAGTTGATGATCAAATAACAAAAGAATGTTGTGGAACTTGATTACTTGTACAAGCCAAAGCATCCAAGTCTTCTTGATAAACCATATCATACCAATCTTGAGTTATATCATAAGCTAGTTCTTGAATATGTTTTATGTGCTAATTATTGTAAAGAGGGTGTGGATCTATATCCTAAAAAATTATCTATAGTTGGGTCTTCAAAGTCCTCCTCACAAGCCTCTTCATACCAATCAAGGTCTCAAGTTAGATCGTAAGCTAGTTCATGAATTTGTTCCCATGAATTATTATTATGAGGTGGATATAAATATATCTCACAAACCATATTATCATCATTGGGGTCTTGACTAAATCCATCAAAGTCATTTTGTACAGCCATTCTATCATAAGTTATATTATAAATGACTCCACCATAAATGTAGCTAGACATATCCACATAAATGATGAAATCTCTAAAAATAAAAAGTCTAAGAGTTTTAAAAACTCCAAAAAACTATGTCCAAAGTAAAAATGGTTCAAACTTGGTCTAAATTGATTGAAAGTATGGAGATGTATCTCCAAAAATGGTTTGTGCTAAGACTTGGCATAAAATAGTCTAACATCAAATGTCATACACACAAAAAAGTCAAGCATCTAAATAAAAACTAGCATGTCAAAAGTCTAATTCAAAGTGTTATAAATAAGGTCTATACTAGGAAAGGGAAAAGAGTCATTAGGTCTTTTGTCCAAACATGGAGTCAAATGCTAGGCTTAAATAGGCTATGCTAGGACTTTTGGCTAAATGACGTCAAAAGATTAACTTGAAACAAAGGCATGATGTGATTTATTTTAATCTAACAAGTTTGGAAACAACTTTGACATAGACCCAACACATGGAATCAAACATAAAACATGATTAGTTGGCATAAGCCTTAAGGTAAAAGGCTTTTGGAGAAGACTATGTTATCCTTAATAAAGGCACAAACAATGATGAGGATGGGCATTGAACAAACAAATAATTAATAGTCTTCAAATTTAGGTAATCGATTAACTAAAGCTATGTACACAAAAAGAGAAAGACATATGTATCATCCCCATGAATTGAGGCCTAAATAAAAATCAATGAATATTTTAATCCAAACTTGACAAGGTTAATTTAAAACTCAATGTTGAAGATTAGGATTTGACTAAATAAGTTAGACAATATTAGATAGCATGACGGTGCATAAACAAGGTCCAAATGAGCAATGTGACATGGTTTAAAACAAATAGATTTTGGCATAATGGTAAACATGTTTTGAAATAAATTAAGCAACATAAAACTGTAAATGTGTTCTAATGATGTGATCAAATGTTATGTTTCAAAGAATCAAAGGTAAAATGGGTTAACATATTCTAGGCAGCATAACACTACCCTCCTCAACTCAAATACATGCTTTTGACATGGTTTATAAACCAATAAATAATTTTTAGTCTCAAAACATATTAAGCAAAAATGACCAAAATAAACTAAGTATAATTTTTCAAATCCTAACAAGGATATGGTAAAGTGGGGTTGACTAAACTAGCAAGTTTTTGATCATTTCTAGGGGGATCAATTACACAATGACTTTCACATCACAATGCAAAAAAAATGCACGTAATTGGGTGTCCACAACACTTGGATTGTTATAAAAATGTGTTGTCCTTTTTTTGACCACTGCATCTATCACTTGCTTAGAGTAGTGAAATATCCAAAGTGAAGATATGTCCCTTGTGCACTAATCTCAAATTCAAAAAATGTAAGAGAAAACATTTGTTTTTAAAAAAATCATTAATAATGGAGTCTGTATGACACCAAACAAAGCATTTCAAAATGGCCTATTAGTTCTCGGTACCGTGGTTTTTTAAAAAACACAGTGATCAGTATGTTAAGCATGAAATATACGGAGAGGGGGTGAATCAGTATATTATATATCTATTTACTTAATATAATTTATTTTCCTTAACCACTTAATCACACATTCAAGATATGCAATAAATTTTAAATAATAATTTTCACCACATGAGAGAGAGAGAGAGAGAGAGAGACACCATATTTTTATGTGGAAACCCAAAGTAGGAAAAACCATGCAGGACAATCTCAAGTATATGAATGAGAACCAACTCAAAATACAAAGTTCACAAGCACTAAGCCCTTTGTCAATCACCAACACAACAACTATTTTTGAGCACCAACCCATAGGAGCACCAACCCCTCTTGTGTATAAAACACAACTATCTCTCAATGTTTCTTACTTAGCAAATGATAGAACTCTAGAATATCTCCTATTTTTCTATCTTCAAAAACAAATACAAACCATGCACTCTCTTGTATATAAAAAATGGCTTCTCAATCCTTTATTTATAGATTTCCAAATGACCTTTGGTATTCACCCTTTATGACCCTTCAATCCTCATAGAATATGGTGACCCTTCATAAGCAAATTTGTCATTTCCTCTTTTTTCTTTATTTTGGTTACTTTTCATATACCTCAAAGTGTCCCTTCATGGAAAAATATGCCATACCTCTTTTTTCTTCACATGGTGACTCTTGGAATTCCTCAAGATGACTCTTCATCAGAAAATGCATCCCATTCCTCTTTCGATTTTTACCTTGTGACTCTTTAAATTCTCCATGGGCCCTATTTTGACTTATATACAACCAAAAATATATTCATTAATATTAAATAAATATTAACACACACACATTAGCCAAGGTATGATTATTAAAAACACCATTACATGCAATGGGCCCTTTATCACCAATAACTCTAGACCTTTGACATCAATGACAATATTTCCAACAATTTCCCCCTTTGTCATTGATGGCATCCTAAAACTAAAATTGCCACATATTAAAACCTACACATACTACCATCTAAAAAGCATATAGTAACTTCCCCTTATAGCAACCTGTACCTATTTTCTATACTTGTTTCTACACCTCTACCTATTATTCTCTCCCTTTGACATCAATGGCAAAGGGCCTACTTGGAGCTAACACTTAGCTCCCCCACAACTGACGCTAAACCTCAATGGTAGGAAGTAAAATAAATTACTCCTAACTTCTCTCATAGATACTCAAATGTGTTTTTTGGTAGTGCCTTCGTGAAAATATCTACAATCTACTCTGTATTACTAATATACTCCATCTTAACCTATTGATATGCAACCTGCTCTCTCAAAAAGTGATATCTAATGGGTTAAAGTTTTTTTTCTTGAATGCATCACTAGATTCTTTGAAATATTAATAGCACTTGTGTTATCACAAAAAATAGAAATAGGTTCATCATACTTTACCTTGATATCTTCCAAAGTTTGCTTCATCCAAAGCATTTGAGTACAACACAATACTGTTGTAATATATTATGATTTAGATGTAGAAAGTGATATTAAATTCTACTTCTTACTTAGCCATGATACTAAGCTATCACTAAGGAAAAAAGATCCTCCACTTATACTCTTTTTATCATCCACGCACCCTACCCAATCTGAATCTATATAATCAACCAAAGTGAAATCTCTACTTGTGGGATTCCATAATCCATAATCCAATGTCCCCTTGATATATCTAAATATTCTCTTCACCAACTGAACATGACTATCTTTTAGAGATGATTGATATCTTACAACCATAGCTACTACATGCATGATGTCTGGCCTTGATGCTATCAAATATAAAAGGCTACCAATCATAGATCTATATAAAGATTGATCTGTAACAGGTGAATCTTCATTCTTGCTCACCTTATTTCCTATACACATTGGTGTGCCAACTAGTGCACAATCGTCAAAACCAAATTTCTTCAACATTTCCTTTGCATATTTACTTTGAGATATGAAAATTCCTTTATATAACTAATATATTTGCAATCCTAAGAAAAATGGTAATTCTCCAAGCATAGACATCTCAAATTATTTTTGCATATTATCAAAAAATTATTTTGTCATCTTTTCAATATTTTCTCCAAAAATGATATCATCAACATATAATACAATAATCAATTGATGCTCACCTCCTATTTTGATGTAGAGATTACTATCAACAAATCCTCTCTTGAAACCTTGATCCTGCATGTACTTATCAAGTCTTGCATACCAAGCTCTGGGAGCTTATTTCAATCCATACAATGATTTATTTAATCTACAAACATGGATACTAATATTTGAGAGAATAAATCCCTCAAGCTACTAAATGTAGATCTCTTCTTCTAGATTCCTATTTAGGAAGTCAGATTTAACATTTGTCTGAAATACTTTGAAATTTTTAAACACTACATATGCAAGAAATTTTTTAATAGCCTCTAACCTTTCTACTTGTGCAAAAGTTTCTTCAAAATATATTCCCTCAATTTGAGTATCTCCTTTACATACTAATCTTTCTTTATTTTTGGTCACTTCTCCATTTTCATTTCACTTATTTATATAAACCCATTTTGTTCCTATCACATTATGATCTTTTGGTCTAGGCATTAATTCCCAAGTATCATTATTTTTTATCTAATTTAATTATTCATTCATAGCCTTAACCCAATTCTTATCATGTCTAGCTTCTAAAATAATTCTAGGTTAAATTTTGGATAATAAAGAGAAATTAACTTGCTCAGATTCACTTACCATCATTCTTCTAGTGTGAATTCCTTCATTTATGTCCCTAATGATGTCACTTTCATTATGATTTTTTTGAACATATTTGGATGGAATTTTGGTGCCCTTTTTTAGCTTCTAAAATAATTCTAGGTTAAATTTTGGATAATAAAGAGAAATTAACTTGCTCAGATTCACTTACCATCATTCTTCTAGTGTGAATTCCTTCATTTATGTCCCTAATGATGTCACTTTCATTATGATTTTTTTGAACATATTTGGATGGAATTTTGGTGCCCTTTTTTCTCCTTCTTCTCATCTTCATCTGATTCTTCAAAATCTTCATCTTCAATGATTTTAGGAATGTCTACTAGATCATTGATTCTTTGTGTTCCATCTTCTTCTATTATGACACTTGCATTTTCAAAAAAAATTCTTAGTTTTTTTTGTTATAACATTTATAATCTTTAATTTTTCAAGAATAACCAATAAATATACCTTCATCTTCTATGGATTCAAACTTACCAAGTTTTTCAATAGTTCTCTTTATGAAGCATTTACTGTCAAAAACTCTGAAATAATCAATTGTTGCTAGTTTGTCTTTCCATAGCTCATAAGGAATATTGTCACTATTAAATCTCAATAATGCTCTATTATGAATATACACTACTTTATAAACTCCCTCTTTCCAATATTTATCTATTATATAGGAGTCATTTAGCATTGTCCTCACCATCTCTTAAACTATTCTATTTTTCCATTCAACTACTCCATTTTGTTGTGGAGTTTTGGCTACTGAATAATGTCTCTTTATTCCATGGTCTTCATAAAAATCAATAAATGATCTAACATGAATTCTCTTCCTTGATCTAATCTTAGACACTTAATATTCAAACTGGTTTCATTCTCAACTAATGTTTTGAATGCTTTGAAATGTCTGAAAGCTTCTAATTTTTTCTTTAAAAAAATTACCCAATTCATACATAAAAAATCATCAATAAGCAACATGAAATATTTCTTACCTTGAGTACTTTGAGTTCTCATAGGTTCACACAGATCAGTGTGAACAAGCTCTAGCATTTGAGTAGTTGAGTATTATTTTGTTTTGAATCACCTTCTATCTTGTTTCCCATGTTGACAAGGTTCACAAAGCATGTTAGATGGCTTTGTAATCATTGGAAGATATTAACTACTTGCTTCTTGCTGATGTTGTCAAGATTTTCAAAATTTATGTGCCGCATTCTCTTATGTCATATCCAACTTTCTTCAATATTGCTCAAATAACTTCTTTGATCTTTGATGTCTAATAGCATATATAAATTATTTCCTATCTCTAAGCATCTACAACCAACATATCTAAATATTTTCTTCTAATTTCACAACTTTCTACATAAAACTTTAGTGTGTGACCCTGATCACACATTTGAATTACACTCAAAATATTATGCTTAAGACCTTCTACATACAAAATATTTTTAGTTTTAGTTCTACCATTATCCAAACTTAGTGTACCTTTTCCAGAAATTATGGTAGTAGTATTGTCTCAAAATTTCGATGTGCCACCATTGATCTTCTTCAAGGTTATGAACTTGCTCTTGTCTCCTATCATGTGACTCAAACATCCACTATCAATGAACCATGGATTTTCTTCATTTTTTGCATGCAAATCAATCTGCACCAACATAGATTTTTTAGGTTATTTCTTTTGACATGAACCTATCTAAACCTTCCTCTTGATGAATGGAGCCTTGAAACTTTAATGCTTCTTGACTGACTCGAACACACTACTATAGTACCAAGCTATGTGTCTAATTTTTTTGAAATTGTAACATATTATGGCCTCTTCATTAAAGCCTAATAGAAGAGCAAAATAGTTGTGGCTTCTACTTTATTCTATATGAATTTCCTTCTCCTTATTTCTAAAGTTGTTAGCCCTTTCCAACATTCTAATTTTTTATGACTATATCCATTACAATAAAAATTGTAACCATGAAAATAGGACCTATTTGTGTATCTCTAACCTAATTGCCTTTTGTAGCTCTATTCCCTCTAGCCTTCTTTGTTTGAGATGTCCTCTATATTCTTAACTTTTTCCCTTTTTATTTCTTTTTTTGTAATAGATTTAGCATATCTCTTTCCTTTTTCCTTGTCTGTGAAAGTAGTGACCTCCTCTTTCTCTTTTTCAAATCCAATACTTGTCTTATCTGACATTGATCTTTGATTTTCTAATATCTTATTCAACATATTAGTGTTATTCTCAAATTTTGAATCATTCACTACTCTATTAGTGATTGATTTTTTTTTTCTCAAGATATACTTTTAAAGAAGCAATTTCAATAACATACCTTTCACATTATTTTCTTACTATTTCCAAATTTGTTGTTAGATATTCTTCATTCTTCTTGGCTTTTTCAAAGTGTGCTTGTAGATCTTCAATTATTTCCTTGATTCCTTTTCATTTTTATTGATCTGGGGATTTAATATTCAATTCTTATTTTCAAGAGCTTTTAACTCTTCAAAGGCACAAATGAGTTCTCCTTCTAGATTCACTTTGGATTCATCCTATTCTTATTATTGATCATCTATACTTTTTCTTGTATAGGCATCTTCATGTATGGCCATGAATAGAATCTCTTCTTCTTCTGAATCATTGACTCCACTATGTTTAGCTGAGTTGGGATCTTTAGAATACAAACTCTTCTTGAATCCCGTATTGAATTTACCCTTGAAATTTTTCTTTTATGTAGACTTTAATTATTCATTATCATCATTACCCTTATTTCAAAATTTATCTATAAAATGTCCATTATTTCCATAATTAAAATATTTAAAAGGTAATTTTCCTTGATATTTATCTATGCCCTTTTTTGGCTTGCGAAAGAATAGAGCTTCATTGTCATCTTCATCATCATTAGAGCTATCACTTAATTCTTGAATCTTAGCCTTCTCTTTATTTGATGTCTTGAAAGTGGCTTCTCTCTTTAAGGTTTTATCTTATTTATTTGACATCTCATATGATGTAAGAATACCATGAAGCTCATTTATCTTTATCTTGGCTAAATTCTTCATCTCTTCAATTGCCAAAACTTTTGCATCATATCTCAATGGTAGAGAGCTCAAAACTTTTTATATCATAGTTGATTCTTCTAAATTTTCTCTAAGACCTTGAATTTGATTAACTATTTGATCAACCCACAAAAGATAACTTATTATATTTTCTTCTACTTCTTCCATCTTCAAACTCTCAAACTATCTTTTAAAAGTTTGAAGCTTAGCTTGCTGAACCTTTCCATCACCTTTGTAAATATTCTCAAGTTTTACCCAAATTTCATGAAAAAATTTACATTACATAACTTTAACAAATTTTTACTCACATAAACCACATAAAATAGCATTTAAAGCTTTATCATTATTTTCACTTGCCTTCTTTTTTTCTAGGGTAGTTACAAATGACTGTGGCTCTTCATATTCCTGCATCACTAATTGCCATATGTCAAATCCAAGGGCCATCAAATAAGTCTTCATCCTTATACTCCAAAGAACATAATTTTTTCCATCAAACAAAGGTGCCTTATTTATAGAAAATCCTTTATGTGATCCAACCATCGTGCTTTCTTGATATTCCTTCAAGCTATAATTTTTTTTAAAAAGAACCTACTCTAATACCAATTGTTAAGCATGAAATATACTAAGAGGGTGGGGGTGAATTAGTATATTATATATCTTTTTACTTAATCTTTTTTATTTTATTTAACCACTTAATCATACATTCAATATATGCAATAAAACAAAAATAATAATTTGCACCACGAGAGAGAGAGAGAGAGAGAGAGAGAGAGAGAGAGAGAGAGAGAGAGAGAGAGAGAGAGAGAGAGAGAGAGAGAGAGAGAGAGAGACTAGATTTTTACATGGAAACCCAAAGTGGGAAGAACCACAGAGACCAATCTCAAGTATATGAATGAGAAACAACTCAAAACATAAAGTTCATAATCACCAACTTACAAAAGCACCAACCCATTTACCGAGCACCAATACAAAAACTATTTGTGAGCACCAACCCATAAGAGCACCAACCCCTTACAAAGATTTGTGAACACCAACCTGCAAGAGCACCAACCCCTCTTGTGTATAAAACACAACTACCTCTCAATGTTTCTTACTCAACAAATGATAAAACTCTACAATATCTCTTACTTTTCTCTCCTTAAAAACAAATACAAACCACGCATTATATTTCATATAACAAATGGCTTCTCAAGCCTTTATTTATAGATTTCAAAATGACCTTTGGCATTCACCCTTTATGACCCTTCAATATTCATAGAAAATGGTACCAGACTTGCATGACCCTTTGTATTCTTGCATTTGAAAAGTCATATGGTGACCCTTCATAACCAAAATCATCCTTTCCTCTTTTATCTTTATCTTGGTGACTTTTCATATTCCTCAAAGTGTCCCTTCATGGAAAAATGCACCATACCTTTTTTGTCTTCACATGGTGACTCTTGCAATTCCTCAAGATGACTCTTCATGAGAAAATGCATCCCATTCCTCTTTCATCTTTTACCCCATGACTCTTTGACTTCTCCATGGTCCCTCTTTTGACTTATATGCAACCAAAAATATATTCATTAATATTAAATAAATATTATCACACATTAGCCAAGATATGAATATTAAAAACACCATTACATGTAATAGGGACTTTATCACTAATAATGCTAGACCTTTGAAATCAATGACAATATTTCTAGCATAGTGATGGTTATACCTAACCATCAACAATTTCATTTGACTATCGATGGTTTAAAATGACTGTCGATAGTTTACTCAACTATCGATGGTTCCTCTGACCATTGGCAGTTACCTATGGAAACATGTGAAGGTAAAAATATAGGTAAACTAAGTTATAAAATGAATTAAAAAGAGTTTTAATAATAGAAGTTG
This sequence comes from Torreya grandis, assembly GCA_037957365.1. Taxonomy (NCBI): domain Eukaryota; kingdom Viridiplantae; phylum Streptophyta; class Pinopsida; order Cupressales; family Taxaceae; genus Torreya; species Torreya grandis. The sequence goes on along the minus strand of JARHVA010008979.1, from coordinate 304,562 downwards.
AAATATTAAATTGTCCTCATGTTCTCCTTCATACGTGGGATGCATCTTGTCCCACTAGGCATGCCATTATGTAGACTAGAAATTTGACTCAACAGAGGAGGGTTAGTATTGTGTTAGTTCCAAAATGAAATACATAACATCTATAGGGCTAGTTACTAAGGGGAGATTAGTAACAAACATACATATGAATAAAACAAATAAAATAAAAAGAAAACCTTTCTTCACCTTCTTTGGATGTTCTAAAATTCTTGTTGGAGTGGTTTGCCAAGTTTGTGATCATGAAGTCTGCATCAATAAAGTGTGGCTACCTCCATCTCTCATTGGCACCAAGTTTGGATTTGGCTTGGCTTGGCTTGGTTCAATATTTTGGAACTATAACACTAATTTGCATGAAACTTTGGAATCAATTCAACATTATAACTTTGGCATATGAGAGCTTCTAATTCAATAGGCAAGGCCTCCTATTTATAGAATTTAAAAAATGGCTAGAATCAACTTGAACCATCCATATCAAGATTGAGATTTGTAGCTAGGATTAATTCAATTATGTAATTAAAATTCATAAAATCACTAATCAATATTTGGGATAGAGGGGTAGTGAAGAGGAATAGAGGATCTTAATGAGGCATTAGATGGGTTAACCTTGATATTTTATGCATTTATGGCATAGGAATGTCTTCCCAAGAAATGATGTCACTTGATGATGCAGATATTCAATATTCATTTCCAAAAAAAATTATTCAACAAGTTCCATGGAATTATTAATTAGGCTCATGAATTGGTTTTATTAGCTCTTAAGCATGATTAAACACTTTTTATGTAAACCTTGGCTCTTTGTGCACAAATTACTCAAACTAGTTAGAATTTGTTGTTATTAGCCCAAAATTTGACTGGATTGAAATTAGGATGTGATTTTAGATGTGTTTGATCCATCATTCCATTTAGGATGTTTTCAACACCAAATAAAAAAGGAACATGTATTGTGCAAGAGATTTGATAGAAAGGAGCAATCCATGGCACCCAAGTGCAAAATTGTCATTTTGACTCAAAATGATCTAATCAAAGTTAGCTATCCCATAAATTGCATTGCCCCATTTAATGATACCCAAATATATCAATTTCAACTATTTTAATGTGTTTGAGTGTTTTTAAGCCAATTTGTGCATTTTGGTGGAAATTGGTCAAAAGCCTAGTTGATGGTCATTGGTGGCTAGATTTAGGTGTCTACAGATATAAGGACCATGATCAAATACACTACATAGAAGAATGAATATTTTGATCTCAATTCAACATTATAAAGATATAAAGTTACTAAGAAAGAAGAACAATATATTATGTAGCCATACCACCAACTACAAGATGAATAAGAGGAAATTAAATACTGTGATTTTGATTGTGGTCTCAATTTGATTGATTTATTTGAACCTAAATGGCTAGTTAAAGTAGTAAAAGACATTGACATAGAACCCACTATAGAAGACAAGCTACATAGCATACAAATTATAAAATATGAAAGGTGCTAAATGATACATGAATCTATTGATAAATAAAATCACAATATTTACTAGTAACCCATTAAAAAGCTTGTAGTAAACATCATAACTGAGGAGGTTGAAAAATTAGCACATATAGGTGATTATTGGATAAAGTTGAAGTTTCTAAAGTTATGCAACTCTTACAAGATTATCAGGGTGTTTTTCCCACTAATTTTCAAAGGTCTAAGAAGTTTATCCATATCTAAGAAAAATGCATATCTAACTCAAGGAGTGCACATGATCTATAAAGAAACATTCATACGAGCTAAATCCAAACATGAATTTTAAAGTAAAAGATAAACTTGATAGAATGTAGGATGTAGGTAGAATCTATCATATATAAAAGTTATATTGGGCAAGTCCCATGGTAGTATAGCCCAGGAAAACAGGTAAGATCTGAGTATGTGGGGATTATTACATTTTGAAAGATGCATGTGTGAGTGACCTATTCCCATTTACTTTCACAAATGAAGCTTTAAAATATGTTACAGGACATGAAGTCTACTCTTTCATGGATGGTTTCGTTGGCTACCATCATATACCCATTACAGAAGAAGATAGATCCAAAATGAATTTTACCATGAAATGGGCATCCTTCATGTACAAGTTAATGCCTTTTAGCCTTAATAATGCACCTATGGTTTTCTCTCATGTATTGGTAATTATGTTCAAGGGATTCATTCATGACTTATTATAAGTCTATCTCAATGATTGGGCAATCTTTTCCTTGTTTAAAGAGAAAATGTGTAAGTTTCACCTCATGTTAGAAGACCATCAAACTCTATGCATCACTTTAAATTTAAAAAAATGTTTATTCTTTACACCTTTTGGTGTTTTATGAGGTCATGTAGTGTGCAGTGAAGACATTTTGGTAGACCAATCCAAAATTGTAGTAATTCTAAGTATGCCTTCACAAGTCAACTCCATAAAAGTGTAGTTTTTTTTGGGTCATACAAGGTACTATCAAAAGTTTATCAAAGTATATGCATCAATTTCATCTCCATTAGAATCCTTGCTATGAAAAAGTGTGAAGTTTATCTAGACTTCAAAGTGCTAAGCAACCTTCATAGAACTGAAATAGAGATTGGTTAATGTGCCCATCCTCATCTTTCTAGACTAAAAAAATCCCTTTCACATGCGTGTTGATGATTCAAGTATCATAATTGGTATTGTGCTTGCATATCTAGGAGATGTTGGACTTGACCATCCTATTCATTTTTAAAACCATAAACTATCTGATGTAGAGAAGAAATACATAATAATTAAATGAGAAGCATTATCTATAGTGTTCAAAATACATAAATTTCAACACTATCTTCTTGGGATAACATTCTAAGTCTTCACCAATCATCAATATCTACGATACCTTGTCAACAAATTGATGGTAGGAGGATGCATCTCTAGGTGTTTGATGTTATTTTGGTATTTCCAATTTTGAATTAATTTCAATCTAGGTTGAGAAAATGTGGGACCAGATCATCAGAACCACATTCCTAATGGTGAATAACTAGAATAATTATAGGAAGACTCTCTTAATGCTCATCTCATTCATATTTCAAAATTCCTAAATTTTTTGAATCAATTTATGACTTTCTCAAACAAGGAGTATTTTGTGTGCACTATCAAGAATGAGACAAGAAGCAATTTATAATAGAGATTTACCATACATCATCATCAATAGGATTATATATCATTTGGGAATGTATGAAGTACTACACATGATTGTTATAGAACATGAACAACCTCAACTCCTATAAGAGGCACACCAAAGAGTAGATAGAGGTCATTTTTCTTGAGAAGCTACTACCAAGAATCTATTATAGAGTAGATTATAGTGGCCAGATATTTTTAGGATGCACATAGAGTAGTTCAAAACTATAATGTATTCCAATGAATGGGTAAACCACTACAAAAATATTAAATTCCTTTGAAACCTTTGTTATCTAAGAAACCTTTTGAACAATGGGGTATTTACTTTGTTTAACCTAAAAATATACTAAGTAAATGTAGTAAATAAGGATATATTATCACTATGATTGACTATTTTACCAAGTGGGTTGATGCTATTGTGACACCTATCTATGGTGTGAAGGATGAAACAAATCTTTTCTATGAGAACATTATTATAAGATTCAAATTCCCCATCAATATTTCTAGTAATCAAGGCAAACACTTCTTAAACAACACCATCAAGGCTATTATTGAGGAATTTATGATTTATATTCATAAAATTACTATGTACCATCCATAATCCAATGACCAAGCTAAATATTCCAACAAAGTATTAGGTAAAATGCTAACAAAGATCTACGACATCAACAGGGATGACTAGGAGGGTCACATTCCTATGATTATGTGGGCATATCACACACACTATAAGAGAGCCACTAGTTTTACTCCATTCCAATTGGTGGATGGACTTGAATTAGTTATTCCAATGGAATACTTTGTACCGAATTTGGGCATTGCCATGGTCATGAAACTAGGGTACAATGAGTTTCTCACCAATATACTTATTAAACTAAATAGGATGGATGAGTATAAATGTAGAACATCATGGATGCAAAAATTTCACAAGCAGAACTAGAAAGCATGGCATGATAGGAATTTTTACCATAAGGAATTTCATAAATATCAACCACTATTATTATTATTATATGATAGTTGTTTTAGAGCATTTCCAATCAAGTTATAGATTTTATGGAGAGGGCCTTATGTTATACATGAACTATCATAGCAAGCAACCATGGTTTTATGAGATCTTCAACAAATCATTTTACCAAGGTAGGTGAATGGATGTAGGATTAATCCCTATCACCAATAGTTGAATTGATCTCATTCTACTAAGTGAGTGTGTACTGATTAACACCATGTAAATTAGTATTTCTCATTTATACATGGTTTTTGTGTATTTATTTTTCTATCTCTATGTGTTTGTAGATGATCTCTTCACTACCATTTGAGAACCAATATACCAAGCGTGACATGCACCAACCTTGTATAGTATAATCCATGTGCACCATAATGGATGTCAATAAGAAAGAGTGAAAGAATTTATTTCTAATAAAGGTATGTATAATTCACATCAACAATATTTACACCATATAATGTTTATCCACTAGAAGTAAATTCTAGATTCAAGGTTCGATTGACTTGATCTTTAGAAAATTGGTGTCCCATCAACATCATCCAACCATACCCCCATATGGATAGAAAAGATCACAAAAATGAATCTCCACACATGTTCTAATGACTAACATCTTAATCTCCATATCAAATATGATTTTCCATATCAACCATCACATTCTTGTCAAGTGGATAGATAAGCATGACGTTTATATAAAATCCAATAGGCATAAAATCTATAAAGGATAAGTTCAAAAACCAAGTCAACATTTAATTCTTGCACATATTTTTCACAACTTGTAATTACAAAGATTTGAGACAACCCTATTACAAAAAGAGCCACTAGAGTTTCAAGTGACATCAATTAGCAAATATGGATACATCAAGGATCATTAGGGGACTCACCAATGTACAAAAAAAAGCAATGGGATTTGATATGGCTCTTAGGAAGACCAAGTTTAATGATCTAAAGACATTTGACTTCATGTGGGTATTAGAATATAAGTTATTTCACCAAGACCCCATTTATTTTACACAACCAATCACTCTCATATCCCCCCATTGATTCCATAACATAGTTTTCGAGCACCTACTCTGAATGACAACCTTTAAAAACCTATAAGAGATTATCCAATTCGTTCCTAACTAATATAACGATGATAATATATACCATGGTCCAGACATCACCATTATCATCAACATAGAATATATGGCCCAAAATTTTTGCATGCCTAAGCGAGGATGCTCCCTATCTCCATACAATATGAGAACACCACATATTATACAATAATTTTGAGATTTTTATGTTTAGAGCTCTAGATGGATCCTAATTGATGATATCCCTGATGAGCTAGTGTGCATCCTCATGAACTAATCATAAGAAGGTTCTAGTAGATTACTAAGTATATTAAATAAATATCAAAATGAGTTGCATTCATCACCCACTTTATTATCCAAAAGAATAATCAATTCAATTAGTCAGAGTTCTTTGTCCAAGAGCTACTCACCAACATTGATAAGTGTCACACCTCTCCAAATCAAACATTTCAATACTAGTTTTTCATATTCCTACTTTGTTTCATGTAATGGAAGTCTAAAGAGGGAGAAGTCTAACCTAACATAGATTATTGGCTATCACAATAATTTCCTAATCTCATTTAGACATAAGAATGTAGAGCCTTAACACATGAGGTAAAATTCAAAGCATGGTGGCAGGAGTGTCTAGAACTGATCACAACACATTCTTGAATGTGACCAAATGTTATACAATATTTGGGCCAACACAGAGTTATCACTTTGATACCAAAGGGTGTATTCATATGAATTCATGATTTTTCATGGTCACCCTTCACATCAATTCCATTATTTGTCACCATACACATGGTGTAGGTAGAATTTTCCAAATAAAAAGATTTTACATCTAGGCATGTGACTCCACTATAGGCCATACCACCTAACACAACCATCCCTATAATGTAACAAATAGAAGAAGCTACCACTTACCAACAATAGAAGTGAAAGTGAGATATTTTTTTAGAGCATCAATTGGCATCCCCTACATTGAAGTGAAAGACATAAATCATGATAACTTGGTTGGATGATATGTACATGCCATAGATCACAAACTCATATGACCTTCCATAGATGTGCATGGATGAATATGAAGTATATCAGGTTATGATTATATACATGGTTGGCGATTATATGATAGGGAGGAGGAGAATAAACTCTTCCTTTAAAAGGTTATGTGCATGGTTCAAATGTAAAAACAAGTTTTTCTAAATCTATGGGTGGACCTTACACATTTCTCACCATCCATTATTGTTTATGCATTTTAACTTGTTCCTCCAAAACTATGGGTAGACCTTACATCTTTCCCACCATCAAAAAATCCCACTATAATCATTTTTTCATAGACCCCAAATAAAATAAGAGGATAGGGTCTCCCTTACTCTTGAAGATCACACATTTAGATGACCAACCATCATGTTGGAAGCACAACCTTCTCTATCCTCCACTTCACCACCACCCAAACAAAAATTAGCTGCCCTTGAACATAATAAAGTATAGTTTTTTAGCTCATAAGTCCAAATAAGTGATTCACTACCATCACCACATGCATAGGAGGTCAAATAAATAACACCTAAGTAACCCATAGAAGTAGAACAATAAAACTCCAAGGAAGAAGTAGCTTGCATAGTAGAACAATGAGTAAAGAAGGAGGATAAATTATAGAAGGATCAAGCTCAATAACAACAAGAAACTAAACAATTTGAAGAAGTTGAGGCTACATGAAATGCCAAGGATGTATAGGTAGATATAAAAAAATGCTATGGATATGTCTTAAAAGGCCCAAGAAGCTGTTAACACAACCAAGAAAGAATAAGAGGTGCAAGTGAAAAATGAAAAAAGTATGAACTTGATGGTAATGATAAGTTAGAGAAAGAAGATAAACAAAAATAAGATGCAGTGGATCAATCATAGCAGGACATGGAAGTCACAAATCACACACAAGAGTAAGTAGAGGAAGCTATGAAGAATAATAAGGAAGAAGAAGATGAATCTTTATGCCAATAACAACCACAAGCATAGGGATAAGCACAAAAAGAATCACAAACACAAGCATAGGATGCAAAAGAAAAAGCCAAATATACAACTTTGATAGAATAAAAATAAATAATAATAAGAACATGAAAAGAAGTTACAAGCCAAGGAAGAACAAGTAAATAAACAAGTTGCATAGTAGGAACTCAAAAAGAAAGTGCAAGAGGAGGATTACATCAAAAGAAAGATGGATGAAGATGCTACACAATAACTCAACCTTATAATAGATGCCACATCATAGTATCAATAGGAACTAGAACATCCTCAAGTAGAAACATAATAACCAACCTAATAAGAAGCATCAATTGTAGCTCAAATAGGTCCTCAACTTTTGGAGTTTCCATTGGGAGGAGTTTGGCAATGGGATGTCCCAATATTTGGTTCTCAACACACCACACTTTTTCTCTCAATTACTATAATTCCATGAATAGACCATTCATCATCTATGAGCACAATCGATGCACTTCTAATCAATAAATTAGTCTTGTTGGACATCTCTAGACTTCTATTAAATAAATAATTGGAGAGTGAATCTACATTTTATGATTCAATTTCATAAGAGGCCACCTCCTTAGAGCTAAAAATGGATTAATCTAAGGCATAAAATGTAGAGTTAAAGGATTATCTTCATGAATTTATGAATATGATCTAAGATACCTATCCAAAATTGGTTATTTGAGTAATTAGGGACCATGTCATGTCTGACTAGTGTCGACTTAAGATATTGGTCTCTAAAATGACTGAGGACTGGTGCACAACTCAAAAAATACATGTAGTTGGCACATTGGGCCATGATGTTAAACCCAAGGCAACCACATTTATAACCTTATTATAAGAGTACTAGGGTTTGACATTGTTGCACTATAAGCACAACAAGTCATACACAACTTGTTGGACTAGAAGTAGCACTGAGATGACTCTAACTAGCTCAAGCATAGACTTTAACATGGATGCAACTACCAATATAACCATGGGAAGTCACACCAATTTGATAGATGAGAATGACAAAGATCTATAGGACTTGTTAAATACCAAGGATAATGTGCGCAGTAAACTCCTCAATTGGTAAAGTGAATTTCTGTGAAGCTCCTTCATCAATCTCCATGCCTAATGCCATGTAGATAGACATGAGCATCACTAATGACTTGGATCCAAATTATCTCATTAGATATCATACATTTTTATGTACCCTATTATGCATGGTCCAATAACTTATGCTTGATTATCATCCATACAAAATCATGCTACTCCTATTTTTCTATGAGGTTTCCTAAATCCTCAATCCTCTATTATACAAGCCACCATCAAAACTCCAATAAGTCATAACTCAACATACGGTTGTGTAGATCAAGGTTAAAGACTTTTATTTATATTAAGAATAGATTTCCACCTTTGAATAAATCAATAGATACTAGTATGTTTATGGGTACCTATTAAGGGCGTAAAATTGCGCTAGATCCTAGCCAATCAACAATGGGAAGTTTCAAGTTGTGGGATAATGTGACTTGAAACAACCTCCAACTTTTAAAGAAGCTGGTCTCTTTTGTTTTATGGTGTTGGGGAAAAGGGATAGGACACTAAATAGAAATGCAAAATGCAGGAATTAAAACCTAACTATGGCGATGCACCTAAGTGTAATCCTAATCCTAACCTAAGCACAGAGTCACTATTATAGGATTCTATTACATTTAAGGGCAGACAAGTGCATGATCAATGTAAAATATTGGAATAATAAAAATAGAGGCTCAAAACTAGGGAGTCTTTTGCTGAGATATAGGAATTGTCAACAAAGGCATAGTGTTCAATTTTCTTAATAGAATCCTTTACTCACATAAGAGGTGCATAATTCACACATAATTATGTAGAGCTTTAGATTCCAAAAAATGAGATAAAATCAAATAACATTTCCAGTCACAACACTATAAAATCTACAGCATAGACTACTATGTAAATGACACAGATAACACCAACCAAGGCATGGAGCTTAAATTTCCTTAATTCATCCAGCCACATAAAGGGCACAGAAACATGCACAATTATATCAACCTTATAACTTCAAGAAATTAAGACAAGAGCAAATGTTATTACTAATCAAAACTACAAAAAATCTAAGACTAAAGAATTCCCCCCTTCTTTTTATATTTTACAATCTTCCTCCTTTATAGCCTCGGATCACTTTCTTCATCATCGCCCTTCCTGTGCAATTCCACTCCATCATTCACTCATAAGGGACAAAACAGATGGTGCATTCAATGCCTTGGATGCATTCTAGTCTTATCAGGAACCACCCTGACTGTGGCATGGTGATTTGTGTCTAGTACCTCTCTTTATGCCTAAAATTCTTCATTCCATCCCTATTTTGGCCACTCAACTGTCTCTTCTACCTTTGCTACTAGGGGACAAATAGACGGCACTTTCAATACTTGAGAGCCCCAAAAATCTACCCGATGCACTGTTCTATTTATCAGGAATAACTTCTACCTATTTTCCCTCCATCTCTATTATAGCAAATAGACAGACACGAAGACACTTAGTTAATTTATAAAATTTCTCTCCTCTTGTTCTAGAAGGCACTAGAGGATGACACTTGGACACTTCTAATTTATTTATATTTTTTTGAGGAATGCCCTGCCTTCAACACCTATCACAACCTAATTCCTTGATACTTTGCAGCTTTATTGAAACAAAACTCAGTGTGTTCTTTGCCTTGACAACCCTTAAGAAGGATGGGTGCACATGGTAGTCTTCACTTGTTGACACTCAGTGCTTCATCGATATTTTAAAATATCATCTGGGACCCACCACAATCTTCATTTGGAAATTAGACTCGAAGGTGGTCTCTCAGAGGTTGATACATGGTGACCTCCGCTGCTCCTGGGAAGATACGTGGCATTTTTCACTTCTCCTACCGGGGGTATGTGGTTCCTTCCACTTTCTTTGGGGATGGAGTAGAGAGGGACCTAGAAGGTGACACTTGGTAGCCTCCATTGCACTTTGATACTTAGCAAAATGAATGATGACTTTATGTGTTGAATGGAAAGCATTAGACCTAGGCATTGAAACAAAGGCTCTTGGTAATCGACACATGGTGGCTTCTGCTGCTTCTTCAAAAAGGTAATTCAGGGCCTCTACTACTGCCATCTAGCACCATTTTCTCTCTATATTACTTAGCTTGTTAGAAGTCTGTCAAAATAGGAAATATGGGTGCCTCTTATGATACATAGATGCTAACATGTGGTGCGTTTTGTGGTTCTCCAAAAAGCTACAATGAGGTCCTCAGAAGTTGCCAGCTATCCATCTTCATCTCCCAGAGGCTGACATGTGGTTGCTTTCACTTAAATTTGATACTTGGGAAAAATGAGATGAAGGAAACAAGAAGGGGAAAAAGACTCATGCTCCAAGGGTGACACTTGACAACTTCCACTGCACTTCGACACTTAGGTAAAAATGAACCTATCCTCTACTCCAAAACTCTGCAGCTTCATCCGAGATGTGAAGGAATCAAAATTTTAGTGCTCAAACCAAAAAATAAATTAAATACAATGTATATTAGGAAATTACTCTATGGTTATTGGTGACCATCAGGGCTTTTGAGCCTACTCAAAAAGAATTTGACTCCCGCTCGATCAAAATTTCAAAATTTACAGCTTAAAAAGAGCTGTCTAAAAGATAGACCACTCATGGTCAGATAATCCTTGCTTACTCTACAACTCATCAAAAGCCAAGTCCAAGCTAATGAGATCCTTATGTGAGAAGGTTTTCAGGATCTAGGTAGTGGCTTTCAGCTTGGATTCTAGCTAGAAAATGGGAATCAAAATAGTCTCAACCTCTGGTGCTGAGGAATCATCCTACAAGCTCTGGAAAACTATCTGGTCCCTTTGTTTAGCCAGTAGCAATGGTTGGAGTTGATCGGCCATCAGAACCATCCTTAAATCTGGAAATGGGGAAGGTAAGACTAGTTACACCAAATCTTCAATATGTTGCCTCATCTCACCGATGCCTTCCTTCACAACATCGAGGTAGCTTCTACAACTATTGGCTATGGCATTTCGATTGAGCTCTTCATTGATCTATTTCATAGTAGCCATTCTATTAGGAATCCCTACAACTACCAATATCGAATCCCTTGAGCTATAGAGATTTTCTAGTAATGAACAAGAGTCCACGACTCTCTAGGAGATCATGGCTAGAGTGTTCTATACTAGATTTTATGCCCTTTCACACAGTTGCTGTGCGTTGTGTAGGAAGGTGAAAAGTGGCTTGAGCTAGATAATCTTAGAAGAGATCCTTGCCCATGTTGACTCATAGAGCTCCTTCATTATCTATGAGACTCTACCTCCTCTGGGTTTATTGGCTAGCTTGATTACCAGTTGTGCCACCCTTTGTTGCTTAGCTTAGAATTGGGCTTGAAAAGCCGCAACCTTGTTTTGTTCTTCTAGCAGCCCTTGCTATGATTAGGTAACTTGTAGTTGGAGTCCTTCAACTCTTCCTTGCAATGTTGCATTTTCCCATCTTAGAGCTATTGTTGCATCCCTCACAAGTGCAAGCTCCATCTTTAATGAATCATTTTGGGCTTGAATTACCCATTGAGTCTAGAGGGAAATAGTATCTTGCAATTATTTTTGTAGACTAGCTATCTCATTGTATTTCTTGTTTATTTGTTTAGACAAACTATTATAGTTTGCCTTCTCCTGGGATAAATCAGCCTCCATCTTCTATAGTCTCCTTAATTATTCAAGTAATCTTTTGTGACTACAAAAGTGGATTCAGTCAGTAGCTCGACTCTGTCTTGAGGCCTAAATAGGGACATGTCAATGGCAACTATGTTTATGGTGTAGTCTTCCAGCTACATTTGTTTTCTTGGCCTGGTAACGTTGGGTGACAAATGGGTCACCATCAGTTGTTGTTGGATGGGGTCAAATTGTGACCTCAAATGTGGAATAGTTGGAATTTTATTCTCCTTAATCCTCTTCTTCTCCAATTGGGCTTCTCTTGTCTTCTTAGCAGCATCAGCCTACATCTAGAAGGTGGAAGGGGATGCAATATGTCCCCCTGCAAAGGGAAATCCTTGTGGCAGGCTGTATTGGAGAGCCATTGGCTAGCTAGGGGTGAGTTGTAGGGGCATCTTTTTAGGAATGGAGGGGGAGAAATAGGGTAATGTTAAGGCTCTAGGCATCAAGTATGGGGTGAATTATGAAATGGGAATGGCAGTAGTGGTGAGAGGTGTCATTTGGCTGGGTGGAGGCACCACGATGGTAGGGTGAGGAATGGATTAAGAGGGAGGAGGGGAAGTAATTCCTACCTAAGGAGAAGTTACAGTGCTCTGGACTAGGCACTATGAAGGCTCTTCTTCCTTTTTTGGGTCCAATTAGAACTGCACCCTTTTTCTTTTTCTAGGTGTCTTAGCCTTTGGCTACATTTGTCTCCCTTCTGCCTCTATTGTTGTCAGTGGTGCATGTGGGGAACTGGGTACTTCAATTACTCCTGATGATGTGGAGGTTAGTGGTGGTGAAGACACCACACTTCTTTATTGTTTTATGGCAGCTACAGCTTACTCTAAAGTCTATGGTTGTTGGCTTGGTCCCGCTCTAGCTGCTTCCTACTCTACCCTAAGTGTCAGCATTTGGCTTATGTCTGGGCTAGAAATAGGGGATGGAGGCCATTCATCCCAAATTTCTTCCCACCTTTCATCTAAGTCTATGCCCCCAAAGGTATGGGTGGTCTAGGAGATTTCTTGTCTATATTTCCAACAAGATTCAATTTTCTCTGCATCCCAACCGTTGTTCCTCATCGTCCTTCTCAAGCCAGAGGTCATCCTAACCTTGGGATCATACTCCCTCTATTTATCATAGAAGGTCTCCCATGGCCTATTCAATGGGAGAGGCAGGTCCATCAACTTGAAAAAGAGACCAGGGGTGTCTTCTATAGGATTTTTCTTATTCTCCCAAAAAGGGCAGCCTTCATGTGCAATCTTGGCTCCAATTCTGTTTGTCCTCACTACGGAGGCTATGAAATCCACTGGGTCATAAACCCACTTGTCTTCAATCAATAGGAAGCCCAGGGAGGTCAGCTTCCTTAGCAGCATAGTCTCAACTTCTTTAGCCTCTAGGCTTACATTGCCTGCCATCTAAAGGAGATTATACATTCTCCTTTTCTTCTTTCTAGAGCCGAATTCATTGTCAACCATTGATACATGATTGGTAATTTCCAAGAATGCTAACGAAAGAGTCAAAACTTTTGATAGCAATACCGACTCCCCAAAAAATCCATGGACCCTTAAAGTCATGTGATGGACCCCAAAATAGTAATCACATGGGATGGGACAACTAACAAAGAGGTTCATGACACTTGGGAATAAAATATTTATAACAAGCTTGGGGCTAAGGCAATGGAGGACAAGGGTGATGAATAATTCCCAAAAGTCATATATGTCACTAGTTTTTGATAAAATATGTGTCCATGCAGACACAGGGATGGTTCTTTGGGGGTCAAAAGTTGGGTCGTATAGGTTCAAAATCATGAATTAGGCGAAGAGGTTAGGGTTCTAGTGCAAAATGAGATGGAACAAAAAGGAGGAATACCTGAATATCCCCTTCAACTTGAATTGGGTCAACTGCTTGACCATCAAGAAGGTGATGTGCTCAGAGAAATCAAGATGGTAATCTTGCATCTTGTCAATTTCTTTTAGCCTAAAGAGAATGGCCATCTGCTCAGTGTATATTGCCATGTCATCCTTCATGCCAAAGATGAGAGCCATCATCGATAGTGCATCTTGGCTGGTGGGTGCGAATTAAGTCCTTGATGCTGGGAGTGTGGGTACCATTGCATCACCATCAGCTATTTGCAACTCAAACCTTAAAAACTTGGTCTAATTGTTGACATTTGCCCACATCCTTTGCATCTTATCAATGGTGGGGAAGGTGGCAGAACTATCATATTGTAGGGCAAGCATATCCTTGATGGCTGGTGGGGTGATCTACAGCATGAATGGGCCTTGCTAAATGATGTAAGATTGTGGGTTGAGTAAGGCCGCGCATAACTCAATTATATTTGAGCATGGGTGCATAGCTAGAATAATGAATTGAGCCAGTTGTGAGGTCCAAATCCTCATCTCAAATGTTTCACATTGTCTTGCCCTAGCTCTTTACAGACACCTCTGGTGCACTCCTGCTCTGAGGTTCTTACCACTGGCTCTTTGTATAATTAGGTCCATGATTCCATCTACATAGTCCCTGACTTTGGATGGGTCGATGGTTTGGTTGACTCCCAAGGCTTTGGTTCTTGGGTAGCTTCTTGGTGGCTATGCAGGAGCTACAACATATGATCTACTCACCAACAATCTGTCTAGATATCCCAGTGCCCCTACTCCTTGTTGGGATGATGATGCTCTAGCCATTTTTATATCTCTTGTGCAATATCTAATATCAACTTCACTCAAGGTAAAAACATGCTTGCTGAAACAATTTCACTAGGCACTAACAATTTCAATGAGTAAGATATTTTTTGTAGGAATGCTTGAGAGTTGTAAACTTTAAAATCTACTAAGGGGGTATTTATGGGCTGATCAAGTCCCAAATGGCATTAATTTTGGGTGACTGTTAGCAAATCCTACTCAATCTTTGGGAAATAGCAAGGCAGACATGTTATGCAGCGCAAGGTACCTTGGAAATCTTGAAAGATTTGGGAAAGCATTTATTGCAGCAAAAATAAAGAATTAAAGAATTCCTAAGATGCTAACTTTGCGTTTAAAATGCTTATTTTAAAAGAAAGTGGGAAAGCAATAAATAAAAACAAAGTGATGCAGGAATGGAAACTACCTAACTATATCTATGACAAATCCTTACTTCCCTCTAGGATCAAAAATGAACTTTCCCATGTCCTCTTTATGACAAGTCAACTTGTGTTGCCATACCGGTGATTGAAATAGATATGTCATTGATGGAATGTTCACTGCACTAGCCACATGGCTCTGCCTGCACTAAAATGAGTCTGAGCAAAATGTGTATTTGAAATCTATGAACTCTTCTTATCCTTGAATGCTCATCGAATGTTGGTTCTTCATGTTGTTAGGTGTCATCAAGAAATAATTTTCTATTGATTCTTCACTATGTGCCTTTTGATATCCATTATCTCTTTGCTCATCTCCTTCGAATTCCAGCTTTATTTCATCATCATACTCTGTGATGACTGCATCCTCTTGAAAGGATGAATCTGAAAGCTGACATGCTTCCTACATACTTAGATGAGTGTCACAGTCATCTTCTCCATATCCTTCTTAAATGATAGTGTTACCTATCTCAATGGCTTGATCAAGGGAGTATCCATACTCCTCCAAGTCTTCTTTCAAACTGAGGAAGAAGTTAGAAATGATTTCTTCCTCATCTGAAGTTAAGGAAAAAGCTTTCAGCTTATCCTCTTGCTCATCAAAGGGGGTGCCTATGGTGATTTCTTCATCATTTGTACTTATGGAATCTTCTTGACTAGCCATGAATTGAGTGTACTCTTCTACATACTCAACTGCTTCCTTCAAAATATACTCTTCTTAAAAAAAGGATGAAGACAAAGGCTGTGATGGAAAAAAAGAAGCCTCTTGAGGAAGGGTAGAAGGGTCTTGAGGGGAAGGTGAGAGTTTGGGGACCTCTTCCCTTGCTATTGTCATAGACTCTACATTATTGGGAAAATGATCCTAACAAGTCTGACCTTGTTCACGAATAGGGGTGACATCTATTTGATATGGGATTTGTGGTGGTGGATATGAATTTTTGGTAGACTTGGTAAGGCTGCTTCTCATGAACACTTAGCCTCTCTTCTAGAAATGCAATCAATCTACACACCTCCAGCATTTCATATGTAAGCTTTTGCCAATTTGCCCTTTCAGTGGGGTCCCACTCACTTTTGATTAGGTCAATTGCTTCCCTCACTTGATAGATGACATGATAAGGAACCTCTTGGCCATATCCCCTTTTGCTGTCAATATCTAATACATATTTCTTAAAACCCATCAATGCTTTTTTGAAGGTGAAAATAAGGCTAGGTTGGGCATGACATGTGGCATATTGGGGAGACTAATCATAAGATTGGTATAGCTCATAACCATCTACATCCTTCTTACTTGTCATGTTTTCAGTAGAAGCTTGTTCTTGATTAAATATATAAGGAGAATAACACTCATAGCTATGATTAATAGAGTTATACATACCAAAAGGGATTTATTGATGATACTGCTTGATCAGCTGATGACTCAGAGTCATTTTTGGTGTTGATGAAAACCTCCAAAGGCTAATTGGCTGAAGAATACACCAAAATTTCTTCAACTCCTTGAAAGATCTACCCACCGGACATGCCATAAACTATTGATGGCATAAAATTGTGCTAGATCCTAGCCAATCAACAATGGGAAGTTTCAAGTTGTGGGACAATGTCACTTGAAAGAACCTCCAGGTTTTAAAGAAGTTGGTCTCTTCTATTTTATGGTGTTGGGGAAAAGGGATAGGAGACTAAATAGAAATGTAAAATGCAAGAATTAAAACCTAACTATGGCAATGCACCTGAGTGTAATCCTAATCCTAACCTAAGCATAGAGTGACTATTATAGGATTCTATTACATTTAAGAGTAGACAAGTGCATGATCAATATAAAAGATTGGAATAACAGAAATAGAGGCTCAAAATTACGGAGTCTTTTGCTGAGATACAAGAATTGTCAACAAAGGCATAGTGTTCAATTTTCTTAACAAAATACTTTACTCACATAAGAGGCACAAAAGTCACACACAGTTATGTAAAGCTTCAGATTCCAAAAAATGAGACTAAAGCAGATAACATTTCCAATCACAACAATAGAAAATCTACAGCATAGACTACTATGTAAATGACATAGATAACACGAACCAAGGCATGGAGCTTAAATTTCATTAATTCATCCAGCCACATAAAGGGCACAAAAACATGCATGATTATATCAACCTTATAACTTCAAGAAATCAAGACAAGAGCAAATGATATTATTGATCATAATTATATAAAATCTAAGACTATAGAATTCCCCCCTTCTTTTTAGATGTTACAATCTTCCTCTTTTATAGCCTCGGATTGCTCCCTTCATCATCCCCCTTCCTGTGTAATTCCACTCCATTATTCACTTACAAGGGACAAAATAGACGGTGCACTCAATGCCTTGGATGCATTCTGGTCTTATCAGGAATTGCCTTGACTATGGCATGGTGATCTATGTCTAGTAGCTCTCTTTACACTTGAAATTCTTCATTTCATCCCTATTTTGGCTGCTCAACTATCTCTTATGCCTTTGTTGCTGGGGGACAAATAGAAAACTTTCAATGCTTGAGAGCCCTAAAAATTTACCCAGTGCACTATTCTATCTACCAGAAATAACTTCTACCTATTTTCCCTCCATCTCTGTTATAGCAGATAGATGGACATGAAGACACTTAGTTAATTTATAAAATTTCTCTCCTCTTGATCTAGAAGGCACCAGAGGATGACACTTGGACACTTCTGCTTTCTTTATATTTTGTTGAGGAATGCCCCACCTTTGACACTTATTGCAGCCTGCTTCCTTGATACTTTACAACTTTATTGAAACAAAACTCAGTGCATTATTTGCCTTGACAACCCTTAAGAAGGATGGGTTAACATGGCAGTCTTCACTTGTTGACACTCAGTACTTCATCGGTACTTTAAAATGTCATCCAAGACCCACCACAATCTTCATTTGATGATTAGGCTTGAAGGTGGTCTCTCAAAATTTGATAGGTGGTGACCTCCATTGCTCTTGGGAAGATACATGGCATCTTTTGCTTCTCTTGTTGGGGGTATGTGGTGCCTTGTGCTTTCTTTGGGGATGGAGTACAGAGGGACCTAGAAGGTGACACTTGGTAGCCTCTACTACACTTTGATACTTAGAAAAATGAATTATGCCTTTATGTGTTGAATGGAAAGAATTGGACCCATGAATTGAAACAAAGGCTCTTGGTAGTCAACACGTGGTGGCTTCTATTGCTTCTTTAGAAAGGTAATTCAAGGCCTCTACTACTGCCACCTAGCACCTTTCACTCTCTCTGTTGCTTAGCTTATTATAAGTCTTTGTCAAAATAGGAAACACATGTGCCTCTTATGATACGTGGATGCTGACACGTGGTGCATTCCATGGTTCTCTAAAAAGCTATAATGAGGTCCTCAGAAGTTTCCATCTATCCATCTTCATCTCTTGGAGGCTGACACATGGCTACTTCCACTTGAATTTGATACTTGTGCAAAATGAGATGAAGGAAACAAGGGGAAAAAGACTCGTGCTCAAAGGGTGACACTTGGCAGCTCTTGCTGTACTTCGACACTTAGGTAAAAATGAACCCATCCTCTACTCCAAAACTCTACAGCTTCATCCAAGATATGAAGGAACCAAAATTTTAGTGCTCGAACCAAAAAATAAATGAAATATGATGTAGAGTAGGAAATTACTCTATAGTACCTATTGTGTTTCTTACTTTTTTCCTTGATTGCATTCTCATGTTTAATATTCTAATTACTTTTTATCTAATCTAACTTGAATGTTTCATAAATGTTAATGTACTTTTGGTTGTTACTAATTCCTACTTAAATGCATGATAATTCATCTTTTATATGCTTTAGTTTCCAACCTTGTGTATGATTAATATGCATTATAATGTGTACTAAATTTTAACCTTAGTTATCCTCACTCTTACCATGTTTTGATGCTTTAGGAACCTCTGCTAATAGTCTACTATCGTAATGATGTTTCATAAAGTAAAGGTCTCAAATATTAAACTTAGGGCCATGGATGTTGATCCCATATACCCCTATAAAACCCTTGAATTACTCTTGGTCCCATGTAACTTGTACGATGAGATATGAGTGGAAGTTGGTAGACCTTAAGCCTTCTACTAACCATTCTAGGCAGGTTGTAGAGTTCACGATTGTTCATAGAGATGGGATCATTAATATAACTCTTTACTCCATAGAATTTGAGGTAATTAGGGTTGATAAATCCCCCTAATATCACTATCTCTAAGTCAATTTTCTTGGTGAGATATGAATATTTGAATTGGTAGTTCAAGGTGGCAATTTAAGATAGTTAGGTTTGAGTGGGATTTGAAGACAAAAATTGACATTTTATTACTTTCCTCTATCTATAAAATTATCCTAACATATTTTAATTTAATTATATACCTCTTCAAGTTCTTATGTATAATTGGGGGTGTTTGATATGACACAAGAAGAAGGATAGGGTTTTGAGTCCTAAGAGTGGTTTTAGGCCTTATAGGCCTAAATCAAACTTTAGGACCATGAGTCACATGTAGGTGAGTTGGTGAACTCAAAATCATCATAGTATTCCCTGTACCTAATTTTCACCCCTTTAAATTGACCTTACATACCTAGACCACCATCCCTTCACCCTTGTCTTATAGCATACAATGCTCACCATTGTTAATGGTTGAGTGTTTGATCAGTTGTGTTAGAGGCCTTGGTAGTCTCTTTTCTCCCTAATTCAATATTGATGGAGTATGTGATATATTCTCATGACTTGGTATCATAATTTGAATAGGGTTTTATTCAAACCTACTTCTTTCATACTCCTCATACCTTATAATCAAGCTTAGGGTTTATGAGTAGTTGGGCTTATGTAGCCCTAATGGCAAGGTTTGGTGATTTATTTCCTCAATATGAGGCCCTCATCCTCCTAAAAAACATGTTATGTATCTCTCACATTTTTTCCTAATGGTTTCAACCCTCAAACAACCTTGAATATGCAATTCATCTCCAAATTCTATGAATAGGCCTATACATGGTAGTTTTACGCTTTTAAGGTCTAATTGCCTATCAAATCTCTTGTTCTTCTAGAGGACCAAAGCATGCAATGAGTGTATTGAGAACCTTTAGAATGAAAATAATGGGTTCTATTTTAACTTTTATATCTTAATCTTATGTAGGGTTCCTTTTCCTTATCTCTTATGTAACCCAATTTGTAGGTGTCCTCAGATGTACCTAAAAATTATCTAAATGTACTCCTAGTATTGGGTTTTTGTTTGGTTTGTAATCTTTTAAAACATATTGCATAATGTACATGTTGACCAATTTTGAATTTTAGGTCAAACTTGAACCCATATAGGTAAAAACATGTTTTCTTAGATGATATAGGGCTTTAAATCTATTTTCATGGGAGTATTACATGTCTTTCGATGTTATTCAATGCAATTTTAGCCTTGGTCTTAGTTACATTAGTTTATTTATCAATTAGGGCCATTTTATGTACTTTGAAGGGTCACTAATTCAAGTGGCATGGTTACCAAGGTGACTAGGTATCCTATTTTCATTGAAAATGTCCAAGAGGTCAGATTATATGTCAGTTATGTTAGAAATATTAGAGTATGATAGGTTTTCTAACTAAAATTACAAAAATAACTAAAAAAGAGAGTAAATGACACATGTAAATCATTATTTGGAAGTGTGACATGTTTAAAAATATATCAAGAGGAATATTTATATTCCCCATGCTAATATCCATTCTTAAATTTATCTAGAACTGCCATTTTATAAAAAAACCATTTTGCTCATTTTTGGGTTTCCTAGACACACTAAAGTGACCTTTAAGTTCTTGTTTGGTATGGATAGAAAAAAATATTTTAGGGAAAATTATTTTGGAATTTTTTACACTATAATACATTAATTTAAATATAATTATATTTATAAATGATAAACAATTATTTATGAACCATTTCTAACACGTTGACTATGCTCTTTTAATAGTTGTTTCATGCACCCTATAGGTTTTGATCCATTTCTACAAAATACATATGAACTAATTGGTTATGTTATATCTAAAGGATGTTTAATTTATTATCATATGTTATCCATTATTTTTTTTAAGTTTCATAATGTTTGGATGAATAACTTATTTCATGTTACAAGAGGGTGTCACCAGGTGTAGTTCTAGCTGAAGTGCTTTAAGTTTGCTAAGTGTGTTCTCCTATAGGTGTCTCATTAAAATATGAAAGAGTGTTCCATAATCCTATGGGTTGTATGAACACTTAATTTCATGTTTGGTTTTTACCATGTTAACTCTTAGTTTACAACCAACCTTGTTTCCTTCCATTGTCAACTCTTTGCACATTTTTAATTGTAGTCTCATGCATAATCTTGTCCATCTTGCTTATGAAGTGATAATAATGGTGTATTGAAATATAAAATAATTTAGGGATTTAATGAATCTATTTTCCATGCTTAATTAGCTATAGGTTTTACCATATGTTCATATGCCATGTTAAATAGTTACTTGATGCTTTTGTCTGCTCTTTTCACATGCATATAGGTGATTTCCATGTTAAAGGAGATGGTTTGAAGCTATTTTCAAGGTGAAAAGAATAGAGATAATTTATTTAAAGATTGAATCTAAATTTTGGGTTATTTATAAGCTAATCATACCATATTTTTCCATATTTCATACCTTGCCTACATCACATCGTCAAAACAACCACCTACAGGCCCTTGATGATGTCATGCTAATGCATGGAGAGGTGGACATGTATTCCAATTTGTTAGAATTTAAGAAGATGCATTAACACACCTAAGGGAAACTTGTAAACTTCACACTCATAAAAGGTTTCATCTTTTTCATACTATAACTCACTGTGGTGTACTAGACATCCACATATAGGTGGCCTAAATAGGGGATTGAGATTTTAATTTGAGTGTGGAAGTGAGATGGGACCTTACCTGGAACCCTTACATGTTGAAAATACCATAAAAAATCCATACAAGGTGTTTATGGATAGATAAAGTTAAGGGCCACTCCAAGAGGATGATGACTAATTTTTAGGCCTCTAAACCCCAAATTGACAGAACAAAGGCCCTAAGGGTTTTTGTAGGTACCACCATAATAAGTTTAAAATAAATCATAATGCATCAAATATGTGAGTTTGATAATTTATTATATGGATAAGGATTGTACCAAAAATGGATGGTATAGAATAGTTGAAAAGAGGTTGTTTAAGGCCTTGAAGTTCCTCTTAAAGACATTGAGATCTTTCAATATAGTCTATAGTTGTTTTTACCTCTACAGTGACCTTAACACCAAATGTTGAAAATTTATCTTTTTTACCATGTAGGACAGTCATACCATGCATGACAAAGGGAAATTTTATGATCCAAAGACTTCTGAAAATATGGTACCTTGTGTCTATGCCTTGAGTAAAGTACCATAGTAACCTTACAATCTGTACATTAAGGTAAAGGAAACCTATAATAGGGTATAACAAATAGTGACCCTAAAATTGATGTCATTTTGGTGTCTTAAGGATATATAAGGTAAATAATAGTAAAATTATATAACTTTTGACCTTAGAGGATTTAAAATGGGTCCACATATATCATAAACAAGTTCAGTTGAGGGTCATTAACCTATAGGCAAAGTCTTTTAGGAAAGAAACACAGTCAAAAGAACTTTAAGTAGTCAAATAGGTCTATAAGTGGATGGATTTGTTTTCAATTAGGGTGAAGTGAGTTAAATAATATATATGAAGTACAAAATTAGATATATTACAAAACACCATTATCACCTATAGGTGTTTCACATTTTGAAGTCACTTACCTATTGGTAGTGGTGTCTCAGTTGTAGATAGTGACCAAGGAAAGGGGATTTAATGGTGTTTAAAAACATAAAATAGGTTTAAAACTAGTATATAAATATTGTTACCTCAAAGGTAATTTCAAAAATATTCCTTAAACATAATGGAAAATATAGAAAGCTTAAGGCTACCTACACTAGGTTCCAAACATGTAAACACAATCATATTCAAGGTAAATCCCAAATTAGAAGGGAGGTAGTGTTGAGAGTATATAATGAAAAGAGTGAAGGAATTTAAGGATTTAAACCAATGTAAAATTACCCTATGGGAAAAAAATTATTTTATTTTACTTAGTTCTCAAGCCTAAATCATGTAAGCATGCACCTACATGGGTCAGATAATTTTGATGAAGGAACAGTGACTAGGCATGTGTTATGATGGTTTTTAGACATCTAATTTGGTTTAAAAGTTAATAAATCATGTTTTAACCTTAAATTTTAACTAAATAATTTATTCTCCATCTAAATCACCTCAATCAACCACAAAGACTTATAGGTAGACCTACAATAGGGTCTTATTCAAAATCTTAGCGATTATACCTAGTTGAACTAGGAATGCATTTGAATCATAAAAGATGAATTTGGATGAAATATAAATTAATTGAAAAACTAAATATAAAATATGAAAATTTCATTAGTAACATATGGACATTGAAACAAGACATCTACAAGGTTCTCAAACCCCTATTCTCAATCCTGCAACAGGGTACAACCTAGAAGTCTAAGTGGGAACCTGAACATGAGAGGTTAAGAAGAGGTGAAAGTTAAAATAAATGTATAATGGTTAAAAATATGTATTTAAGTGTTTATAAAATCTCATAATCCTACCAAAATGATCATCTTCATTCCCTACTTGGCCAAAGTGGCAAATCTTCCATAAAAGGAACTTGGAAGCCTTGTTTTGCTTAATAGTCAAGAATGCGAATCCAAAAGAAAATGGGTTGTTTAAGTGAGTTGAAAGATTAATAATAATTAATTTAACATTTTAAACATTTTTAATCCACCTATATGTATTTTTTATACTTACAAAGGTCACTCTTATGAGGGTTTGAGAAAAATGTAGTAAAAAAGGCCTTTTTAAGGCCTTTTTTAGGGAAATGGAGATGGTTAAAAACCCAAATCATGGAATTAGAACAAAAAATATTGTAAAATTAATCATTGTGACTTGGAAAAAAAATAAAAATACTAATTTTTCATTTTAAATAATGGATATACCTCTATATTTTGTCTTAGAGGTCAATTAGTCTAGGAAAATCAGAGTTTGGCAAGGTGACCTAATGAGTGTAGAATGGCTAGGAGACTTGATGTGAAGATTTGAGAAACTTAATAAATATATGATAAGGTGAATATAAGGATAATAATGGATAATAATAAATTTATAAATCTCATACTCCTCAAATTACCCATTTTCCCTTGGCACACAATCCAACTAAACAAGCTTTCTACTAGGTCTAATTGGTGAATGGGAGAAGTTGATGAGGTAAAGTTATTGAAATGGAATGTATTGGTATTATGAGCTAAAATTGGATTTAAATATTAATAATACACCAATACAACCATCAGGTACTAGTCCTAACATCCAAATACATCAAGGTGCTTAGTAAACCTATTAGGCTTTGGGAAGGCCTAGTGATCAATAGTGATACATTTTCACTTTTAATCTTTGGTTAAATATTTATATGGTTGATTAAGGTCAGGTAAGTGTATATAAGCATATTTTAACTCATAAAATTTAGAGAAACACATTGAGAATCCACTTATATCCCAAAAAAGGGCTCAAGCATGGAGTAGAATCCAACTCAAAGTTGTGTTTTCAAATGCTTAGATCTTTTATAGAGTTTTGAATTGGAAATAAAATATCTATGGGAGGTAAATAGGGTCCCTAAAAATAATATTTTTATTATTTTTTGGTAGGTTGGATGTTGGATTTTTATGAACCAACCTTAAGATTCAAAACTGCTCAAAACCATTCCAAAACCTTTACAATGACCTGATGGGGAATGAGATTATAAATCTGATATAAAGCCATGGTTTGGAAATTAAAACTATTGGGTCATGGATAGGAACCATTTATGTTCCCCCAATGCAAATGAGTTGTATAGAATTATATGAACAACATGCAAAATAGGGTTTTTCTCACCATTTTTTATGTTTTTTAGGATAAAAGAGGAGTTTGATGAAATAAAATTTGGGTGGAATATTTATAATTATACTAATTCCTTATCACCATTTGATTATAGGAAAATGTTTCTAAGTGTTCAAACAATTGCCCTCCATTCAACCAGTCAAACTAACATAGTGAACACAAGGGTGAGAAGCGTGAAAACTCTAAGTGTGAGCCTTTTCAAGGTGTACTTGATCATTTCAAGGCCATGGATAGACTTTAAAAGTTTCATTAACTCCTTAACATGTATTTTAATAAAAAAATTAAGGTATTTGTGAGGCCAAGTGTGAGGGGTGATTGAAAATGTAGCTTTTTGAGACTGTAGGTAGTGATTGCTTCTTTTTAGGAGTTTTCAAATAAGTAGGACTACCACCAATGAATGGAATGGAATAAATTAATACCTTCCCTCTTATCATAAACATCAAACATGCCCCTAGTTAGTGATGAGATTTCCAAACAACTCCAAATAATGAAGGTAGTTTTCTGAGCCAGGATAAGGAATTTTGTGATATTTTTCATAGGTTTCATGTCTTTTATAGAAAATTTAACCTCATAAAATTACATGGTTCACTTAATTACTCTTTTTCATTAAAATTTTAACTATTTTTTCAAGATTTACAAGTGTCTAAGTGAATTTTGGACTTGTCTTGCCTTGCTCTTCTCTCAAAGGTTATAAATGTTGACTCTTTTAGCTCTTTGGAGTAGCCTCCATTGGTTAATGGAGAAACTCTAGAAAAATTTGTAATTGAATTAATATTGAATAAATAAACAATCAATTTTTCCTACTCACATGTTATTCAATTTAGTGTTAGTGAAATCTTGTTGGTCTTGTCTAGTAGAAGATTATCTTTTCTAGCATGATATCCTTGATTGTTCCCCAAATGTGTAAAAGACAAACTATTATAGGTCTTTTTTAGTGTTATTTTATAATTTTATAGGTTCCTTGGAAGTGGTTCATGATTTTATCCTATAAAGGAATCCTTCATTACCCTCTTAAGCATCAAAATGCCTTTTGGACCTAACTTATGAAACATTGATGTGACAATGAAACTTGAATTGTGAGTTTTGTGTAAAAGAAGTCTTGTTTGACTCTAATTTGTAAAATTTAAGTCAATGGTAGCAAATAAACTATTGGTGCATCACCTTTCTTAACTTTCTTAGTTTTTTCCTTACCTCTTTTCATCTAGGTTGATAAGCAAGAAAGTGTTTCAAAGATTGCATCAAAGGAACTAACCCTTCTAGATATTCATCTCAACAAAATTGTCACCCATAGAAAGAGAGATGTTTTAATTATGAAAATTGGATGGGGAGATATAGAAATATCCTCAAGTGGTGAAAATACAAGTGATAATAGTTTTTGACATGCCAGGTGGGACTCTAAGTCCTAGAATATTGTCCAAGATTGGTACTGGTCTTATCATAGTTGTACTTGTAAGAACAACTACACTCAATTCCTAGAGACTCCACTAAATATTTAAACTCTTTGGTTGTTGATCAGTCCCTAATTTACATGACAATTGTGACCAATAGGTCCACTTATAAAGGTATACCCTTTGATTTTGTATAGTTACCTTTGTATTCTATCAAAAGGTTTAGGTTTGTGAATACTCATCCTTATTTAAAAGATTTGGTGTTTAAGAATTGTAAGTTATTATTTATTTCAATACCTAATACTCAAAGTTAACATTCCAAGATAGATAAGAACCAACATTTTGTCACCTTCATCAAATCATCTCCTTTTAATCTTTCCCATATGACTAAATTTCAAGAGCAACCCTTAAGAGTGTTCCATCTATTAGTGGAGAGGGTCCTATTACTGGAATTGAACAAATTAGAAACATAGTAAACTTCTATAATATCCATAATATCATTCAAGAGAATGTGGCTATTAGGTTGTTGGCACTGTCTTTCAAAGGAAAATCTTTAGATTTGTATGGGACATTACTTGAAAATTATATTGGTTCATGGGATGAACTACGAGATCTATTGACTAAGAGGTTTGGAGAGAAGAGTGATCATCTACCTCTATCTAATAAATTGACCACAATCAAGAGGTCACCATAAGAGTTTATGAAATATTTTAACACTAGATTTCAAAAAACATGGGATAGGATCCCAACCCTTATAATACATACTCTAAACTATGCTTTCTTGTACTATCTAAAGGCATTAAATAGTGATGTAGCCATGACAATCTAATCCATGGGTGGGAATACACTCCTTAGTACCTATGAGATAGCTATAAATGATGAGAATTATCTTATTCAATTAGGGAAGATTTCTATTAGCCCACAAATGCCATTGTTCCCTAATTTTTAGCCTCTTAGTCAAGTTACATTACTTACCTTGGTTCTTTTCACTAGTCATGAAAAGTCTTCCATTGTCCCAAACAATGAGATCCCTGAAGTCAAGAGTTTACTCCAAAGCATTACTAATTTTTTTTTTTATCTTAATAGTAAACAAGATAAAATTTATAGGCCATAACATTCCTATAATAAATTTGGGAAAACTAATAGGCCTCCTTTCCAAGGTAATTCTCAAAGACAAGATCAAATCACCCAAACTAGACCTTACCAAAGTTACAATACTAATGCTACCTCATCTTCCAAGGCTCTTTTTACCACTCAAAACAACCTTTTTCAAGAAAAATTAGGTTATCCATCTTATGAACAATGTCAAGACTAAGTAGTATATGCCAATGAGATGCATAATCAAGCCATGACTATGCAAGGAAATAAAAAATCTCAAGTTTAAAATTTGAAGGGCCAATATAAGGTAAAATGCAACTTGGAATGGAGAATATAAAAACACAATCTAATTCTACTCTCATAAATCAATTAGAGGGAGAGTTTTATGCCATTAATCATTTGGGGAATTTAAGTAATGTGAATACTAGTGTGACTTCTAACACTAGGTCTAATAAGATAGTTGTTGAAGAGACACAAGGGGCTAATCAAGGACCTATTATTACTCCTACAATATCTAAAATTGTGGGTTGATATAATATAGATCCTAAAGTGCAAGAAACAAGTTTTATAATGTAAGGCCTGCTCTTACACATCCACCTCCATAAGTTATACCCCAAAGTAGTACTGCTTCGAAGGAACCTTCCAAGGTGAGAAATCTTTCTATAAATGTTGTAAACTAGATGAAAAAGTTGCATATGATTATTTTACTATGGGATTCACTAAAAATACATAGAAAAAAGGATATGCTTTAAAAATAATTGCAAGGACTTGGTAAGCAAGTTGGATCAACTAAGAATGAGAATGTTGTCTTGGTGAATGAGACTTATCCCATTCATGGACAAGTAAATAAGATCAATAAAATTCCTCATTTCTACCTATATATAATCATTTTTGAATAATTATGTCATAATTATATCATAGATATTGGGTCTATTGCGTTAGTTATGCCCAAGTTTATAGTAGGTAAACTAGGCCTCAAATATGAGGCAATGACTAAAGGTGTCTTATAATTTGATGGATCACCAGAAAGGGCCTTTTTAGTATTGAAGGATTTAAACTTGATTTTAAATGATTTTCCTTATTTTTCCATTGCTCATGATATGTTTGTGGCATATTTACCTCCATACTTTTCTATTTGTTTGTTTATAGAGTTTATAGTTAATGTAGGTGGATACATGGCAACCAATTGGTCTTACATGGTGTTTAAGACAAAGTATGGTACTAGGGTGGAGATTGAATCAAAACACATCCATAATAATCACTTGGATCCTTACATGAATAAAGTGGAAGATGTCAACTATGACATTATTGATGAGGAATAACTTCACATAGATCAATCTCCAACGTCTTCTCTTGAAGGAGTTTCTAATTTGTACTTTGATGAATGGGGAAATGAACATTATGAGCATGATACTTACAAGTTAATAGAGGAAACTAGTATTTGGGTGTATTTTATGAATTATGACTCTTTCATGACAAATTTGATGAATCCAAGTGAATACATATATGGTTTATGCCATCTTTTCTTTGATGGATCAAGAAGCAAAATTGGGGTAGGTGGTGGAGCAATGTTAGTTTCTCCTTCTAAGGAAAGGTACTATTCTAATTTTATATTTAAATTGTCTTTTACCTTTAATGTGGTCTAATATGAAGCCCTCATTCATGGCCTTGAGTGGGATAGGAAAATATGTGTGAAGGAGTAACAAGTGTATGGTGATAACGATTTGACTGTAAATCAAGTAAGAGGCTAAACTGTGACTAAGAAATATTTACTTATGTCCTATAAGCATAGAGTGTGGGATATTGTGGAAGACTTATAATACTTAAACATCATATTTATCCCAATAAAATATAACAAACATGACGATAGGTTAAAAATCTATTGGATCTCAATTTGATGTTCCAAATGGGATAGGAGAGGATAAGAAATAACCATATCTCAAGGTGATTATAAGGCCCTCCATACTTGATAATGTCACTAATTGGAAAGTGTTTGATAGTGAGCAATAAATAACACTTTTTATACAAGAAGAGGCTTATTTTTCTTCCAATAATCAATCCAAACTATATAAGAAATATGGAGGGCAGATTGTGCAATTGAAGTCAAACAAGCTCCCCAAAGGCCTAGTCACACTTAAGAACATTTTCAATAATGATGACCAATTGAAGAAATAAAATTTAAGTATGTATACTAATCAATAAAACTATGAAAAATTACTAATTTTCAATGATAATTTTCCTTCACTTGGGAAGGTATGTACTAGTGAAGAGAAACATGCTTTCGTTGAGTTATGCAAAGAGTTTTTTAATGTCTTTGTATGGGAGTATAGTGATTTAAATGGATTTGATCCAAAATTAGCTCAACATAACATAGATATAGATGATAATTATAATATCATAAATTAAAAACAAAGGACATTCAATCCTAATATTGAAACTCTTATGAATAAAGAGATTACTAAGGTGATTGAGTCCAAAATCATCTTTCCTAATAAGAATTCATCTTGGTTGGCAAACATAATCTCTGTTAAGAAGAAGAATGGATAAATTAGGTTATGCATTGATTTTATTTACTTTAATATAGTTTCCTTAAAATACCATTAGCCTTTTCCCTACATGGAACAAATTTTGCAAATTGTGGAAGGTAGTGAAAGGTTTTCTCTCCTTGATGAGTATTTTGTGTATAATTAGATTTTGGTGAAGGAAAGTGACCAATATAAGACAAAATTTATGACTAAATGGGGTAAATATGATTATATAAAAAATAATTTTGGATTTGTAACTTGATGACATCACAATTTTTTCTAAGGATGCAAAGGATCAATTGAATCACATGAGGTATATTTTTGAGATATTTAGAGAGTTTTTAATCTCTCTCAACCCAAATAAATGTGTTTCTTAATTCATGAAGATAAACTTTTGGGACACATTGTCTCCAAGGAGGGCTTGTCCATAGATCTTGAAAGGGTGAGCGTAATCTTGGCATTGGATTTGCCCAAACATAAGAAAGGTTTGTAAAGTTCATTTGGGAAAATTAATTTCATAAGAATGTTCATCCATAATTTTTATAATTTATTCAATCCTCTAACCTCTATGCTAAATAAGGATGAAGTGCTCACTTGGACTAGGAGAAGGAAGGAATGTTTTGAAGAGATTAAAAAAGCCATTGCCTAAGCTCCTACTCTTACAAGTCCTAATTTTTAAAAATATTTCAACTTATATACCTTTTTAAATGAGGAGGTAATAACTTCCATTCTTAATCAATCAAATGAATAAAACTTGGATCATCCTATTACTTTATTAAATCAAGGTTTGGAGGGCTATAAGGTAAGATACACCTATGTTGAGAAGCAAGTACTTTTAATTGTTATAATTTTGAACAAAATTATGCATATTATATCTAAAAACAATACTCACATATTGGTACCTAATCCTAGTGTTAAGGACTTCCTTTTGAGTAGATATTTGAATGAAAAATGGTTGGTTGGATCATAAAGGTTATAAAGTATGATGTGGAAATCAAGACAACCAAGCTAGTGAAAGGGAAGGGGTTATGTGAACTTCTTGATTCATATTTTAAGGAAAAAAAAGAGGTTGTTTTATTACTCTATTATTAACCTATGAAAATTTAATCTTCATCAATTATGACTTAGACATAGGATATGATTCATTTTATTCAAATTAGTGAGTATCCATAAGCCTTTGATAGAATTAGAATAAGGTAATTTATATTGCAATCCATTCTTTATGTGCTTATTGATGGAATATTGTTTATAAAGGATGTTTTATGTGTGTTATTAAGGTGTGTTCAATAAGATAAAATTGAGAAAGTTTTTCTTTAGTTTCATGATGGACCAACTGGTGGTCACTTTACTCCAAGAACCATAACTGGTAAGATTATAAGGGCTGGTTACTTTTGGCCTAGCTTATTAAAAGACACCCATGCTTGGGTAAGGAAGTGTCAAAAATGTGTTATATTTGATGGTAAACCAAATCTTATTGCCTTTCCTCTTCATCTAATTTAGGTTAATCAACCATTTATGTAATGGGGTTTAGATTTCATAGGTTTAATCAATCCACCTTTTAGTGTTAGTCAAAAGTGGGTGTTGACTTCTACATATTACTTTACAAGGTGAGTAGAGGATATTTATCTCAAAGAAGTAAATGAAAGTTTAGTTCTAGACTTATATGAATGCATAATGACAAGGTTTGGATCTCCTTCAACAATAATTTTAGATAATGCATTAGCTTTCCTTGAGATGAAGACAAGTGAATGGGACTTGAAACATGGCATCTATATTTTTACCTCCTCAAACTATTATCCACAATGGAATAGAATATCTGAGTCCACCAACAAGAATCTAATCAAGATCATAAAGAGAAAAATGGAGGAGAACCAAAGGACTTGGCATTCCAAGTTGAAGATAACTCTTAGGGATGATAGGATCACCCCAAAAAGAGCCATTATAAACTCACCATACACATTTTTTTATGGTAGATAATATATAATTCATATTTCACTTGAGTTTCTAGCCTTGCATCTCACTTATCAACTACAAATTATGGAAAATGAAAGCATGAAAGTTAGGTTGTGTGAGTTGAATTCAAGTTACTAGAAAAGAAATCAAGCTATGTAAACCATAAGAGATCACCAAGATAAAACAAAGAGATTATTTGACAACAAAGTCATGCCAAGGAGTTTAAATGAGGGAGACATTGTCTTAAAGTGGGATGAAGATATGGATAAGCCTAGAAGACACACAAATTTTGATGCCTTATGGAGTGGCCCTTTTTTTATCACCCAATGAAATCAACACAATGCCTTCCAATTCTCAAAGTTGGATGGAGAGGAGCTTCATATCAAAATCAATGGGATATATCTAAAACATTTTTACTAAGGTTATTCTCTCTCCTTGTACATAGTTTGTTATTTTCCTTATGTTCCTTAAGTGCTTATGCACATGTGTGAGTTGGTTTGTGTCTTGATTTGTCTTTTGTTTTCTTCATGTGGTGTGTTTGTTTATGTGTGGTTTAGGTAATTATTTTATATTTGTATTCAATAATCCATTAACTCCATGGGCTCTTAATAGGATAAGGCTATTGGTCATTAGTATAATAGGCATACTACCCCTATAACTCACCATTTTGATGACCAAGTTTGAATTTTAGGTCAATGTTTGACCACTATAGGTAAAAAACATGTGTTATTAGATTACTTATGGGTCTATATATATATTGTAATAAGAGTATTTTATATCATTTTATGTTATTAAATGAAAAAGTTAGCCTTGGTCTTAGTTGCATTAGTTTATTTATCAATTTGGGGTCATTTTATGTGCTTTTAAGGGTCATTAATGCAAGTGGCATAGTTACCAAGGTGAATAGGTGTCATATTTTCATTAAAAATGTCCAATATGCCATATTATATGTCAATTATGTTAGAAACATCAGAATATGGTAGGTTTCCTAATTGAAATTGTAGAAACAACTAAAAAATAGAGTAAATGACACTTATATGACCTTTTTGTGAATTTTGTCACATGTAAAAAGATTTGAGAGGCCTATTAATATTCTCCAAACTCAAGTCCATGCTTAAATTGATCTATAATTGCCATTTTATATAAAAAACTATTCAGCTCATTTTTTGGTTTCCTAAACACACTAAAGTGACCTTCAGGTTTTTGCTTGGTATAGACAACACATGTAGTTTTAGATAAAATTCTCTTGATAATTTTTTTTACAGTCGAATACATTAATTTAAATATAAGTAACTTGAGAAATGATCAATTTTACTTTATGAAAAATTGCTAACAAGTTGATTGTGCTCTTTTAGTAATTGTTTCATGCACCCTATAGGTGTTTCTCCATTTATACCAAATACATATGATAAAATTAGTTATGTTATCTCTAGAGGATTTGTAATTTCTTATTATATGGTATCCATTCTTGGTTTAAATTTTCATAATGTTTGGAAGAGTAAATTAGTTCATGTTGCAAGAGGGTGTCACTAGGTGCAATTCCAGTTGAAGTGCTTCAAGTTTGCTAAGTGTGTTCTCCTGTAGGTGTCTCATTAAATTGGGAAAGAATTTTACATAATCCTATAGGTCATATTATCACCTAATTTCATGTTTGGGTTTCACCATGTTACTTGTTGGTTTGCAACCTGAGCTTGTTTTCATCTATTGTCAACTCTTTGAACATTTATAGTTGCAATCTCATTAATAAGCTTGTCCATCTTGTTTATTAAGTGATAATATAGTTGTATTGGTATATAAAAGAATTTAAGAGTTGAATTAATCTCTTTTACATGTTTAAGGAGGTGTAGTTTTGACCATATGTTCGTATGCCATGTTAAACAGTCACTTGATGCTTTTGTCTACTCTTTTCACATGCATATAAGTGATTTCCATGTTCAAGGAGATGGTTTGAAGCTGTTTTCAAGGTGAAAATAATAGATATCATATATATATATATTTAAGATGCATTTTGGGTTATTTGGAAGATATTCACACCATATTTTAATAGATCTCAAACCTTGCCTACATCACATAGTCAAAACAACCACCTATAGGCACTTGATGATGTCATGATGATGTATGGAGAGGTGGATGTGTATTAAAATTGATTATAATGTTAAAATATGCATATAAATTATTAAGGGAAGAATATAAATTTCACACTCATACAAGGTTTCATCTTGTTCATACTATAGCTCACTGTGGTGTACCAGACATCCACCTACAAGTTGCCTAAATAGGGGATTGAGATATTCATTTGAGTGTGGAAGTGAGGTGGGACCTTACTTAGAACACTTGAATGTTGAAAATACCATAAAAAATCCATCCAAGGTGTTTATGGCTAGATAAAGTTGAGGGCCTATCTAAGGGGATGATGACTTATTTTTAGGCCTTCAATCCCCTAATTGATAGAATAGAGGCTGCAAGGATTTTTTTAGGTACCCCTATAATATGTTTTCAAGCAATCATAATGCATATAATATGTGAATTTGATAATTTATAACATGGATAAGGCTTGTACCAGAAATGGTAGGTAGAGAATAGTTAAAAATAGGTTGTTCAAGGCTTTGAAGTTCCTCTTAAAGATACTAAGATCTTTCAATTTAGGCTACAGTTATTTTTACTTTGAGAGTGATGTTAACACCAAATGTTGTAAATTGATCTTTGTCACCATGTAGGATAATAATCACATGAATGATGAAGGGAAATTTAATGATAAAAAGGATTTTTTAAATATGGTACCCTATGTCTATGTCCTAAGTACAATACCACAATAAACTTATAGTCCATACATTGAGGAAAAGGAAACCAACAACAAGGTATATCAAATAGTGACCCTAAACATGATGCCATTTTGGTGTGTTAAGGTTTTCCAATGAAAATACCAGTTTAATTATATAAGTTTTGACCTCAAACAATTTAAAATGGGTCCACACATATCATAAACAAGGTCAATTGAGGGTTACTCACCTACAAACAGAGTCTTTTAGGTAGGAAACACAGTTGAAAGAGCTTTAACTAGTCAGATAGGTCTATAAGTGGATGGATTTTTTTTCAATCAGGGTGAAGTGAGTTCAATAATATATATGAATTAAAAACTTCAATACATTAAAAATTACCATTCTCACCTACAAGTGTCTCACATTTGGAGGTCACTCACCTATAGGCAGGGGTGTCTCAGTTGCAGACAATGTCTAAGGCAAGGGGTTTTGATGATTTTTAAACACCTAAAATAAGTTCAAAACTCATGTATAAATATTGTTACATCAAATTTAATTTCAAAAAGATTCCTTCAACATAATGGACAAGCTATAAAGCTCAATACTACTTACAACAGGGTCCAAACAAGAAAACACAATCATATTCAAGGTAAGTCCCAATATGGAAGGGAGGTAGTGTTGAGAGTATGGAGCGAATAGAGTGAAGAAAGTGAAGGATTAAAAACAATGTAAAATGACCTTGGGGAAATAAAATGAGGTTTTATTACTTAGTTCTTAAGCTTAAATCATGCAAGCATGCACCTACATGGGTCAACTAGTTTTGATGGAGTAGTGACTAGGCATGTGTTATAATGGTGTTTAGCCATATAATATGGCTTCAAAGTTGGTCAATCAGATTTTGAAATTAAAGGTAAACTCAAGAATTTATTTTCCATCTCAGTCACCTCAATCAACCAAAAACACCTATAGTCAAACATATAGCTCGGGTCTCAGTCATGGTACCTAGTTGAACTAGGAATACATTTAAAATGCAAAGGATGAATTTGGATGACATCTCAAAAAATTAAAAACCTCAATGAAAAGGATTTAAATGTCATGAATAAAATATTGACATTGAGACAAGACATCTACAAGGTTCTTATTACTCTATTCTTAGTCCTATAGTAGGGTACAACCTGGCAGTCCAAGTGGGAACATGAACATGAGAGGTTAAGAAGAAGTGAAGGTTTAAATTAAGGTATAATGGTTAATTATAGGTATTTAAGTTATTATAAAATATAAAAATACTACAAAAATTATCATCTTAATTCCTTTCTTGGCCAAAGGGGCAAATATTTTATACAAGGAGCTTTGAAGCCTTATTTTGCTCAATAGGCAATTTTGATAATCAAAGAGGAAATGGGTTGTTTGAGAGATTTTTGAGAGTATGGAGTGAAAAGAGTAAAGAAATTGAAGGATTAAAAACAATTTAAAATGACCCTAGGGAAATAAAATGGGTTTTTTTTACTTAGTTCTTAAGCTTAAATCATGCAAGCATGCACTTACAGGGGTTAACCGATTTTGATGGAGTAGTGACTAGGCATGTGTTATAATAGTGTTTAGCCATATAATGTGGGTTAAAATTTGATAAATAATATTGTGACCTTGAAGGTAAACTCAAGAATTTATTTTCCATCTCAGCCACCTCAATCAACCAAAAACACCTATAGGCAGACCTATAGCCGGGGTCTCAGCCAGGGTACCCAGTTGAACTAGGAATACATTTGAAATCCAAAAGATGAATTTGGATGACATATAAAAAAATTTAATACCTCAATGAAAATTATTTAAATGTCATGAGTAACATATGTACATTGAGACAAGACATCTACAATGTTCTTAGACCTCTATTCTTAGTCCTATAACAGGGTACAACCTGACAGTCCAAGTGGGAACATGAACATGATAGGTTAGGAAGAAGTGAAGGTTAAAATTAAGGTATAATGGTTAATTATAGGTATATAAGTTATTATAAAATATCAAAATACTACCAAAATTTTCATCTTAATTCCTTACTTGGCCAAAGGGGCAAATATTCTATACAAGGAGCTTTGAAGCCTTATTTTTCTCAATAGGCAAGTGTGAGAATCAAAGAGGAGATGGGTTGTTTAAGAGATTAAAAATATTAATAAGAATTAATTTAACATGGGAAACATTTTTAAGCCACCAATTGGTAATTTTTTGACTTGGAAAGGTCACTCTTAAGAGGGTTTGAGAAAACTGCAAGAAAATAAGCCTTTTTGAGGCCTTTTTGGGGAAATGGAGATGATTGAACACCTAAATCATGGAATCAGACAAAAAATTATAGTAAACATCATCCTTATTACTTGTAAAATATCCCAAAATTTTATTTTTTCCTTGTAAATAAGGTATATATCTCTCTATTTTCTCTTAAAGGTCAGCTAGTCTAGGAAAATCAAAGTTTGGCAAAGTGACCTAATGAGTGTCGAATGGGCAAGAGACTTGATATGAAGCCTTGAGAACATAAATAAACATCTAATTAGTTTAATAAAATTAAATTAATTTATAATAAGTAATTTTTCCATATTATACTCCCCAAAGTACCCATTTTCCCTTTGCACATAGTCCAACTAGATAAGGTTTCTACTAGGTCTAGTTGGTGAATGAGATATGTTGATGAGGTAAAGTGATTTAAAGGGTATGTAGTGGTATTATGAGATAAAATGGGGTATAAATATTCCTAATACATAAATAAAAACATGGGTTAATATTCCTAACATCCAAATCCATCAAGGTGCCTAGTAAACCTATTAGGCTTTGGGAAGGCCTAGTGCCAAACAGTGAGACATTTTCACATTTACTCTGGTGAGCTATATATATGGTTGAGTTATGTTATGTAAGTGTATATACACATTTTTAACTAATAAAATGTATATAATTACATTGATAATCCACTTATATCCCAAAAAATGGCTCAAGCTCGAATAAAGAGTAGAATCTAACTCGAAGGGGTGTGTTCAAATACGTAGATATTTTATAGAGTTTTACATGGGAAATAAAATAGTTAGGGGAGGTAAATAGGGTCCCTAAAGATCATAGTTTGAGATTTTTTTGGTAGGTTGGATGTTGGATTTTTATGAGCCAACCTTAATAATCAAAAATGCTCAAAACCCTTCTAAAACCCTTACAATTACCCGATGGGGAAAATGATATTATAAATCTGATTTAAAGGTATATTTTGGAAATGAAAACTATTGTATCATGGATAAAATTGTCTTAGGATCCCCCCATGAAAATGAGTTGTATGGAACTGTATGGACAACATGAAAAATAAGGATTTTCTCACTATTTTTTGTTTTTTGTAGGCTATAGGAGGCATTTGAAAATTAAATAAAATTTGGGTGAAATATAAGGAATTATAATAACTAATTATTTCCATTTTATTCTATTAAAAAGTTTCTAAGTGTCCAAACAGTTACCTTCCTTTCTGCCAGTCAAATTGGCATAGTGAACACAAGGGTGAAAAGGGTGAAAACTCCAAGTGTGAGGCATTTTAAGGTATAACTAAGTATTCCAAGGACATATATATACTTTAAAAGTGTCATTAACTCCATCCAATGGATTTTCATGGAAAATTGAAGGCATTTGTGAGGCAAAGTGTGAGGGGGGGACTAAAAATGGAGTTTTTAAGATTACAAATAGTGATTGCTTCTTTCCAAGAGTTTTTAAATGGGTAGGAGTGCCATAAATTAATGTAATGGAATTATTAAATACCATCCATATTATACAAATAATTATACATATCCAAAGTTAGTTGTGGTATGTTCAAATATCTCTAAATGATGAAGGTAGTTTTCTGAGCCAGGATAAGGAATTTTGTGACACTTTTCATAGGTTTCATGACTTGCATGGATAATTAGACCTCATAACATTGCATGGTTCACCTCATGCATATTTATCATGAAAATTTTAACCCTATTTTTGAGATTTAAAAGTTTCTAAGTGACTTTTGGAATTATCTTACCTTGTTCTTCCCTTAAAGGCTATAAATATTGACTCTTTTAGCTCTTTTGAGTAGCCTCCATTGGTTAATGGGGAAACTCTATAAAAATTTGTACTTTAATAACTCTTAAATAAATAAATAAGTTATTATTCCTAATCACATGTTGTTTAATTGAGTGTTATTGTAATATTTTTGGTCTTGTCTAGCAGAATATTATCTTTTCTAGCATGTTATCCTTGATTGTTCACCAAATGTGCAAAAGAGCAACTGTTACAAGTCTTTGTTAGTGTTTATTTCTAAGTGTATAGGTTTATTATAAGTGGTTCATGATTTTATCCTATAAATTAATCCTTAATTACCCTATTAATAATAAAAATTCCTTTTGGACCTAACTTATGAAACATTGATGTGACAATGTAACTTGAATTATAAGTTTTGTGTAAAAGAAGTCTTGTTTGACTCTAAATGGTAAAATTTCAGTTGATGTGAAGAAATAAACTATTGTTACATCACCTTTTTTAAATTTATTAGTTTTTTTATTAAATTTTTTAATCTAATTTTGATAAGCATGAAAATGCTTCAAAGATTGTATCAAGGGAACTAGCCCTTCTAGAGATTCATCTCAACAAAATTATCACCCATAATAAGAGAGATGTTTCAATTATTAAACTTAGATGAGGAGAGATAGGAATCTCCTCACGGGTTGAAAATCCAAGTGAAAATATTAAATTTAATTTTATATTCCCCTAATTTTATTTATTAAGCCAACTTCTATTTAGTTATCTTGCCTTCTCATGACTGACATGTGTCTGCTTATCTAGGCTGACTAGGCCTAATATCTTGTCAAGGTTCCTTGATTTGATTCAGAGGGAAAAATAATTTAAATTGATACTAATGGAATATAAAACAAGTTATGATACTTATTTTTCCTCATATAACTTGACCATTATGCAGGGTTATTTGAATTTAACCATATTATCTAAAGACCCTACTTGAAGGTGGCAGTCTTGGCTCTTTTTCTATGTGTAAGTGGAATTTATTTTCATGAAAAAATTCAAATTATTTATTATCATTTATCACCCTATATTTATTTTTTCCAAAAATAAATCCATTCTTCTCACTTCAGGACACTCTTTATAGGGTTGATGTTCAAGTTGTTGTCCACCTACAATCAAGTCTATATAATACAATCTGAGCCTTTTGAATGTGGGTATAAGATGAGGGGTGGGATTTATTGTTTCATTGTTACATTGGGTAATTAACATGTTGATGAACTTATATGTTTCCATTTATAACTCTTTTGGTCTCCTAAAACTCATCATGCCTTCAATGTTTCTTCAATCTTGCCACTATAGCCTTGTGTGGATGAAGTAGGAGTCTTGACTGAGATTGTATCTTTAGGGATTAAGGATGGATTTTCATCCTTAGTTTAACCTATTATTACTCATTAAAATTATTCATATAACCTCATTAATCTCTTTTATACTCTTCAATGACTTTAATGACCCTACCAATAGCCAACACTCCTTAGTCTACTAAATAGGTTTATATGTGCTCTCAAGTTTGCTTGGGCTTATCAAGTTGAATCACTTCATCTACTTGAGTCTAAATTATATTAAATTATTAAGATGTATAATTTCATATAAATCTGATCCAAATATTAATATTTTGTATGAGAAGTGAGATAAAGGTTTTATAAGACCTTATGAAAAGATAGAAACTTTGCTTTGAAGAGCTTTAGGCATGTCTGTAGACTCACTGACATGGTTTAGATTACTTGAATATGAGTGATCACTTGAGAGGTGAGTACACCATAAATATATTGGTTTTGATTCTATTAATCACAAAAATCATTTTTTAATAGCCACAAAGATGTCTTGAAGATGTTTGAACCCTAAGTAACCCTTTGTAACCATTAG
This sequence comes from Torreya grandis, assembly GCA_037957365.1. NCBI lineage: Eukaryota > Viridiplantae > Streptophyta > Pinopsida > Cupressales > Taxaceae > Torreya > Torreya grandis. The sequence goes on along the minus strand of JARHVA010008979.1, from coordinate 263,845 downwards.
AGAGCTTGAAACATCAAAAATCCATTGTTATCAACTTGTAAACTATTGAAAGGAAGGTTTATTATCTATTTATGTCTCAAACATGTGAAAAAATAGTGGGTAAATATGGATTACTAACTTTAGGACCCTTGGAACACACATACAAATACAAATTTTCAAAACCATTTGAAGAATGCACAATAGCCAATGTAATTTTGACCCCTACATAGATGAAGAAGGAAAATATGAATACTTAAGTTTTTAATGTTCATTAATAAAGAAAATTAAATGAATATTTATAACATTTACAATAATAAAAATTTCATGAGACCCCTTTCATTTTTCCAAAATCTTAGATCCTCACCTTATCTCTTTTATACGAACTGAGCACAAACCTAACTATCTCTATGGAGCGACCTAGGAGCTTAATGGAAAAATGATTATTTTTTTGATATTTTTGACCTTAGGAAACATATATCCTCATCTTATGTATTTATTGATCTTCCTCTAATTATTTCTAAATTTTAATGCCCCGGACATGCATGTGCAGGTCTATACAATCTTGAAACTCCTATAAAATAACTTATTTTTTGCATTTATTCAAGATTCAGAATTTGAAATGTCATTGTTTGGTATTAAGAGGGAAAATAAAATTTAAATAAAATTTATAAACAATGTGATATGGTTTAAGAAGTTTAAAGGACACATTTACACATGCGTAGGACCTATTTGGTGGACTAAATATGGGTTTGGCTTCTAAAATGGGCCCTTTTATGCATGAAAGCACCTTGTTAAGACTATATGATGTCAATTAATCCAATTTTAAGACCAATTAAAATACAATGTGAAATTAATACATAACCCTTTGCAAATGTTTACAATACAAGTTGACTTATATGAGTGTTTGAAAGGTCATTTGATGACTTTAGGGGTTTATCAAGGTTTGAAACCCATTTAGATGAGTAAACCATGAATAATGATCTTGAATAAATTATATACCTCATATTATGACTTTAATAAGGTTTTAACATCTACCCATATTGTTTACAAGGACTCTCTCATAATAAATATCTAAAAAATGATCATACACTATGAGGAACATAAACCTTAAACTCTCCAAATTACCTTAAATTTTGCTAAGAGACTTTAATTTTATCAAATAGAGCTTAGAACATTATATATACCTCAAAAGACCTTTTAAAACTCTTCCATTCATTCAATGACCACTATGATGACTTAGTACATCAACCAAAGACCTAAAAATAGGTTATGACATATGATGATCTCATAAGTAGGCACTAGTACATACCATGACACCTATAAAAAGTGCTAAAAGGATTTCAAGGAGAGTTTAGGAGATGACACCATAATGCATGAATATCACCATATATAATATTATATGGGCGTTATGTAAAAATTTTTTGTTATAGGGGTTAATGTTTGGCCTATGAGGCCAAACTATCAATAGGCACTAAAGTATAATGTTCTAGAGGAATAGATGTATACATGGTAGACTCAAGGCCTTATGATTTAATTGTAGGCACATTATCTCTTGGTGGAGAAGGGGTAGTCTTTTACCATTTTATTTATTTTGGTTGTGTGATCTTGATATCATCATGAACTAACCTCTTCTTATTTTAGTGCTTTTCAATCTCTAGTGGGGGTGAAATCATTTCCTTCCTATCTATACACTCCCTAATGTCTTCTTACCTATATTCAATATTTCATTCCATCATACTATCCCTTCATCCTAGACTAGTGAGTGGGGGTAAAATAGCACCAGGGTAAGATAATGTTTTAAATATCTCAATCAGACACTTGTTTTTAGGATGGTAATCCCACTTTAACTAAATTTTAATGTAATCTAGTACACTAATTTGATCAAACATCAATAGAAAAATAATTGTACCCCAAGAATTTTTTTGATTAGGTAGGTGGTGGGCCTTATTCATGTCTACAACAATCTAATTTACAAAATACTTAGAATTATTATAATTGATCTCTTGTGTTATATGGTGGGATACATTCAAGTTTACCATATATACTTATTTATACCTATCCATACCTCCAAGCTTGGTCATAGACAATAATTTAACCTCTTGAAGGGTTTGATCCTAAAGAATATCTATATATTGTGTGGCCTTGCTTCTTATACTCAAGCAACAATGATGTTTTCTTAGTTTCTTCTTGATCTTCCAAATCCCCATTGAGTTCAACAAATGAGAATTATAGAACTATAACTTTGATAGCTATTTGTTTAGTGGTCCTCAGATTGCACCCTACAAATTAGAAATAATATTTATGAATACATGAGATAATAAACTTCATTGCCTCCATAGGCTTGCCAAAATAAGGTTAATTAAACAACTAAAAAAATTCAGCATCATTGATGTAATTGAAAATAGTAAGGCAATAGATGAGCTCATTTATATATTTTGATGTTCAACCCTATAGTCTCACTATAACTCTACTTCATTCCCCTTATTGGTAGTGGTTGTAGTCAAATACCTAGCAAGTCAACACATTAGAATTTCACTTTTTCACATGCAACACCAAATAAGGATACTACATTTCTTGATTCAATAAATGTGGTGGGGGTAGTTATATTGATTTATTATTCACCTCACATGTCATTTTGGCTTTGTTAATGTTTTTTATCTCAATCTGTTGTGACAAGATTTCCTCTTATCGATAAGATTCACTAAGTATTTATTCTCTTATCAAAATTGGTTATGCTTATATTACATGATACTCTTATGACTTTTGAATCATAGGTAAGATCTCACTTCATTTGGATTTATTCTTTGGATGTATCACCCTTCAATGAGCCTAAAATTTTAGGTGTGTCCATCCAATCCTCTTGAAATAATACTTGATTACTTATTTCACTCCTTCATCTCTCTTACTTCAACATCCTCTAATGGTCATTACTGACACTTGAAACCTATCATTACTTAAACTATTCTACTCTAATCACCATTCCAACAATCTCTCTATTCATGACAATTTCCCTACTCCATAATTGTGAATTAGTCACTCAAAATTGAAAAGACTCCTCTATTAGCTTAAAAATACTCTGCTTGGCTCTATATATACATGAATTAGAAATAGTAAAGTGTTAAAATGATGACCAATTGACCTTTTATAGCTTTGATGGGTGATTCACATTTACTTTTCCATGACCTCATCCATAATTTCACTAATTTAATACCTCTAATAATATTGGCATGATGTACATATAGCACACTTTCCATTACACACATTATTTTATAATATTTAACACATATATCCCATCCCATGCTTTTTTGAAGTACATGATAGATGTAAATTATTTAACAATTTACATTTGTAAGGAAGGAACCTAATTTATTTATCTTAACTCTTTATATAGGTTACATACTACATCTTTCATATCCACTTATCCTTATATTCTTATACTTATGTGTCCCTTTTCCATGAGCATTTATTTCCACCATTTTCAATGAAATTCTTAGCTTTACTTCATTCACACTTGTTACCCCACACTGAAATATGTCCATGGTCATCCAGAACATGATAAATAAAATAAGAAATAACCAAATGTTTATTTAAACCTAAGTAAGGGTTTGAAAATAATGCGATGCTTTATTGAAAAATAAACCAACACCCAAAAATAATCTAGTGGCATATGCCTTATTAATAAAATGTAAACATCACTTAGAATGGTAGGGGAAAATTTGACTACCATTGAAATGTCCTTCAAATATTTGGCTATCTAACCTATTCAAGTTATGTGCACCTATGGGATGAATACTATGAATAATGAACAGACCATCCCAATGTATAGAAAATTTTACTTAATATCACAAGAAATTGGATTCATAAACCAATACATGCATACCCAGAGAAAAGTTCTTATTCTTAAGATGTTTATCATGCCAAGACTTTTGTTTATATTTCTCCACTCTTTGAATCCAATGTGATAAAAAATGGGTTTCATCTAATTATATTAAAGTATTTAGGTGTGATTTTAAAGACTCATCATCATCTAACTAAATAATTCATGAAATACTTAAGGAAGGTTCAAGACACTCAACTAGGAAAACTACTTTGGCACTAAAGACAATGTTAAAAGGAGTACTCTTTTTTAATCATTTATACATCATCCAATATGCCCATAATACCAAATAAATGTAATCATCCTCATTAGTGAACGGAATATTGCAAATATTCATCAATGTATGACCCAATATTTTATTGAGAATTTCAATTGTACCATTGGCTTGAGAGTGATATGATGTAGTCTTGTGGTTCTGTTGACGACTAGAGATTACACCCAGTTAGCAAGAAAATAGGTTCCCTGCCATCTCCCTGCAACATGGAAACTCCTCTCTGACCTGTGGGATGGCAAAGCAGGAGAGGATTGTCTCTAGGTATGGGCTAGTTCCCTCTGATGTATCTTTTTTGTTTCAAGCAGTGCAAAAATATAGATATATAGATATACTGGGGGGGATGAAAAGGGAGAAGAAAATGCATGAAAACAAACAACCTACTCTAAAGAGGTGATACACCAAAAATGAGATGACCTTCCCACCTCCACTCTCAGGATCAAACAAAACATACATACACTGAGACTTGGCAGAAAGACCAGGCTACTGTAAATGACAGGGAGGTTCTTATGGAAAGCATAGGAAATAGGGACTCACCAAGGTGCTGAGAAATACACACTATAAGTGACCTCTCCTATTCTATACCTCTAAAACAGAACTCTACTCCTGGCAGCAACAGACAATGGCACTTTGTAGATCACAGGTTTGCTGGTGTTGGACCTGTGAGAGCATCAAGAGATAATGACTGGACACAGACCAACATTCAAGGCATACTCTGCACAATCCATCCAAGAAAGAGGTAAAATCTATCTTTTATTGATTCAGGTGGAAAATTTGCAAAGCAGTGCTCTTTACAAAATTGGAGAAGATCCTTAAAAATGATCAAATCTACGTATTTATATGGAAAGTTCCAAGAGGAGTTCTCATTGGCTTTTGCTTGCTAGTGGCAACTTGAGTCTTCATTGGGAAGAGAGAAAACACTGTAGATGACATCATAAGTCTGTTGGGACCATGCTTGTTACCTTGTTTTATGTGCTAGTCCGCTCCTCTACCTGCTAGGTGGGCCTTTTTCTATGTTTAGCAGGCCTTTTTTGATGCCTGATGTTGTGAGCGGCAAATTTGCTGCCTACTGCCATGGACTGCATGCAAGACTTTTGCCGATGTCAGCCGATTTGGCTGTCGAGCATGGCAATTTTGCTGACATCAGCCGAGTTGGCTGTCGAGCATGGCAATTTTGCTGACGTCGACCGAGTAGGCTGCCGAGCATGGTAATTTTGCTAATGTCGATCGAGTTCATGGCCTTTTCCTTTTTTCTGCTTGTGTTGTGAGCAGCAATTTTGCCATTGACTGCATCTGTTTGCAGTCTCTTTTTAGCCACTGGTGTTGTGGGTGGTAATTTTTCCACCAGTTTTATTGTTCTTGTAAATGTCTACCCTCCTTTTGCCTTGGTGTCAAGTGCCCCAGCTTTTTCCTCTCCTCTTTTGTGAACATTTGAAGACTCTACCTTATGCTACCATGAATGCCAACGAATGAGGCCAATGAGCCAATACTTTGAAATGGAGCTGTTGAACCCTGAAGGTGGACCTTGCAACCCAAAATTAATTGGCCATGCAAAGCAAGTGCAGAAGGTTACTGAGATTTTACCAGAGGGGCAAAATTGGGTCAACAAATTGGCAACTCACAGGGGAAGCATGCCTACTATGCTTAGAACCTAGTTGCCTTACATTCCATTGGGTGCAGAGTCAGATGGTGACATTGAAGAGAGTTCACAATGGCTTTGTTAATCATAGAATCAAATACACAGAATTTACCCCCACAATTAAGGGAAACACACAAAGCTAAAAATAACTACCTGTGCAACTACACCTAGGGAAAATAGGAAAAACAACTAAAAGTAAACTATTATATACATCTAACCAAGAATGTTCGCATCCCTCCTAGATCAAAATGAAAATTTCTTAAGTCCCCTTCCTAGTAAGAAGACTTATGGTGGTAGGTAAGTATCTAGAAGAGAATGAGATTTGGTGACTTGCTCCTCCTGCCTATCACCTAAGTTGGCTAGAAACTGAGGGGATCAAAATCAAACATGCCTCCAATATATACATATTATGATTGTCCTTAGAGGCCTGTTAAATGCTGGTCTTTGATATTGGTGCTCCTCACCAAGAAATCAATTGCTATCGGCTCATCACCGTAAGCCTTCTGATCTGCACAATTCTTCTACAATGTATCATGGTCTGATTTGTTTCCTTCTACCTCGTTGAAATTTTTTGTCAGACTCATCCTCTACTTCCTCTTGGCCTTCTTGAAGAAATTTGATTGTGGTGATGTCTAAAAGGGACTCATAAAATGATTGCTCATCCCACAAGACTTCACTCTCCTTTTTAAAACTCAGTTCTTCAAGGCATTCCTCCAAGAAGACGGATCTCTCCTTTTCCTCTTTGCTGATCAAGATTTCTAGATTTTCAAAAATATTCTTATGATCCTCCTCTAACTCAGGATCTTCAATGTAGTCATCCTCATCAAAATAGCCAAGAAGCTCATCAAACAGAGGAGAAGAGAGCTTACCATGCATTTGTTCTTCTTTAAATTGCTAGAACATCTGCATATATGCAAGGCCTGCATCTTCTCCACTGCTGATAAGGTCTTCACAAGGAGCATCAATGATGATTTCTTCTTTGTTGTCACCCATGACAACCTCTTGAAGGACTACAAATTGGATCTTTTTTTCCTCCCTTACCTCTTGCAAAACAGGTTCTTCCTTGAGAAGGGGTGAAGTGGAGAAAGCGTGTGGAAGAGGAAACAGTCCTTGAGCTAGAATCAAATGATTCTCCTCTCTCCACTTGATCAGCACTTCATCAATATCAGGCACGGCTTGATAACTCTCTTGGAAATGTGTAGGTGGGGTGTGTTCAGGCATGGAATGTGCTATTTGGTCTGAACCGTCCACCACACATTGGCTGAGGAATTTCTCTTTAGACTCCAACTCTACAATTTTCTTCGCCAGATCTTCTTAGAAAAGCTTTTCCTGGAGGCTGCCAGCATCATCATAGGCAGAGGCAACTTCAGCTCCTTCAAGGTTTTGAGAAAAACCTTACTTTTCTTCTTCTATTCTACCCCATGATTCCACTATCTTCCCCCAATTTAGGATCTCTAAATTAAAATTCTGCCCCTGTGAACAGGCGAAAACTTTGTTTTCCACAAGGTCCCGAGGCTCTTCCACAAGGTCTGTAATTTTTTCCTCTTTTTCAACAAGCAACTTTATCCTAACCTCTAAGTCTTCAATTTGTCTAGCTAGGTTAACCTAAAAGAGTCTTTCTTGGAGGTGTCCAGCATGATCCTCTTCAAAGCTCTGAGTTGGTCCTTGGCATTCCTTCCTCCAACTCAAAATTTGTATATCATGCTGGAAAACTTGGGGAGGCTGAGGAATGCAAGGAAAACACTATTGGTGCATTGGAGGAACCTCTAGAAGAGGGATGTGCTGGTTGGTGGTATTATTCTTAATGGAAGATTCTTGATCTAAGGAGTTGAAAAGATTGATCTCCATGGGAGGTTGCCCTGATGCCACCTGGTGTTGGAAGGCCAGGCGCACAGGATTGGGAGCAACTGTATTAGATGAGCTAGAGTGAGTAAATGCAATTTGATAAAATGGATTTGGTGTAAAAGAGAGGGTTTTCTTCAGGTGAGGAGGGGGCATGCAAGGCTGGCTGCCTTGAAAAGATGGATTTCTCCATTTTGGCACCTCTTCCTTCATGGATTGTACAGCCTGCGCTTGCATAAACAAGTGCTCCTCTTCATATATCAGCTCCTACTGATATTTGTACTACTCTTCCAGCCTATCAATTTCCATTGTCTACCTCTCAAATTCCAGCCTCACCCCCCTTATAGTTGCAGGGCAACTAGGAGAGCTACTTGGGGGGATTGCATAAATATCTAAAGTCTGATCACACTCACATGAAGGAAAACAAGACCCATGATTTTGTGCAAAAGAAGTATACATACAAGAAATGGATGATTTCCAATGGCACTAGGCTGCTTAACCAGTGGATTGACTCAGAGTCGCCAAATGCTGAAGGAAAAAATTTGATCTATTGTAACAGGACCAGCATCAATCTTGCAACTTTACTGCATTAAAAACTTGTCCCACTGGGCGTGCCAAAACTATTGATGACTGGAGATTGCACCCGGTTGGTAGGAAAATAGGTTCCCTACCATCTCCTTGCAACATGGAAACTCCTCTCTCACCTGTGGGATGGCAAAGCAGGAGAGGAGTGTCTCTAAGTATGGGCTAGTTCGCTCTGATGTATCTTTTTTGTTTCAGGCAGTGTAAAAATATAGATATATACATATACTGGGGGGGATGAAAAGGGAGAAGAAAATGCATGAAAGCAAACAACCTAATCTAAAGAGGTGATACACCAAAAATGAGATGACCTTCCCACCTCCACTCTCAGGATCAAACAAAACATACATACACTGAGACTTGGCAGAAAGACTAGGCTGTTGGAAATGATAGGGAGGTTCTTATGGAAAGCACAAGAAACAAATACTCACCAAGGTGCTGAGAAATACACACTGTAAGTGACCTCTCCTATTCTATACCTCCAAAATAGAACTCTACTCCTGGCAGTAGCAGACAATGGCACTTTGTAGATCACAGGTTTGCTGGTGTTGGACCTGTGAGAGCATCAAGAGACAATGACTAGACATAGACCAACATTCAAGGAATACTCTGCACAATCCATCCAAGAAAGAGGTAAAAACTGTCTTTTATTGATTCAGGTGGAAAATTTGTAGAGCAGTGCTCTTTACAAAATTAGAGAAGATCCTTAAAAATGATCAAGTCTACATATTTATATGGAAAGAGCCAAGAGGAGTTCTCATTGGCTTTTGCTTGCTAGTGGCAACTTGAGTCTTCATTGGGAAGAGAGAAAACATTGTAGATGACATCATAAGTTTGTTGGGACCATGCTTACTACCTCATTTTATGTGCTGGTCTACTCCTCTACCTGCTAGATGGGCCTTTTCTATGTTTTATAGGGCCTTTTTGCTGCCTGATGTTGTGAGCGGCAAATTTGCCACCTACTGTCATGGACTTCACGTAGGGCTTTTGCCGATGTCAGCCGATTTGGTTGCTGAGCGCGGCAATTTTGCTGACATTGGCTGAGTTGGCTACCAAGAGCGGTAATTTTGCTGACGTCAGCCGAGTAGGCTATCGAGCGTGGTAATTTTGCCAATGTCAGCTGAGTTCGTGGCATTTTCCTTTTCTTTGCTTGTGTTGTGAGCAACAATTTTACTGTTGACTGCTTCAATTTGTGGTCTCTTTTTACCTGCCAATGTTGTGGGTGGCAATTTTGCCACCAACTGTATTGTTCTTGTAAACATCTTCCCTCCTTTTGCCTTAGTGTTAAGTGCCCCAGCTTTTTCCTCTCCTCTTTTGTGAATGTTTGAAGACTCTGCCTTATGCTACCATGAATGCCAACGAATGAGGCCGATGAGCCAATGCTTTGAAATGGAGCTGTTGAACCCTGAAGGTGGACCTTGCAACCCAAAATTAACTAGCCATGCAAATCAAGTGTAAAAGGTGATAGAGATTTTGCCAGAGGGGCAAAATTGGGTCAACAGGTTCACAATCATGAACTCACACAAAAAGATGTAAATTGTTTTATTAATAAATTAGTTTCATAATCACTAGTCAAACTTAACATAAATTGATACCTTTTAATAATAATATCCCAAAAAAATATAATGATAGTTATAGTATTACAATATCAGGTTGGCATGGATTTAGCCTAATGAGTGAGGTAATTAGTAGCAATAATGATATAATCTGTGCTAGTATGCCCCCCTAGAGTAATGGGGGAACAAAATCAACAACCCATTTATTAAAGGGTTCATGAACAAGGTTCAGATGAAGAAGTATAACATCTATATGGTTTGGTTACTCATGTGCTAACAAAGATCACATTGACACATATAAGATTTATAATTTTAAGTAAATCTGGCTACTAGAACCCAACTAATAAAACCTTATGTATACACATAATATTTTCAACCTTTATCAATTATTGATTCTTTTCTCTCTTTTAAGAACCCATTGAATCTCAATCTCTTTTAGTGTATGCCTTAAGGGGTGCACTGGGAAAGAGGTGTGTAGACCATTGGTACTTTGTAAGATTATTATCCCTTTACTACCACTTGTTATTTACACAACCATCTCCTAAAAAAATTCCCCTAAGATTTGAATCCTCTTTTTCACCCTCCTCTAGTCATTTTCTACCTTCATTATCGCTTTCCTAGACTAATCTCATTTTTTATGGTTTAAAATACACTATCAGTCCCAAAAACTTTGTACTCTAATTGAAAAAAATCATTTAGGGTCTAGGTCAGCCCCTAGCTAACCTAGACCAAGACCTAGTTTATTTTTATCGATAATGATACAAAGTTGATTGGGCTAAGCCTATCAGCTAAAATTTTGAAAAGTACTAGGGTTAGATTAATCTATATATACACATCCATTTCATCATTTATAAAAGAAGAGAAGAAGAAGAGTATTATATTACACATCTACTTATCCAACATTCTACTTAAATATAATATCTTAGGGTTTTATGAATTTATTTTGAGATGCAAATCTTGTCTTGTGGAGAAGTGTTTTGGATGCATAGATAGGTTATGTAGCCTAGATTTTATTTATCCTTGCCATCCTTACATACCACAACAATATCTTACAAATCACCTTGGCCAAGGGAGATATTTAGGCTTGGAATGTCCATGTTCAAAGGTAAGTATTCCTAACTTTGTTCCTCATTTGCAAGAGAAGATAGATTTGAATTTTTACTATTCTTTCATGCATCAGGAGTTTTTTTACATTGATGTGATTATACATCTTACATGCATGTTTAATTTTTTATTTATTACCCTCAATTTATTCCACAAGATTTGACGAGCACTAGAATAGACTTTACTTTAGTTTTCATTTACTTTTGTGAATATGAAAACATAGGACCTAGTTAGGGTTATTACATAGTTTTTCTTGATTGGAGGCTTTAGAAACCTCCCTAGTGATTTTATTATGGTAAGAGATCCCTTAGCTAGGTTTAGAAGATTCGTATTGGTCATGACCCCAAATATCTAATGTATCAACAATCATAAGTGTAAGTAGGATTTGTCTTCTTTGAGCTAGAATTGATTTATAAATCAGTTGCATTTCCCTTTGCATACATTTTGGTGAACCTAATATGAACCTAACCCTTATAGGTTTTATTTCATGCCATCATTTTTATTATCATTTATATTTTTTTATTTGAAGTATTGTATCAAACTAATTGGTATAATAATAACTTTCTATTCATAATTTTAACACACATTTGATTTAAAATGACTATGTTATATCTATGTCGGCCTTTACTAATTACAAGTTACTAAATTGAGCAGTTTAACATAATATTCTTCTTAGGTCTAGATTATCATACATAGTCAAACTATTTGAATATGTCTGCCATTTTATTTTTTTAACATACAAGTCTATAAACACAGTCAAATAGTTTGACTCTATTTGTTATCTCTTCTTTAGTCTATAAGGTTTTGAAAACTTGGTCAAACTAGTTGACCCAATTGGCATAATTTTGAAGTAGTATTTGAGCACCACAACATAAAAAATTTCAATCTAAAAAATATTCAATCCCACCAACGTTCCTTTTTTCTCTCTCTATTATTTTAAGTTCTTCCTTCAGTAGTATTTTTCGTAAGTTTATAGTGTGTAAAACAACAACCCTATAGCTAACTAGGTCAACCTAGTTGACTCAATTTTGTAGTCTTTCTTTTGTCTAAGAGACATAGTTGACCTATTTGTTTTTTTTCTTAAAGACATTAATTTTTCATAATGATAATGACCTAATTGACTATGTTCTATACTATTTGCATATATTGTTGCTTGAGCTGACTCTGTACTATTCCTAATCAAAGAATTAACATCTATGAGCTACTAATTAATTCATCTTTTAGTTTCAATTATTTGCATGATTAGATTAATTAACATAATTTAAATAGGTGGTTTTTAAAATTACCATTTTATTTACACTTATTTTATCTTTTTCACACACTAACAAATCACTTTACACAAAAAATTAAAACATTTATCTTCCCAAGGTCTACCTACTTGGATTTCATCACCAAGGGGGAAGTCAACTTGATTTTTTGGCCAAGTATAAATATGTGGTTGATAGTATATATTGACAAAGAACCCAAAACCCTTATTGCTACAAGACTGTTAAGTGAGGGGGTAGACCCCAATACCAAGCCAATACCATCACCAATACAAATCTTTTTCAACCTATACATCCTAAAACCAACCTTAGATTGATTTCTAGTTCCTTATTTCAATAAACTTCCCTGTCACATTAAAATTAAACTTTATTATAACTTAATAACACTTAAGACAACCAACTAGTTAGTAGTTAATTTTTAATTATTTATTTATATTTGATCATCATGTGTTGTATTTCAAAATTTGTATTGGCTAGTATTGGTAAAAGGTTTGTGTTGTGTGTTCCAATTGGATCAGTAAAATTGATCTAATTATTTGTGTTCTTGAATTCATCTTGCTTCAAATTATCTTTCAAAAAATTTCCCATATTTTAAAATAATTTATTATTCTAGTTGATACATTCTCTTATAGATTGTTTTTCACCTTCTTATCTATAATACACACTTGACATACATGACTATGTATCCTTATTTCTTTGTTTAATTCTCTATTTATAAATACATAGTTGACCTACATGACTATGTATCCTTATCTTCCTATTCTGATTATTGGGTTACATACCATATTTGACTATTTTGACTTTGTATCCTATTCTATTATTTTATGTTTGCATCATCCCTTTTGCCCTCCTTCCATCATCATGAAATTCTCTTTTGAGGACAACATAGAGTTGAACTCAAAAAATATGAAGAGATTTACCAATCCCAATAGGTTGGCCCAAAAACAACTTATGTCTTCCACTTTATATGAAAGCAATGTGCATATAACCATTCACACTATAAATTATGGGACACCTTATTCATCTTCATTTCATAACCATCTTTTCTCCTTCAAAGATCAGCTAGAATTAAACTACATTCCTTAAATGATTTTCTTCATTAATGTGTTTCCTCAACATACGAGAAAATACCCTTCAACTATTTACAATTTCATGATAAGTGGTCAAGTATAATAACCTCATTCACCCTCCCCTAAATTATCTCATGGATTTGGGGGAGATACTTTATTTGCTTCTCAACCCCTCCCTTCTATTTTGACTCCTTCTCACACTGTGACCTATTTTTATTTGATTTATTTAACCTCCATGCCAAGTATATCTGCTAACCTAGCCAGTTCAACATCTAAAGGGTCTTTTCCAAGACCCATCCTTCTTAATCATTTCATTATTACATCATTTTCTACCAATGGTAATCATGCCACTAGTGATTCATTTTATTTTAATGCCAATCCTTATACTAGTGCATATTTTTCTACACATGTTTATCATGCTATTAGTGACTCATTTTTTACAAATAACTCTTAATCCACTAGTGTCATGCATACCACTACTCATAGTATAACCCAAGACACTAATATCAATGTTAATGTTTCACATGCCATGCAAATTAGTCAAAATACCACTCAAACCCATCAATTATTTATCAAATGATTTTTTTTCAAGCTAATAATTTCAATCAAAGGATGTGAGTGAAAAATCACCTATTTAACTTTAACATCAAACTGAACAGGTTTCATGGGGAGTGCAAAATAAAAATTCTTCCCATCCCCTTAGGGATTCTAGTGGAAACCTAATTCCCCAACCACCCCTTTCTAACAAAATTATTAATCATCTTCAAAATAAACCTCTTACACATTAAATTGCCAATATAGATGTAGGATCTATATCTCCTACCATTAGTTATAATGGTTTAATTGATCCTACCTTAAACATAAAATGTTTGGTAATCTTTTAAAAGATTGGGTCAAATTAAACACTTTTCTTGCTACAAAACTACTAGCAAAATTGTTCTCTATAGATTCTTTAGATTGGTATAATCAACTCAAGTACCATTATATCACTATCTTTGAATATTTAGTTAAATGTAACCTCCCTAAAAATAACTTAGCTTACTTTACCAATTGTAAACAACTTGAAAACAAAATTGCATAATTTTTCATCAAATGATGGAAGACCTTGTCTAATAAATGTGATCATAGAATGGAGGATGATAATATTTTTCATATGTTCTCTAACATTCTCTGTACTAAGTTTTAATATCAAGTTAGGAATCTCTCCCTATGAACCTTGGAAGAATCCCTCAACCTAGCCAAGCACCAAGATTTTCTCATGCATCAATTCAATCTATGTCAACTTCCCATTGGAACTCACATGCTAATTAAAAATAAAAATAATCATGATACAAATAATGGTGTCACTAATTCTTATGATACAATTCAAAATATTCAAGCCATTACTCCCAACCCTATTACATAACAACCTTCACCTCTAAACAACACTGATAATCCTCAATTTTTTCAAATAAACAACTTTAACATTCATAATCCATTATTCTTAGTGGAGATACAAAATTATATACCATGGCCTCTACCATGAGAGTTGGATCCCACTCACCCTATGATATCATGGTATGATCCAAACAAATTTTATTGGTTTCATGCAAGTTGGGGCCACTCTCATGAGACTTGAAGGAAATTGCATAATTTAGTTATAGATTTCCTCCTTTGTCCAAATTTTTATCATGATTCAATCCTTCATAAATTCCAATAATACTATGACATATCCTTTAAATATCATGAAGCAAAAAATAAAAATCAAGCTTTGAATTAGGCTAATTTTCATCTTTCCATCTACAAAGATCTTCTTAATAATCAATATAGTAATGACAAGCCTTCTCATTATACCAATAATATTGAAAGTCTTATAGACCAAAATCCCAAAGAGAACGTGGTAAATATGAATAATATTCAAATGGTGGTTTCTTTCATTGATTCTCTTTCTACACACATGAACCAAACATCCTAAAAATTTTGTGGTATCTAAAATAGTTCCCCATCTCAACTAATAGAGTTGAGGTATGAGGGCCTTATCTCTTTGTAATAACCAATTCCAACACCTTTATTGGATAACATTTCTCACTCTATTTATACAACTACCGCAACCTCTCTACCCATCAACTCCACTCTTTAACCTTTAAATAACATTTATTCAAACCAATCACAAGATAAACCTAAAGTTACTATCCCATTATCTAATGATAATCAACCAATTTATCATCAAATTATACTGACCATGTATTATCAACATAAGTTTGAATTTACTATCCCATCATATAAAGATAATCCAATCATAGTTTATGATGAATGGGACCCTATTGTGGAACTTACAAATCTCACATCTCAAATACCCTTTTTGAAACTCATGTGAACTTATCTATGTCATTGCAATTGCCTAATATAGCTATTACTCTAAATGAACATCCCTCATCCTTCCCTAGTAGGATGTGAAGCCACATTATCTAGTTTAGAAGATAGTATCTTAAAACAATGCAAAGAGATGTCTATACACATTGATTAAATAATGGACACTTATATGATCACAAATGAGATTCTACATTATGTGGATGATCATCCAATCTTTATAAGTATTCAAACCAATGAAAATTCAAGCATGCTTTCACTAATGAGGTTTTAGGTACTTATGCTTCCTCCTTCAAATTTATTAAAAATCTTGGATATTATGAGTGTAATCTTAATTCCACGTGGATCACATGTCAAGGTTATGATCAAAGTCAAATTCCTCTTTTAGGTTGTGTGTGGATCCATATTTCTATCCCTCCTATCATTTTTCAAATGAATTTTATGATATTCAACTTTCCCCTTTCCAACAATATCTTTCTTGGTAGGCCTTGAACGCATCGCATGCATGATGTCACCTCTTTTGCTTACCAATGTGTCAAGTTTGACCATAATGGTGCTATCTATATGATTGAAGGAGACATCAACCCTTGTAATTTTTAATAATTCCAATATCATGGTGTATTCAAAATTTAAACCCTTGAACCCTTACTGAGTGTTCCATTCTAATAATCTCAATGTTTCAATTTTCCCATCAACTCTACTCGAGGTTATCATGTCACCCTAAAATTATTAAGAACATACCACCTAACCTATTATACTCTAATGATGATGAGATAGATTAGATCAACTTAAATGTTAAAAATTCAAATCTCTCTCCTCATCTCATTTTATAACTTCCATCATCCCTAAATAATCATTCCCACCAGCCATATATCTACCATATACTCATGGTCTTAACCAAAATTTTACATTTTATTCATCTTCACACTTCTGATGAGAAGTTCATACCTACCTACACCATCCATCTTCATACACTTGATTATGATGATGGTTATACTTTATATGATCCATATCTAAGAGGTCTTATCTAGGATAGAGATGATGAGATACAACTTTATCATTCTTATTTTTTTTAGTCTTTTCATTCCTCTTATCATATTACATATTATATAGCTCCTCGTATTAGTATTATTCCTCTTAGTCATAAGGTAAATATGGATGATTCACATGACACACATCTAGTTTATACTATATATTAGGATCCTTATATCCTTATTCCCCTATAGATGATTTCTACCACCCTTAATCCCTTTGCATGTCTTGATTATCCCTCATTTGATGTTACTATAGATTTACTCCTACTCTGCCTTTATCTAAGCCTCATCCTCAATCTAATTTTTCTCCTCCTTAAGATTATCCTAGCCTAGTCTCTATACCATCTCCACCTCCCCTTGATTATGGTCTTCCTCCTTTACCGCAACTTGATCCCCTACCTGCCCAATGGGATGATCATCCTTATTATGATATTCATCAATTTTCTAATCATTAGAATAGATACTATTAACTATACTGGCCTTCCATGACTCTTACTTCTACTCCTATTAGTAGACCCACAAAGTCTACTAACAAGTGTATACATTTATACCATGACACATATAATCACTCCACCCATTTCCAAAAGATTTGATAATATATCAACATAATGTGCCCTAATCTTCCTCAACCTTAATAAAATGCTATAACTCCTCCCAAGTTAATACTTGAGTTTATTAAAAAATATAGTGAGGTATACTATCTTTGACACCAATATAGTTCCCATCAAAACAATCATTGTTGCATCCTCCAAAATCATCTTAATAATCACCTTATGACCATTATTGTGCCCACTAATCTCCTTGCCATATGTCATCTACATAATAAGTCTCCTAATTATTCACTGATATCTCCCACTCCACTTGTGGAACCAACTCCACCTATGGTGGCTTATCTACCTATGGATCCTATGCCACATGAATCTTCTTCCCCACCCATATTTCCTTCTCCATCGGTGGTGCCATATCCTTGTCCTATAGCTACCATTATTAGTCAATCATCTATTACTATTATTGAATATTCTATGTATGAGGGCCATAATGAGCATGAACCTTCAACTATACCTATATTTTCTATAGAAGAGATTAGAGAAGAGGTATTTTCACATCTTTTCCTAAGGATTGATGAGACTCTTTCTATAATTAGGGTCCAAATTCATATATATATATATATATATATATATATATATGTGTGTGTGTGTGTGTGTGTGTGTGTGTGTGTGTGTGTGTGTGTGTGTGTGTGTGTGTGTGTGTGTGTGTGTGTGTGTGTGTGTGTGTGTGTGTGTGTGTGTGTGTGTGTGTGTATCAAATGTAACGGATAATGTTTATGGATACATTTACTAGTATTTATGAACATAACATGGTGTTCCTTTACTTTGATCTTCATTATGATTTTATATTGGACTTGTGATCCATTATTTATATATATTTTATATCATTTGACTTTGTTTTAAATTTTGATTCACTTAACTATCTTACATGGATATTTAATTTCACATTATTTGTTGTATATGGTTTCATTTATTTCATTTTCCTCTTATGGTTTCTTTTTTGACTTTCCATGATTACAAATTTATACTTACAAGTCCATTTATTTTCAAGGATTGTTTTATCTTTTCTCATGATTGTTTGATCCCTTATCCCAACAACACATCTAATTATTATTGTGACTTGGTTATAAAAATATTACTCCCCTTAGTAAATATTTTTTACCATGTGATTAATTAGTAAAAAAATCATTTCATTGTAATTATATCTTACTTTTAGACTTTAAATTTCATTTATTCCCTTACCTCCTTTCACAAACTAAGCATACACGTGGTTGGAAATTTAGAAAACATACTGCTTCATAGGTAAGCCTAAGTGTTTAGTTATTAATGTCTTTAGATACTTAGCCTCCTTTATCCAAAGTCTAAATTTGATTCATGTTTATGAATTTTATCCCTCATGTTGGTTATTCCAAATCCATATGGATTCAAAATCTTAAAATCCAAACAAATTTAAAAGCAAAATCATTTACACAAAAGGTAATGATAAAAAAGGCAACATACAAATTTCAAAAGTAAAATCACACTAAAATACATGATTTATAACTCATATCCTTTTTATAATTGAATATAAAACTCTAAAGTTAGCCTCATGATAGATTCAAGGTCCATTGGGGTGCGGTAGGCTAGTAGATTAGTAAAGGAGAATAAAAATAAAATCTCTTAGTGCTACCTAATTTCTCACACAAGTACCCAATCTTCATAGTAGACTAACAACTCTATAAGAGGTCTT
>JARHVA010008979.1:175000-240000 GCA_037957365.1 Torreya grandis | reverse complement strand
AAATCATCCCTATCATACACAATTGACCTCATGTTTTTAGACTATATCATCCTTATCCAACAAACTAAGTCATCCCTCTAGTAAAAAATTGGCCTCGTCCTCTTTAATAACTAAGTAATCCTATTGCTACATAGTTGTCCACACATTAAAATACTAAATTGGATGGCTACTATGCAATCATCCCTATGTTTTTGGCTCACCTTATAGAATAAGTTGACTAAGTCAATTCTATTCTTACACAATGACAAATTTTTTATAATTTACCATAAATACCTTAGGCATTTATTGGTCTAACTTATTCCTACCTAGTACCTTGTTCTTCCCCTAGTTTACCAAAATATTTCTTGAGGTTCATTCTAGTGCCTAGATTTTCTCAAATGAAAATATTTAAAATTTTGAAATTCATAATTGCTTACCAGTGTTGTAATATTTGTAGCCATTGTGTATCCTCCCCATCTTATATATCATATCCTCACCATGTTGGCTCTATCATCTCAAACTAGGTCTCTCTGAGATTTTTATTTTCTCAAAGTAGTAAAAATAAAAAATAAATTCTTTTTCGCCCTATTTATATTTACTATTCAAAATTATTTACCTTTCAAATATTAAACACCAGATTATATATTTTGACCATATCTTTGTTTATACTTTAATTTTTTTTGAACTATAAAATATTATATAATCTTAACATCATAGATAATATTTTCACCTATTACATATGTATGTTATAATTTTTTTGTTTTTTTTCTCTTTTTTTTATAACTTTTATAGGTCTATCTAATGTTCCCTACATTTTACACCTTTACATTTATTACATCTCCTTAGTTATATATAAAACTAAGGTAATTAAAGGTATACATTTTTCAATTTTGTCCTTTCATTTATCTCTTTTTGTCTTTATTTTAATTTATTTATATTCAACATTGTCTGATGCTATGTTCTTTTCTCGAAGCACCACCCCATGTTGCATCTGAGTGACATGTGATGAGATTTGATTGGGGAATATGTATACACATAATATTTTCATCCTTTATCAATTATTGATTCTTTGTATCTTTTAGTAACCCATCAAGTCTCAATCTCTCAGAGTGCATGCCTTAAGGGGTGCACTGGGAAAGGGATGGTCAGACCAATGATACCTTGTATGATTTTTTTCCATTTAATACCACTTGATATCTACACAACCATCTCTTAAAAATATTCCCATAATATTTTCCTCCTCTTTTAAACCCTCTTCTATCCATCTTACACCTTCATTAGCTTTCCCCTATCCTAAACTCCTTTTTGATAGTTTATAATACACTGTCGGCCCCATTAACTTTGCACTATAATTGAAAAAACTCATTGAGGTTCTAGGTCATCCCCTAGGTGACCTAGACCAAGACCTAATTTATTTTTATCAATAATGATATAAATTTGATTGGGCCAACCATGTTGGCTAAAATTTCAAAAATTACTAAGGTTAGATTCAACTATATATACACATCCATTTCATCATTTATAAAAGAGAAGAGTATTATATTATGCATCTTCTTATCCACCATTCTACTTGAGGATCATAGCTTAGGGTTTCAATACTTTCTTTGGAGATACAAATCTTTTTTTTTAGGGAAGTATTTTAGATGTATAGATAGGTTGTGTATCCTATATATGATTTATCCTTATCATTCTTACATATCACAACAATATATTTTGAAGTACCTTCACTAAGGAAGAGATTGAGGCTTGGTGGGTTTGTCTTTAAAGTTAAATATTCTTGGATTTGTTCCTCTTTTGTAATAGTAGATAGATTTTCATGTGTACTTCTCTCCCATGTAATAGGTTTTTTTATACATTGACATGAGTATATATCTTCTATAGATCTTTAATTTTTATGTTTACTACCCCCACTTTGTGCCACAAACTTTGGTGAACACTAGATTATACTTTATTTATC
Organism: Torreya grandis; assembly: GCA_037957365.1. Lineage (NCBI taxonomy): Eukaryota > Viridiplantae > Streptophyta > Pinopsida > Cupressales > Taxaceae > Torreya > Torreya grandis. Next base: position 238,064 of record JARHVA010008979.1, on the reverse strand, counting down.
ATTTACTTTCATGAATATGAAAACATAGGACCTATCTAGGGTTATTATATAGTTTTTATTAATAGGAGCCCTTAAAACCCTCCCTAGTGATATTATTATTATAATATATCCCTTGGCTAGGTTTATCAGATCCATCTTGGTCACGAACCCAAATATATAGTGTATTAACAATTGAAAGTATAAGTAGGATTTATATTCTCTGAGTTAGGATTGATTTATAGATCAATTATATTTCCCTTTGCATACAAATTCCATGTTTTAGATCATTGATATAATTTCCTCCTTTGACACCTTCATAAACCTCTTGAATAAATTTAGTGCACTTGTGTTACATCATGAAATGCATTAATACTTCATCCCATATAATATTATTAAGGTCACATCTAATGAGTTAGAAAGTAAAAACATAAACAACCAATTTTTTTTTCTCTTGAGTACTAAGGTTGGTTGGTGCTAAAAAAATGTTTAAAAAAGTTGTGATATCCTCCAATTCCCAAGTCATGTATGTGATGTTAAAAATATGCACATAAATTATGTCATCCTTGATTTCATGTAATATCCCCAACCAATAAGGACTATAGAAAGACAAAAGCTCTGATACCACTATAATATCCCCTTCAAATAGGGACTATAGAAAGACTAAAGCTCTGAATTGCTTTTCTATGTATTCTAATTTTTTGTATGAAATAAGAACAAATTGCAATTTTTTGCAAAATAATTTCCAAATAGATAAATAAATCATAGTATAATCTCTTATTTATTCACTTAGATGATTATTATAGATGTCCTCTGTCATGCATATAAAAGAATATTAAAATACGGTCTTAAAACTCTGAGTATTCTACACATTGGGAATAAAACCTTGGATTTGGTACATCTCAACCTACTGTGTCAAAACACAGTCACCATCATCAGTAATACTACCATGGTCGGTAGCTAATTCTACCATCATCGATAATACTTCCATTGTCGGTAGATAATACTAATATTGTCGGTAATACTATTGTCATCAGTAGCTAATACTACCATCGTCAATAATATTGCCATCGTCAGTAGCTAATACTACCATCATCAGTCTCTGCACTTCTTGGGGTGTTGTCCAGCTTGCTGTAGAATGGTACGGATTTGCATGAAACTATACAAATTCCATACAGGAGCAAGATAATATGTTGTGGCCTAGATTTTGGATACTTGATCTCAAGATCTCTATCTGTATAATTTTCTAAATCAAAAACTAAATAAAGAAATACCTGTAAACCTCTATGATAGCTTCTGTATGAAGTTATCTCTCAAACTTGTAAACCCCTATGATAACTTTTGTATGAAGTTATCTCTCAATTTGGCAATAGATCGACTGCTCTCACAACCTTTGAATCACACACAATGAAGAGTGGACGTTCTTCAATGCAAATAGAATCCTAGAACCCTTGGCTCAGTCTTCACAGAAGAATTCTTAGCAACAATCAATATCAATAATCAATTCATAATCCAACTCTCTCCCATGAGAAAATGTTATACCCTCAAAAATGTATGCTTTCCCTAATTAGGGTTTTCTTAAATTAAAATTAGAGTTTCTAAATTAAAATTAGACCAAATAATTAATATTTGATTAAATCAATCAAATATTAATATCTCCCTCAATACATGTTGGATCCTCGAACCGTTTAAACCTGGTGAACCAGGGAGTGATTTCGCACATGATCATGCCATAACAAGGATGGTCCGCTGAGTGCCAACATTCCCTATATAATAGGAGCTCAAGCAAAATGTGTTCGAAAGAGCTTGAACGAAAGCCAACTATAGGAATTCTGCTAATCAAAGCCAAGCCAAGCTCCATCGTGACCCTCTATCCATCCTATTAGCCTACAAAGGTCGTATAATAGGCTAATCATCAAGTCTAAAGATGTCCACTAAAAAAGGGGACATGACAATCCACCCCTCCTGAAATTGCTTGCCCCCAAGCAATCTCAGAACAATAAACCAATCAATCCACCTAGATCCCAAATGTAGTCATGATCTATACTGATGACAATCAACATAAGCTCCTACAATATCCTAGGAAGTATGACCAAGAGGAATCCACAATCAAACTGGCAAATACTACTCAACCAGACTCCAAAAGCACAACTGCCATAGTTAGGAACCCATGAGAAACAAACTCTCAAAGTATCATAACCCAAGTAGAATGGATAACTCAAACTGCCAATTCCATCTACAAAAGATGGTGCCAATCCATCCCATAACTGATCCCTCTGTAAAGGTAGCATGACCAACTGTACCACACTATCATTAGTGTGAGAAGAATCAATCTAAAAACTCAACTCCACTAGTATGCCAAACTCATTAGGACCACGTACTCCCAAATCTTGAACATGTGTGTCTGCTCCAACAACATGTTCCTCAAAAACCACTGTAGGAATGTACTCACCACCAACCATATCAATATACAAATGGACTAGGTCTGGCACTGGTGAAGACTGCAAATGCTCCAACTCCACAATCACCTCAGCCAAATGAAACTATGACTCCTCGAAAGCCAACTGCGTACTCTCAAGAATCTTAGAAGTCACCTTGAGCTACTGAGTAAGCTCACTCACCTTATCTTCCTTGACCAATAATGCATCATACGCTGTGTTGCCCCACTCCATAAGATAATCTCTGTCAGCTACCAACTACATATAATCCTATCTCAGAATCTGAATAGCCTCCCATAAAGAGTGGATCTCTATTAAAGATAAATAATTGCCTCCCTACTCAATGCTAGTAGGAGAACCCCATCCATAAACTACTAACAACTGATGAGCAGCATTGAAATGCTTGCAAGTGATAGCAATGTCTCACTCACTAACTCTCAGCTGACTAGACACATGGTGGCACTGGCTAGATTGTCTCTTATAATCCTCCTCTGATGCACGGTCCAAAAGAGTAGACTCAAAATCACTAATCTCTAGCATACTACAATCCATACTCTGTAAATCAACTCCATAGCTCATATCAACATATAGAGTATTAACAAATATAGCATCACTATCCAACTCCTCCATACCAAAAGAAATTGCTGAGGAAACTAAGTCCTCAAAACTATCCACTGCATTCTCCTGGGTGACATCTACAATAATCAGATCTTGGGACTCTTCTACAATCTTTGTCATATCTGAGAGATCATCAACACTCAGTGTACTAACATCTGAGTACACCTCCACACTCTGAATGCTAGCATCAGACTCATCCTCATCTAACTCTAAAGAGGCTACTGCTGAAACTATCTCATCATCACCATCTCTTATCTCATGAGAATCATGGGACATGTTGCTATCCTATCTAACTAATCTATAGTGCTCTCTCCTCAAATTAAGAAAGAGATAAAAATTCATCCTCTTTCGAACCTTAGGTGATAATAATTCCCACTCCTCATTCACTGCCATAAGTGTGTCAGCAAATAGGGGCTCTCCTACCGCCTCCTCTGCTAGAGCCTCTGGTTCCTCTTGAACAAACGTAGGCTGTGTAGGCCTATCAGCTATCCTAAAATGGGTCAGTGGTGGTCTCTAATTAATAGTAGCACTCCTGTTATCTCCTTGCTTTCTATTTTTTGTTGTGGACCCTTTAACAACGGATGCAATACTCTGTGTTAATTTGTCTTCGAATGTAGGGTCTGAAAAAAATTCATTTAACCTCTTCAAACTTTATTTTAGCTTCTCCATATCCTTGTCCCACTATTTCTGAGTACTTGAAGTACCCATGATTTACTAGCCAGTTCAATGTCCAAACTACCCAAACTACCCAACAAGATGGCAGGGTAAAAGCTCTGGTCTACCCAACAGGATGGTAGGAATTTGGCTCTGATACCACTGTAATATCCCCTTTTGATACCAGAATAAAAGCTCTGATACCACTGTAATATCCCCAACCAATAGGGACTATAGAAAGATAAAAGCTCTGATACCACTGCAATATTCCCTTGAAATAGGGACTATAGAAAGACTAAAGCTCTGAATTGCTTTTTAGTGTATTCTAATTTTTTGTATGAAATAAGAACAAATTGTGATTTTTGCAAAATAATTTCCAAATAGATAAATAAATCATAGTATAATCTCTTATTTATTCACTTAGATGATTACAATAGATGTCCTCTGTCATGCATATAAAAGAATATTAAAATATGGTCTTAAAACCCTGAGTATTCTACAAACTTGGAATAGAAACTTGGATCTGGTACGTCTCAGCCTACTGTGTCAAAACATAGTCACCATCATCGGTAATACTGCCATGGTCGGTAGCTAATTCTACCATCATTGGTAATACTGCCACTATCAGTAGATAATACTACCGTCATTAGTAATACTACTGTCATTGGTAGCTAATACTTTTGTCATCAGTAATACTGCTATTGTTGGTAGCTAATACTGCCATCATTAGTCTCTGCACTTCTTGCGGCACTATCTAGCTTGCTACAGAATGGTATGAATTTGCACAGAATTGTATGAATTATATATAGGAGCTAGATAATATGTTATGGCCTAGATTCTAGATACCTGATCTCAAGATCTCTATATGTATAATTTTCTAAATCAAAAACTAAATAAATAAATACCTGTAAACCTCTGTGATAGCTTCTATATGAAGTTATCTCTCAAACCTGTAAACCCCTGTGATAACTTCTATATGAAGTTATCTCTCAATTTGGCAATAGATCGGCTGATCTCTCACAACCTCTGAATTGCACACAATGAAGAGTGGACGTTCTTCAATGCAAATGAAATCTTGGAACCCTTAGCTCAATCTTCACAAAAGAATTCTTAGCAACAATCAATATCAATAATCAATTCATAATCCAACTCTCTCCCATGAGAAAACCTTATACCCTCAAAAATGTATGCTTGCCCTAATTAGGGTTTTCTTAAATTAGAATTAGAGTTTCTAAATTAAAATTAGACCAAATAATTAATATTTGATTAAATCAATCAAATATTAATATCTCCCTCAATACATGTCGGATCCTCGAACCATTTAAAGCTGGTGAACCAGGTAGTGATTCCACACATGATCATGCCATAACAGGGATGGTCTGCTGAGTGCCAACATTCCCTATATAATAGGAGCTTAGGCAAAATGTGTCTAAAATAACCTGAATGAAAGCCAACTGTAGGAATTTTGCTAATCAAAGCTAAGCCAAGCTCCATCATGACCCTCTATCCATCCTATCAGCCTATGAAGGTCGCATAATAGGCTAATCATCAAGTCTGAAGATGTCCACTAAAAAAGGGGACATGACATTTCATGTGTTGGTTTAAAAAATTTAATGTATGATAAGTGATCAAGTCCATAATTAGCTTTATCCAATTTCACCATCACATAAAATTAAAATTTTGGAAAGAGAATAATCCATTAATAAATGCATCCACATAATACCAAATTATTCACAAGGTACTTAATTAATTCATGATCTATAAAAGACATGAATGAGGTGGTCAATAAATAGCGATAAAACTTCTAAAGCCCATATACCATCAACAAGGCTTCATGTTCTATAGTTGAACAATTTCATTAAGCTAGAGTGAGCTTCTGACTAAAAACATAGATGGGATGATCAAGACTGGCTTCACCAGGTTGTGAAAGGATAGTGCCCACTCTCATGCCTAAATAATTAGCATGTACATGAAATGGATTCATCCAGTCTAGAAATTAGAGAATGGGGGTACTGATTAACTTGTCCTTGAGCGCCATGAATGATTTTTGGTAAGCATATATCCATAAAAATTTACCATTCTATTTAATTACTTCTTTCAATGGCACTGTGATCTTAGCATATCTTTGAATAAAATTTTGATAGTATCCCATGTTTCCTAAAAAGGTGTGGACATAATTTTGGTTGGTCAACATTGGAAGGAAAATAATGACTATAATCTTAGCGATATTCACTAGGAATCCATCATAAAAAATAATGTGACCCAACAAAATTCCAAATGATGTAGCAAAAATGCACTTCTTCATATTCAAATAAATATAAAGTTATCAATAGTGCTCAAACATGAGGTGAATATTAGCACAATGATCATGAACTAAATTATAGATGATCTAGTCATCTAATTAGACTTAAAGGAACTTATGAATAACATTATTAAAATACTTGATCATAATACATAAGAACGTGGCCAAAACATTATCTAAATCAAAGGGAATCACATTGTAAGTGAACAAACCCCATTTATTAGTAAAAGTGGTCTTAGGTTTATCTTATTATATAATTTGGACCTAATGATATCCATAAAAACCATTAGAGAAGGTATAAATCTCACACCCAACAACTCTTTCTAAAAGTTCCTGAGTGAAAGGTGTTGGAAAACAATCAATTACATAAGTAACATTGAGTACTCCATAGTTGACATCAATAAGAATTCATCTATCCTTATTTATATTGATCACCATGGGGTTCACCCATTTAGATACATTAATAGGAATTGTAAATCTAACATGCAACATACTATCAATATCCTCTTTAACCCAAGCACACATATTAAGATTTATTTGACAAGGTCTCTTTTTAACTAGTCAAACACCTTCAACTAACTTGATGTGCATCTTACCCAATGAAGGATTCAATCCTTTAATATTAGTTTAATTTAATGGTAAATGTACTGATATTCCTATAAGAGTTTAAAAACTTTGGTTATTTCAATATCAAATCAATAATTCCCCATAATGACCATCTTGGTTACATCATCTATGCTAGTATTAAGCTAAACCACCTAAAATGGATATAAATATTATTTTTGTTCATTATATATGGTGTCTCAGACATTGGGCACTCCATATTTAGTATGTAAAGCCAAGTGATCAATGGATGGATCTTATGGGTCAAAACTATTACCTTCATCAGCCTAGTTCAAACCTTATATTCGATTTTCTATACTTTTTCCCTCAATGCATGTTATGGTTGAGAGTCATTTGGTCATGAAGGTTAATTAAAAGTATTATATTGTTGGAAAATAGACAAGATATCCTCATGCATGCTATGTATATGTTATATGTGGTCTTCAACTAGTAGTGGATCACATATAATATATTTATAGATGGTTTGTAGGGACATGCATAAATCCATGTGAGGAGATGAGTAAGATAATGCTAAAACCATATTACTTTAAATTTTAATCTAGGATTCTATCTTTAGGCATCATTCTTGATGATATATCATGATCTAGCCCAGGTGTGTAGAGTAACATAAAATGCATGAACCCATAGATAGTCAAGAAAATATGTATCATAAACATTTAATAATTTTTTTTAGGCCTCTATATGATCTTTTCGGACATATATACCATCATTACTTATATTAGAATGAATACTATTATTATTATGGAAATGATAGTGCATGGTATCACACATTTGGTACCATTTGAGAAAATTATGGTGGTGAGTTGACCACCATCAAGTAACTATCCCTTGAAAAACATACTTAAGTGAGTGCATCTGCTCATATTCAAACACATATAAAGTTTCCATCTATGGCACATACTCCTTGACTTCTATTTAACCATGAAATCTAGGTGGTTTATCCAAATTCAAGGTTGGTCCAACCATCAAACGTCTACCAATAAGCAAAACAACCTTATGGAACTTAATTAGGTTGTGTAAAACATTTATTCATCAACCAATGACACCATAAATTTATCTAGTAAGATCATATTCTTTGTGAGACCAATGGTCGCAAGTATTACTAGTAGTTTCAAAAATAGATTGTGTGTCCACCTAACATAATATACCATATAGACTAGGATCAAGACATTCAGTTCCCCAAATTATGACATTTTTTATATGATTGAGGTACTCATCAACATTAACTAGTTTTAAAAAAATGGGGTACCTAAGCATTATGTAGGTGAATTATGATTCATTGATCATCATTTTCAAAACTAATGTAGTGATTTTTGAAGCTCATGTCAACATTATTTTCATAACACCATGGACAACCCAAAAAAGCCAAAAAATCATCATAGTAAGCTAACTCAATTAATTCAAAGTTAGCCTTGAAAATAACACCTAAAATGTCAATGGTGGCATCCTTAATAACTCTTATGGTCAGTGCATGAGTCCTATTGTATATGAATAATACATGTGGAGAGGGATTCAAATGATGGCACATAATATTTATCGAATCATCCTTTATTAGTAGATTTAATTAAGCATTAGTATCTAGTAGTATATCTTGAAGGATTTAACCAACAATAGCTACATTTACTAAGATTTATTTTCACACTCCATACTATGTTGGACATGAGCCTCTTGGCATCATGCATGGTTTAACCAATGATCCTATATAATATTTGGTGATTGATGACTCAACAATTCCTCAAAAGGGGAATTATTTCTTAATAAAAAATCCATTTTCATAATTAATTAAACTCATCACACACTAATTCTTAGGGAACCAAGGATTTCTACTTTTAAATGTGTGTAACAACATCTCTATCGCTAAGGAACTAAATATCACCTTGTAGCTCTCAAACCAAATTCATTACATCCTATAATACATCTTTCTATTGTTGAGCATTTGGTATTAATTAAAATTATGATCTTCCCATTGAACCTTATCAATGGGTGGATCTGAAATAGCCTATAAAGGGGCACCACTTTGTGTAATAATATCTACCTTGGGACTAGTCAGAGTAGTAGGGCACAGTCTCCATTAAGTAATTAGAGATTTTTCAATCCATATCATTCCAACACCCTTATCATTACACTCCTTGGTGATGATAGTATACAAGTCTAGGAATTGCTCCAAATGATGTCCATTCTTACAAAAGATACAAGTTAGATAAACTAGGTAGTCACACTAGTAATACTCTAGAAATATGTACTTGTAAGAGGTTCTATGCATAAAATGACCACCTCCACATCCATGACTGCTATATCTATAGAATCATTATCCACCATTATCCTAATTATTAGATACATAGATTTGATGACTACCACACATGCATACATCATGAATGTCACTAATAAGGTAATAATTATTTAAATCATGAGCATATGTGTTACTTATTTTACAATATGATGATACCTTTGATTGAGTAGCATGTTAAAGTAGAAAATATCTCTCACAACATGTTGTTCATAGTATATCTCATAGGACTACTTTAGCACAGTGTGAATACTATTTATATTATAATTATTCCTATTATGACCTTTAGTTTCATAATCAACACAACATAGACCATTACAAGTATCTTGAGTAATATTCGTAATGATATTATCCAAATGAGACACCATAGAAAAAATATAGGAATACATAATGGGAATAATCCCTATATTTATACTTCTAATGGATTTGGCATGAAGGGTAGCTTCCAAGGCCTCACACAGGTTAGTGAAGGTCTTCTGGGATAATGTGTATTGAAAGGGAAGTAAAAAACCTCCTATAAACCATTAGGCATATTGAGTTTCATTTATCTCAAATGATAACTTGGAAAGAAGCATTTTAAAATGTGCATCATACTTACACACACTCTTAGTGAGTTCTTGTTTAATATCCTTCTGGGTATCAATACTCTATCATTAAAATTCTAAGATGTTAAGTTTTTGGAGAAAAGCTACCTTCAACTACTCATAGTTTAGCATAGCTTACTATGGATCAAAATTCTAGTACCACTTATGCATGTGATCTAAAATGGTAGTGGCAAACTGAGTTGCCTTTCATTCAGTAGAAGTAATGCCTCATGCTCACCAAATAAGTTCACATTTATGAACATGTTTCATTGCATTTTCAACACCATGATATTTAGGTAAATGAAGTAGTATCTCATAATATATGTTAGTGAGATTAGGTGTTGGAAATGAATTATTTTTTGATGCATTTATAGTCCCTCTAGACAATTTAAGGGAGGTCCACTAATGCCTCCTACACCACCTCCAAATATTGTAGTTGAACCACCATTGGTACTACCTCTCATGGATCCTATGGCAAAATAAGGACTTGATATGTTGGGCACATAATTAGGTTGATTAAATATGGAAGGGCATTTTCTCTACCCACTAGTTATACATGGACCACCAAGCATTCTAAATTGACCCATATGTTTGAATTATGATATAAGTAAAATTAATAACAAGTTAATATATTGATTCTATAATTCAAAAGGTTATTTGACAGGTTCAAAATTTGACTCTACACTATTTGTATCCTATTTTTTTACAAGAACATCATCTAACTCAAATTCATGAGCATGTGTTATGTGTAGAGAATTGGGCCTATCTAGATTGGGTTCTATAGCCATCAATGCTTGAATTTTTTTCCTTCACATAAATGTGTTAAATTTGGGTGAGGTTTTATGGGTGGGGAGTCCTCACTATTTATTTAAACATCCCTATGGATACTCATAACACTTTTAGAGTCCTCTCAACCCCTCCCTAGATCACTTTCAAACATATCCCTTTAACTAGCCTCATCATACTTGTGCTTACAAAACTCTTGATGACTAGCTTCCATGATCAACCAATAATATTATATAAATATGTGTTCCCTCATTTCTCCATCGACTGTGATGCTCACATGAGAGTTTTTATCCATCCATGTGGATGTTTTATAAGATTTTTAATCTCTACCAAAAATTTCTTGAGATACCTTTTGTTGGGATCTCAGAGGAATCTAAATTGGGATTCTTCTAAACAAGAGTATGTAGTGATTACATATTCAGATATATATATATATATATATATATATATATATATATATATATAAAAGTGTTATTATCCATAAAATATCCATCATGCATGTCCAAGATACTCCCAATCTTTCTAAGGTTGACTAACTCTCTATTAACCAATATATCTTCCATCTGTTGCTCCTTCAATGATCTTGAAAATAAATGTAAACATATTCCTCAAAATTAATGAGCACTTATAAAAATAAAAATTAACTAGAGTAAGTCATAAATGTGTTTTTATACACTTACACACATATAAATTACTATTTCAAGATATTGAAGTCAAAAAATCTATTCTACAGTGGTAACACAATGCTTGAAATTTTCCATAGATAACCATTTGAGCATTTTCCCACCATAGTATGAACAAGTGTAATGGGTCTTGGTAATGGAACAAAAATATTGGAATCTTTTCCTTTAGTCTATCATGTCTTTTCCCTAGATTCACAGCTACAAAAAAGATTTATAATAAGCTATCACATTGGCACATAACATGATAAAAGGTTCTCATGTGCTCACCCAAACATGTAGCCTAAGACTTATTCCCATTAGTTTTGTCACCTGAAAGTGTATTCATCTTTTTTCTTAAGACAAAGCACTTGAATATGCACTTAGTTCCCTGTCTAACTCTTAATTTTTCATTTCCTACTTAACTAACCAAAGAAAAATAAGTTGAGTGCAAACTGATAAAAATATTAATAAATACATTATATTCATGAACATGTTAAATAAGTCTTTAATTGACACATAATATTCCTTTCATTACATTCATGTGTCATATCCAAGATTACAACTCTAGTATTATAATGATAAAAAACAACACTAACTAAACTAAGGGGGTATTTATCATGGTTTACCTTGACCATTCATTTATATAAGTAATTACAAAAATATGACTCACCAATAACCATTAATAATAATGAGTCATGGTAAGTTGTTTATAATTAATTACTAAGTGTCTGGGATTAACTTCCTCTATATGTTCTCTATATGCTAGATCCTCATCACTCTACAACTATCTTCCCATAGATTGGTGTTGGATTCATGCTTTACTATTCTTCTCTAGAGTTCATGTGAATAGTTCCCTAACCATATTTTTTCCATACCTTCACCCAAGTGTTTAACTATTGTCTGAGTCCTATGTTCTTAGTTTCTCCATGTTTCATGTTTCTTTATTCCACATGACTTACCTTTTCTATGATATGGTCTTATGTGCCATGGCATTATGTGTTGTGTCTCTTATGTGCCTATGTTTCCTTTCATTCCTATTATCTTCAAAAACTACTTAGCCAAAATAGATTCAAAATTGAGGGATCAACAAACATATTAGTCATCAAAGCTATTGATGGTGTAATCACACTATAAATAATAGACTCCTCTAAAGTAAAAATACTATGAAGTCTTTGAAAGAACAACTTGAATAAGAACAAAAGTAGAATATATAATTAGATAACTAATGTTGGGTAGAATCTTGTCTGGTAGTGTTATTTTGATATAAGGAAGAACATAGTTACCCATAAATGTGTCATTACAAGAAATAAGAGTAGGAGGAGGGAATACATTAATCACTAAAGATATGATAGGAAGAAGAGGAGGAGTGATATATATCTCAATAGGATCTCCAAAAATGAGACTTTAGGATGCTCTAAATTGTTTTGGGGCATGTTTTATGTTCCACATGGAAACAAAGATCAATGGAAACATGTACAATAAAGTACCAAAAACTTTGTCCCAAGTTTTAGCCCATTTATTGTATTGACTTGAGTCAGAAGGTGAAAGAATATCTATATATAGGAATGGAGTATTATTTTTTATTTTGAGAAAGTGTTCCATGTAAGCACACCAAAAATCATATTTTGTCTTTCCAATAATAACCATTGGTGTAGGATCAACTCTCCTCATCATCTGGTATCTACCATGTGGATTTGACATGACTAAGAGAAGACACCAAAGAAATGCAATGAGAAAAAACACTACACAAGTGATAATGCATGCTCAATAAATGGATTCTAGGATAAGTTGATAATATATCCAAAAATGTGAGAGAAATAAATGTAAATAACACCAAAGTGGCACACAAGTCACAAAAATGAGTGTGCACACAAAAGAGAAATTAGGGCCCACAAAAAACCATTTAAGATCATCAGTTATGAACCTAATAAAGATTGAAAGTACATTACATTCTCAATGTAAAGACATCAGGCTCAATTGATAATTCTTTCATGTCCCTTGGAATTATCCAAAAATCATCATTTTTTCTAATAAATGGTCCCCATAATGGATGTTGGTTACCACCAAAAACACATCCAAATGAGTGAAAGTAAGAGATTTGAATAGAAAGTAATGAGATAAGGAAAAATTAAGGTATTATTATGAGGGCATTTGGCTTCCTACCAAGCTGGGCCTCACCCTTTGTCTTAGACAAACTAAATATGAGAGTAAATAGGACCAAGCAAAATTATTACAATGTTCTTATATCTCCCAATAGTAATATATTATTTTTATAAAAACAATAAAAAAACATTAGACAATATTACCACTGCAAAGTGTTGGTATCCTAAACACAAAGATTATCACCTTTACATATAATCATAACACCAAATTATAAAATTTACCTAAAATATCATCCCCATAGAATCAAAAAACTTTAAATAACTTTATAATTTAATATGTTAATATCAACACATGATATTAAACTACATAAAGTAGGTTTTTGAAATTGAAACAACTACTAGGTTGTAAATGAAGGAAAAGTATAAATTATAATAGAGGTGGTTTTAAAAAAAATAAATCTCAAAAATATATGTTTTTTCTATTTTTTTATAAATGGTAGTAAGTATACGACATGGGAAGACAAGTTGACAACATAATGTATGTAGAATGTAATGTGGTTTTAGATAGCCAAAGGGTCATTTGAACAAAGAACTAAGTTGAATGGTTATTTGGGGGCATGTAGAGTGGTTTTAGAGAGTTAGAAAGCTAGGATGCACAAAAAAGGTATTCAAGTTGGATTTTTAGATCCATCTAGTAGATTTAGAACTCACATAAGGTAGTGTAACTAGTAAGTTTGAGAATATTCACCTAGAGGTTGATGTGAGTTCATGAGACTTACCCAAAAATTTAATAAACTCATTTTTGAAGGCAATTAAATTTCAAATATAAGTCAAAGTGAGGCCATGAAGAAAGGTGTGTAATAATGGACATGAACCAATAAGAAGGTCATGCTTACAAAATCTCCCAAGTTTCACCACAAACTATCAATAAAATTTTGATGGTCATTTAGCTAGGTTATTTTTGGTGATAACTTTGCATGGAAAAACATGAACCTAAAAAAATACATTCTAGAAATACAAAAATGATCAAAGAGCCACACAACATCTAAAAAACTCATAAAACCCCATCAAACCCCTAAAACATTTTTTGATATAAGAAATTTTTGCACAAATTTTCATGGATGTTGAGAAATTTTAACCCAACCCATAAAAATAGTTAGTGAAATAATAAAAAATATTAATGCATTTAATGGAATAGACTCACCAAGGATTTAAAATGGTATAAGTGGCTACTAGCAATGATATGATACCATATTGGAGTTGTCCAAGATATCTAACAAGCCACTAATGCATGAAACTATATGTAGTAGGTGAAAGCCAAAAAATTTAGACACAAAAGTAAAATTCATAAAATGAGTCAATTTAATGTCCAAAAATACACATGAATAGATCAATATCTCAGATATACAAATAGGGAGTGAAATGTGTAGCTCGCCCATGAAAGTATGTCAAATGTACTAATAATATAGTTATTGTACTCAACATAAGCCCATTATGTTTTTTGAATAGGACCCACTATATTTTAAAAGGTTTAGTCTTATTTTGAAAAACTGTTTACATAGATATTTATGTGTACCTAACCTTTTTATTCAGTATAAACATAAGAGGTCATTTTCACATGTTTATCTTATTCGAGCTAACTTATTAATACTCTTCATAGGATTTTTATATACACATGTTTTCTGAACATGCACAATAGTTATAAATTCTAAGGTTTCATGTATTTTTCCTATCATAAAAATTGTTCTTTGCATAAATTAGGTCTTTGGAACTTTTTTTCAAAATTCAACCTTTAGAATTCTTAGATCTTTCACACCTATTAAAATTCTCCAAACAATTATTCAAGACTTTTATTCATAGGTTTTGTTTATGTATTTTGATCACACCTTTGGCCTTCGACATTCACATTTATCTTAGACTCTATTCATGTGAATAGACCAATTTCTTAGATATACAAATAGAGATTCAAATGTGTAACTCCCCCATGAAAGTAAGTCAAATGTGCTAAGATTAGATTTGTTGTACTCAACATACCCCCATTATGTTTTTTGAATATGAATCCATTATATGATGGAAGGTTTAGGCCTAGTTTGAAAAAAATTCTTTCATAGAAATTTATATGTTTACTTATCTTCTCTATTAAGTATAAACATAAGTGTGCATTTTCACACATTATCTTATTTAGGATAACTTATTAATACTCTTCAAAAAAATTGCATATACATAGGTTTTTGAAATATGCATAGTAGTTATAAAGTCTTAGGATTAATGTATTTTTCATGTCACCAAAAGTGTTCTTCATAGAAATTAGGTCTTCAAAAAATTTATTCAAAAGTCAACCATTTTCATCCTTGGATCCTTCACACCTAAGTTAAACCTTCATGAAAAATGTTCTTGGAAATTTTGTCCATAAGTTCTATTTATAGGTTTTTATCACTCATTTGGTCTTTGACATTCACATTTATCATAGACTCTACTCAGAACTCTAATACTTCACAAATTTTGAACTTCATTAAAACTATTCGACATTCACATCTCTGGGTGAAATGGTCAGCATTTATATTCAAAACTTGGCCTTTGGCAAAATCTTTTGGCAAACTTGTTTGAAAAAAATAGTCGAAGAAATATATTAGAAGTGGTCTTTGAAACATTTGGCCTTTGAAAAAATTGTTCAAAAATTAATTTTTAAAAATTCTGGTTCAGAACTTGGCCTTCAAAAAAATTAACCCTTATATACTTCACATAAGATGTCCCCATAGGTCTTTAGAACTTTGTTCACAAGATGTGTTCACTTCATAAGAATTTGGGATAACCCTATTTTAATGTAACATCTGAATCTTAACTAGTGAAAACCTCCTTGGCTTAACTAAATTAGATCAAAAAGAGTGAAAATATGACAATTGTCAAAGACAACAATGTGGCATTACTTCAAGCATTTATAATGTCTACGTGGTGTACCCATTAAAATAAAGTGGCAAAGTTTTAATTGAGTGAGTAAAAAAAGATTAGAGATGTTGGAAATTAATGGTGCATGAATTTTAATTAAATACCAATATATATATATATATATATATATATATATATATATATATATATAAACAAATTGAAAGTGAACATCATGCACAATGATTATAAATAATCCTGATAGAAATTACATCCTTGATAACTCAAAGACCTAGCTAACTGCATTTGAACTATGAAGTGCCTCCAAAACAAGTAAGCTATTAAATCAAATAACTTAAACTCTATGAACATAGAAAAGTAACAATGGAATCTTCATCCAAGAAATTTGAGTCCAATCGCCTTCTAGGTTTTTGATCAAAGACTCTATTAATTAAACACACGCCATTTTTTAATCAACAATTTCCAATGATGAATATCCCAACTACTCATCTCTATGAGACATAATTGGAAAGGTATAAACACATACATGTGAAGATAATATAAAAACAACATAGAGGAAATTAGATACATATTTAATCCTAATTAAGTGACAAGGATTACATTTTGCAATATCCAAGCTTAAGGTAATACCATGCAATGACCTACTATGGGACTTGTTTGTAATGGGAAAAGTAACTAGAGGTGAGTTTCTACACCACATGGAGCACAAAACCATCATTTCCTAAATTTCAAGAGATGCCTTCCAAAGGTATTTATCCTTATCTCTTTCAGACATTACATTTGATTTTAATATAGTTGTAAAATGGAAGAAAATAATTCAATCAATAAAACACTAAGCAAGTGGATTATCCCTAAATAGATATCATCGTTAAGGAGAAGTTAATAATACTTATAACTAAGTTTTGCATGGTATTCTTCCTTGAAATGACCCTTCTGAATAGGTTATATGTCAATCCTAACATCCACTTTCTTTACCTTGAGTTAATTTCATTTCTAGATTTATTAATGACCTCAAAGATAACCTTTACTTTGGGAGAGATAATTAGCACTAGGATACATGATCAAGTATTACATAAAGATAAGATACTAGTGGGAGGCCATTTTTACATGATGTGTTACCTATTGCATGTAGTGATGGGCACAATATATTTACATAATGGATCACTCTAGAGCTTAGCTCTAGATTACATAAGGAATCAAATATATGGCTCTTATTCATGCACATATACACCTAAATAAGAAATATAGTCATAATTTCAAAGGCTATATATCCTCAACGATGGAGGGCTAAAACCATCACCAATACATTGATTTCAAAAGGGTAATATTATATCTACCCCATTAATATGATGGTTATTGTCATAGGACATAAGGTTACCCCACTATGTCTCCTAAAATATGTGTTAGACAGATTAGTTAAACAAGAGATAACATACCATTTATGGTGGGGGATTGATGAGTACTTGAAGAATAAATGTAAGAGTGATTTTCATGGATCTCATTTTATTATCAACAAGATGTGTTATGTCAACCATAATCATTTTAGAAAGGTTGGAAAGTTCAAGTAATATTATTCTATGGCCACCCTACCACATAGATGTTGGGACCCTCATGGTTGAATTCAAAATCATATCCAAGGACTTAGTATCCCATACCAACATGAACCTTATGACCATGATTTTTTATTTTTGAATTCTAAAAGTGATTAATATGTCATAAAGAGGGCTCAAAAGGTTGTATTGAATTAATAAATTTTGATCATAATATGAGGGGAGCCCTTAGTTTTAATTTTACATTCAGATGTTAGGATTCCACCTTCAAGTGGATGGGTTAAAATAGAGTTATGGAATAAAAGGCCTTATCAATCACCATTAGAATAGGGGGAACTATTTTAGACTCCACCCATTATGATGAAGGTTATAAAGAAAGAGCCTAGGGTGAAATAGGTTCCCAACATTTCAATTTATTTTGGAAGAGAAGATAAGCTAATTTTCATAGACTCTTCTAGTTTAGAAGACCATACTCTTCTTATTACCACTTTAGCTCATATTACTACAAGCATAGAAGTCTCAAATTCCTTCATTCATATTTTTTACCCCTCAATATAAAAGTTAACTCTTTTATAATAAAGGAAACCTAGAGCCCAAGGACCTCTTATGAGAATAACTATTGATAAATCATCTACAAAAGGACCCACTGGGTATGAGAAATCATATACAAGAAGTGATACCATTGATGAATATGTGGAAGAAGAGTTTTAAATATTAAAATTCCAAAGCCTCCAAGGAGCCAATTAAAAATCACCATTTGAAGTAGATAAATCAAGTGAGGATAGGTCCACATCTACCTTCTCAGTTACTCTTGTATCTACAATTCTAGTCGTGTCAATTATTTATCCTTTATCTATTAGATTTTTTGATATTATCTCTCTCACTTCAACTATTATTACCTCTACCATTCCCTCAACTAACCCTAAGCCTAAAAATGTTCATACTATAAAAACTAGGGGATCATTGGCAAGTGCATAATTACATGTGTCTTTGACCCAATTAAGATTATTAATGCCTTCTTCTAATCCTACCTTGACTACTATTGTAATATAATATAATAAGATTGGGAAGAAGAAGTTGGTATACACATTCCACCCTATGTCCCAATATGGTGGTGTTGATTGGTCCAAGGTAATTTGGCCCTCACTACCAAAATACTTAAATGAAAAAGCCTTGAAACAATCTTTAGTGCACCTATTGGTTGATACTATAGCCAAGGACACTCAGCCAATTGACCCAACTCAACTGGTGATCCTATAATGGGATATAGACTTAGGATCAAGCCTTATAAAGGCTAATTCTTATAATAACTTAGCTACCCAGAGTAAGTTAAATCCTTGATAAGTATATAGAGAGTATCGAAAGAGTATATAAGAGGAAGATTTAAGATAATGTTGGTAGTGGCATAATTTTAGATGAGGGACAATATGTCTTCCCTCTTTCCAAGATAAATAATAGGACATTGGGGTAGTTTCCCTATAATGAGGATTTTAGATCTTATTTGGAAACATATAAGGATGTTTTACTTGAACTTCATTAAAGGACTGAGTAAGTAAGAAGGGATATTTAGAAAGAATTAGATCAGGTCTATGAACAAATATTTTTTATTCATGTTCCTAGATAAATTGAGACAAATGTGTGGAGACTAGCCTCAAGGTTATATAATATTTTGGAGATTATTTATTTAATGAGGAAAAATTTATCCCATCATAGAATTGAAAGAAAATAATATTTAGTTGTTTGAAATAATATGAGAATAAATTAAAATTCCTTGTTTTTTAAACAAAAAATAAGGCTTACAACCATTTAAACTTAATGATACCATTGGAGGCATCCAATGCCCTTAATTTGGTTCTCATTCGAACACATGAGGCAAGAGAGTGGGTAGCAAGTAGAGAGGTGATAATTCAAAAATTTATAGAGCATAAGAACTTAATTTTTTAGGTTCTAGATGAGTTGAATATTTCTTAGGCTAGGGACTCTACAGAGTAATTAATAAGTAGAGCTAGTGTCGATCAACTCCTCCAACAAGCCTCAAACTTTAAATATAATATTCAAGGACTAACATTAGAATAAATTGAGTCTGAGATTAATTTTTCAAGGAATAAGGTACATAATTTGAAATCTTTTAGATTGATTTTAGGAACACAAAGGTTGAGAATGCATGTTTAATGGAGTAATCAAGTAAGATGTATCAATGCCCCTTTTTGAACATGGACATCATTATATTTCATCATGGCATCAGTATAAGATACTATCAATAATTGGAGGAGAGAAATAAGGATGAATCCATAGCTTCCAACTCAACTCCATATTCCATCTCAACTTCACATCCCATCTTAGCTTCACCATCAACTTCCATGCCTCCTACTATGTTAAGTTTAACCAAGCAATCATCAAGTTTGAATATGCTTTAATTATCAAAAGTTAATTTTGCATGTAATTTTTGTAGACACTAGAAAATTATGCAGTTGTAGTTTTTAATGACTAAATTCCTCAAGATCCCCACTAAAGATGCCATGAACCTTCTTAACCCTTATCAAACTCCTCTTAACCCAACTAAATTAGTATTTTCCTAGTTACATAATACTATTCAAAAATACTATTTGAAATTAATATTCAAAAGTACTATTCACTATCACTATTCATTATGGGACCCACTATCACTATTCATGATGACATGTCAAGTGGCATGGAATGTGACATGGCATGTGACATGAAATGTGAAATTTCAAGTGACATGGAAGGTGATTTTGGAGGTGATATGGCAATTGACATGGCTTAGAAGTGAGGTGGCTTGATGTGGGACATCATACCCCACTTGGGACCCTTCCCAAAGTGCTTGATGACCTCATTTAAGCATCACAAGAACCCCCTTAAAATATGGAAAATTTTACCTCAAGGGACCATTAATCAACATGTATTTTACCTTCACACATGAAATTAACCTTTAAAAAGAGATACCTACCTCTTTAAGACAACGAGCACCCATTTTTCACTTCTTAACCCAAATGGGACACTCACCAACCCAAATTGGAATCCCCACCCACCTCATTTTGAATAATTCATCCACCACATATAAAATGGCACCATACCTCTATTACTCCTCTTTTATAATGAATCTTCACAACATATGCTATAAATACCCTGCCCCCCTTTCCTTCACCTAGGGATACGTTGGAATGTTGAAAATTAAAATTTTATTGCAGATTTATAAAGGAGGTCATCCACTTAAAGGAGGTCATCATCATCTTAGAGGATAAAATGTTCAAAGAATCAAAGCTCTACCAGAATCACTCTAGGATTTCATCAACAACACCATCATCAACAACCATCTCAAAGGTAACCTTGTTTTGTTTATTTAATTTCAATTTATTATCTCCTTTGGCCTCTTATCTCTTGATATCCATACATTTCACCTCTTCTTTTCCCCATTTTTCACTTAATTCATTTATTTCCTTGGCCATATTTACCCACTTGACCCTTTTTACCTCCTTGCCATAATTCACCCACTTGACCCCTTTTGCCTCTTGGCCATATTTACCAACTTGACCAT
The DNA here is from genome assembly GCA_037957365.1 of Torreya grandis. NCBI lineage: Eukaryota > Viridiplantae > Streptophyta > Pinopsida > Cupressales > Taxaceae > Torreya > Torreya grandis. The sequence goes on along the minus strand of JARHVA010008979.1, from coordinate 217,021 downwards.
TTATCCATTTTACTCTTTTCCATTATATCTTCTTGATCATTTTTACAATCAACTTCTTGATCATTTCAATCATTTATCAAGCTCAACCAAATCATATTTCCCTTTCGACCATTTGCCAAACCAAACCAATAACCTTGCCTCAACTAGACATTTAGCATTTACTTTATTTAGTGATTTTATTAGCAAAGCATAGATCTTAATTGTATTTAATTTCAGATTTTACTTCATTTAATGCAATTATATTTTATTTTATCATTTCAATTTCGTTATCTAAAGAAGGTAGATTGACAACCTCCTAGGAAGCTTTCACTTCTAAGACCTAGCTCATGCTATGAAATCCACTTTGATATTTGTCTAACAAATAAGTTTTCTTAGTGTTTTATTATTTTAGGTTATTCCTTCCTATCCAAAGAGGAGTATCCACAATCATCTGGATCATGTGCACACTTTATACTAAGTTTTCATAACCATTACCCTTATTGATAGTTTCTTCTTTTCATATTTAGAAAAAAGTAGAAGATAGAGAGAAACAATTTTATTTGTATTTAATTTTACTCATACTTCATGTATGCATGTAGTAGTTATCCTAGATAATTTGTAATCATGCACATGTTTCATGTCATCATCCAATGAAATATATCTCTTATTATAGTTGTGATTAATTGTTATCATACATGTAGTTTTGGCATCAAATTAGAAATATGGTTATAATTACTAATATTTAACTCAGAGTTTTGCATTAACATAGAGGATGAGAAACCCCTCCCAAAGTCTATTTATCCATTTAAAATTTATAAGGGTTGTACAATTATCAATATAAGAGAAAGTCATTTTCAATTATCATGTAACTATGTAGGTGCATTTGCATTATATTTCTATGTAATTAAGTGTTTATTTTCCTTGCTAATTTTGATTCAGTAATTGAATGTGTGCAACATATATGGAGAATTTATTTTGTTAACATTAATGTCTAATGATTTGAGATGGGAAACACTGATTAAATAGTTAGCAAGTATTATTGATTTTAATAAATTAGGTTAATTGTTTTAATTTTCAAAGTGTGTAGAAGTGTTTCCATTTGATATATTATTCTAGGTGTGAGACATATTTGTCTTAGATACCTTTTTGATCTGATCAATAATCTTCTATGTAAGGGTGTGCAATATCTACTCAAAAAGATGCAACCTTTAGCAAATATATTTAAGTTTCCTATATTATATCTTTATAGAATGCATGATTATATTTTTATGAGTTTTAAATAGATACCAACAATTATAATTAGTTCCAAAATACTTATCCACAAGGAAACCAACTATAGGAGTAATATCTTGATACCATAAAGCCTCCTTTTCTTATTTATTTTTCCCTATTTTTTGGAGTTTATTTAATTGATATCTACCTAGTTTAGAATAAACTCCATCCATCCAACTCAACTGGATTTTGATTTCCCTATTAGGTTTCATTTCCACCACAAGCACACTTAGTTAAAAATCTACATGCACATTATTTTAATAATCATTTTATCTAACCTAATAATCATTTTATGGCCCAACCATATTGGTAAGTCAGATATTTTATTTTTATCCCAGGGGATGTGCATAATTTAACAATGAATATAGAGAAGTATCTACCTTATTTATTCCCTTATGTAGGGAGAATGGTAGAGTAACATATAATGTATTTCAAGGATTCTTTGAGGTTGATGAATGTCACTGATGAATATGGTGCATGTAGACTTTTACTATTTACATTTTAGGATGTTGTCTATGATTCATAGGTTAATATTCAAGATAACTCAATCAATTCTTGGATTGCATGTCAAGTCATTTTAATTTCCCAATTTGGACAACTTACTATCTCTAGTTTAGTGTATCAACATTTCACCAATATGAAGAGGGAGCCTAATGAGACAATCTAACATTTTAATGCAATATTTTAAAACATGTACACTTGGCCAAGTCCAAGATATAAACTAAATCAAGTTTTAAAATTGGAGATTTACATGAATGACTTGGATCTAATAATTGTAAATTTATTATGATGATCCATTGTTTCCAACACTCTAGCATTAACATATTAAGAAGTTATCAATATTTATAGAATGTAAAATCCTCATATACCAAGTACCCCTAATATCAATGTTGGTTTTCCATATTTGAACCAAGTTCCTCATGTGAATCAATATTTTCTTTCATTCATCCATAATAAATTATATTCACTTACCCCTCTGATGCAACAAACACCAAATCATAATTATGGCAATGTGAACAATCATGTAAAAAATAAAAACCATCAATAGAACCAACATTCAATTCCATCCAATACTTTAGTTGCCCAAGTGTGGATTTTTACAAATTAGAATTAGATTGCATAGTAATAATGGTCAAAAAGTTGAGTAATAACTTATTCAACATGAAAATAAATATGGGAAATACTATTGGTCAAAAAATAATCAAAATTATGGGTTCTAAAGAGATAACAGACCTTTCATTCGATATGCAAATGATATAGATCAATAACAAGCCAATAAGTTGCGAAAAATCAATATAGTGGAAATAACTCTACCCAATTGGTGTATAAGTTCATAATACATCACAACATGATGAAATTCAATGTGTTTAATTTTATTAATAATTTGACATCTTCCAAAGGGAGATGGTGAGGTAGGATTTGATGAACAACCCACCATATTTTCAACCTATATCTGATTCCCCAAACATTATTATGGTATTTGAAACCCATGAGTCTCATTTCCCAAATGAGGATGATAATTAACTAAAGGATAATTTTAATGAGATACATACCTTCTAGTAGTAATAAAATGGAAATTATTATTTAAATATTAAACATCCCTTCATAATGTCTACTCTAAATAAAACCACTATTCCATTGAATCCAAGGGATGATAATAATCCACCTCCACCAAAATGGAATGATCATCCCAAAAATAAGGAGGAATATAAAAAAGTATGATAAAACACTATTATTGACATGAATAATATTAAATCCAACATCACTCTTCATGAATTGGCTCATATCACTAAATAGAAGGAGCTCTTGTGGAGGCCTATCATAAGAAAGTATACTTAGAAAAAGGAAAAGTCCACCCATACAAACATTATATATAAGAGAAAACTAGAATTTCCTATATTATTATTGACTATTAGAAAATTATGAAAGAATATTTATAATTTATTAGTTGATTGTGAAGCTTCGGCTACTATGATGATAAATTATATTTGTCAAAATATTGGATTTACCCCAAGCCCATCAAAGAGGATACATCATAGCTAGACAAAATAGTGATTCCCATAGTTAGATAACTAAATGATGTATGCATTCAAGTGTCATCTAATCCACATGTATAGATGAGTATTGGCATACTTGTGGTGGATAACTTGGAGGGATACAAACTTCTCCTTAAAAGATATTGGTTGAATATGTTGAATGAATATGCGGAAAAAAACTTCTCTCATATTTATTGCCATGTAAAGGTATTAAAAACTAGATTATAATTAAATGGGAACCAAAAATGAAGCACCCCATTAAAAACTAAAACACTAAGAATGAATAGGTAAACAAAAAATCTCCTAACCTTATAATTTATAAATTTACCATAAAGTATGAGGTGTAGAAATTAGAAGTCTAGGGACCTCCCTAATTATTGAATCTTCATTTTGATAGTATAAGATCCAAGAAAGGAACAAGAATTAGTGTTTAATTAGTTGATATGTAAGTTAATAAATACCTGGTGGAATTTAAATTATAGTTTCCTTGTACCAATAATATATCATATAATGAAGCACTAATTTTGGGATTGTAATTTGCTCTAAAAAATAATGTCAAACAACTGCTAATTTATGGAGATTCAGAGTTGGTAACTAATCAAGTCAGGAACAAATACTAATGTAAGTTATCATACCTAGATAATTAAAATAATAGATCTTAGGATGTGATTGAGTCCTTTGAGTCCTTCAATATATTTTTAGTTTCTACATAACAAAATTAAGTTGCTAATTTACTCATTGTTTTGGTTGTGATTTTAGCACCACTAAAAGAATTTAAAGTGCAAAGGTTTTATATCTAGGTAGTACCTTATCCATCTATCTATAATAACATTGAAAATTTCTAAGTTTTTCATGATGACTAGTAGATTGTCTAATTCTTGACTAATTCAAGGAAATTTGAGTCTTAAATCATTGATGACAAGGAGATCAATTATCTATGTCAAGATGAATTGGGAGAAGGAATCATTTAGTTGAAATAAAACTACCTTCATTTAGGAATGGTTTCTTTAGAAAGTAAATTTGATTTGGATCCTCAACACCAATAGAAAATACAATCTAAATTAAATGCATTTGAGTTTAATAATAATAATTTAGGGGATGAGTATGATATGCACTATGTCAACATTGGCCTTAGATATACTCGATAAGAAAGACAAAGGATGAAGGATTTTTTCACCCATTATAAATATGTGATTGCCTATAAATATGAATACTTGAAGTTTTTTAACCCATGGGTCATCATCCATACAATCTTGCTAAATATATATGACAAGCCATTAGGAAAAGATAGAGGATGGTCAATCATGTCCTAGAGCCTTTCATTCAGAAGGAAGTGGAAAAGTTGCTAAATAGAAAATTTGTTTTCCTTAATAGACATTCCACTTAGGTTGCTAACTTAGTTCCATTCAAGAATAAGAATGGGTAAATTATATTATGTTTTGATTTAAAAAACTTAAGGCATATAAGAAAGATAACATTCCTACACTTTCCTTGGATGAAGTGATCCAAATAGTAAGTGGTTGAGGAATGATGTCTTTCTTGGATGTATTTTTATGATATAAACAAGTGTTCATTAAATCCAAAGATAGAATGAAGACTAAATTTACCAAAAAAAGGGGTATCTATGCATTCAATAAATTGGGAAATGGACCATGCATTATAAGGGCTAAATATAAATGTATAATCATTTACATGGATGACCTAATGATTTTATCAAAGACAAGAGCTGATCATGTAGGACATATATAATCAATACTTGAAATATGTTTAAGGTTTGGCATCTCACCAAACCCAAATAAGATAATATTTGGTGTTACTAAGGACAAGATCTTAGGCCACATCATCACCAAAGAAGGAATTATAATTAAACTAGATAGAGTTCAAGGGATTTAAAGGATTACTTTCCCAAATAGAAAGAAGGAGATCAAGTCTTTATTCTCATGAATATAAATTTCATGAGGAATTTTATCTCAAATTTTGTATAAATCCTTAGACCTCTAACTCAATATGATAAAGTGGAACGTGTATCAAGGAATCTAAAGGGTTGCTATAATAACCTATTAGTATAATTAACGTTAATGATAAGTATAAGACAAATCATTACTAAGATTAGATAATTGGAAAATCATAAATAACAAGAAAAAAACAAATCACAACTAGAAAACAAAATATAAAATCCCATTACCCTTCTTGTATCTTTAAATTTTCTTATTGGGTAGTTGACTTGATTAGCTTATGTGTACAATGTAGTCTTTTGTTGAATGCATTCACCTTGTGGGCATCAACTCTCCTTGTACACCTTTGGCTTGGATTGGATTGGTGAAATGAATATATCTCTTAACAATTTAGCATTATAACTCTATACAAGAAAGTAGTTTAAATGATAGCCTTGGCACTTGTATTTATAGGTTCTCCAACTAAACCTAAATCATGTGTAGTTAGGTTAGATTTATCTATGGTTAGGTTTAAGAGGGGAAAAGTAATTAATATTTGGTATAGAGATCCCATTTATTAATCATATCTCTCTATTTATAAAATGAATGCTTTAATGGAGATATTTTAAATTCCTTGACTTTGAGGATGATGACATCATCATGACCTCATTTGTATTAAAATTTATTTTTTTAAATTTATATTCACTAATTCAACATGAAAATTTCACCTAAGAATTTAATTGCATTTTCTTAGTTTATTCATTTTATTTAGGTTTTTTTCATTTTTGTAATTGTTTATGTACCTTGTTTAATGGGTTTAAAGGCCAATTTGTCAATTTTATAGGTTACAATTTAACCGGGAATGCATCTATGGGAGGTTATCATTGTGTACAATATAATACCCCAAATATGGATGTATCAACATGTTTATGGGCACTAATGTCTAATGTGTCGATGAAATTAGAAAATTAAATGATTTCAAGGCTTAATTCACATCATTTGATAGAAATCAATATAAAGTCTAGTTAGTCTAGTAATGAAGCCAAAATATGGTGTCTATAGTTTGCCCCTACTTGAGAAAGTGTTATGAGACATACATATAGTAACATATTTTCAAATAATGAGAAAGCCATTAATAATAAAAATAGATAATCATTGAGGAATGATGCTCTAAACAAAGTTTGGGAAGCCTATCATGCCCCCTTGAGGGAGTGGCCAAAACATAAGATTAATAGATAGTCTATAAAAAATAAGAAAGAATAAAAATGATATTAATCCAATTGAGTTAATGCTTGCTTGCTTTGATTAGAATACCAATTTTGCCAAAGATAGTTATTATCAGTAATGAAGGTTGAGTAAATCAAAAGTAGTTATAATTAGTGGCATATGTATGTGACCCAACAGGATGGATGGGTCGAAAAATTAATTTGTCCAAATGCAATTATAATCATTTTGATGACTTGGATTAAATAAAAAATTTCCATAGTAGGGTAGATTTGAACATCATAAACTGGTTGTGATTTAGTAGGGTGGATTGGTGATCATAAATTGAGGATATAACATATTACATAGATTAAATATGAGTGGGTGTAAACATATATAGATTAAATACTAAAGAAACCACAAACAAATACGAACATGAGGATACACAAAGTGATAAAAAATATGATTGGAAGACAATAAATGGGATGGAAGAATAATGGTGACCAAGCTAAACTGAGATACATCATGTATCCAAGCATTGCTTACATATCCCAAATAGACCTCAGATCAATGTATCTCTCCCATAAGTGGAAAATAATGAATCAAGGAATAAAATAAAATAATAAGTATTGATTAGTGTGGATAATTTAATTTTTCATAATAGTATAGATATGCTCATCCTTATTAGCATTGGTACAACCAAAATATTCAATGAGTAATTTGATCAAGGATTATGGATATTTATTAATTTTCCATAATGGATCAAATGAAGATAACATAATGAACCTATAATAATAGATTTATGGTGAACTAGTACAAAGGATAGGTATGAATTTGGGATACCTATTACGATAGAGATACATGCCTAAATTAGTAAGGATTACCATTCATTTATGGTTTAATTACTCTAGATTTGGGATATGCTAGTTGTGAATAAGGATAATTACTTCACATTGCATTACTTATAATATCCATGGGCCTAGTTTTTTTAACATGTTTTGATATGCACCATGATGACCTAGCCATAATATACATAAAAACTAACTCTTGATCTAATAAATAATTAAAAATAATGTAACAATGATAAAAACCATGATTGTAATGTCTATGTATGAATATGGATAAAATCAAGTACAATGTGATAATAATTACCCAATGCATTGCATATACATCGATATAAGGCACAAAAATGAAAGTAAATAAACAAGAAAACAAATAAACAAATAATTAAGAAAATAAACACATAAACCTTGAAAGTAAACTTAAGAAAAAACATCATGCCATTAAACAAGTAAATATCTACATGTGAATGCTCAATGGAATGTTAAATAGATGGTTTCCAAAAGCAAGGATATATTTATAGGCATTACATGCAAGGATAAGATGTCTTAGTATAATATTCATTATTTGATTTTACCCCAGTACGGCTAAATCTATGAGCTTGGACTAAAAGTGTGAATGGGAACTAACCAGGAATTTACCCCTATAGAGAATATTTTGAAGGAAATATCCCAATCAATTATAAAAAAATTGGTTCAAGGACTAAGGTGCCCCAAACTGGGTGAATTACATATTATTGACTAGCTTTAGGAAAAAACAAATGTTTTTGGAGTTTGGGTCTTTATATCTCTCTAGGATATTGTAAACTACTTTTAAATGTTTAGGTTTTTGAAATGTTTTGAATGTTTTTAGATTTTTTGAGGTATCATAACTGATTAGAATTGAGAAAATAATGATGTCAAATTTTATAAAAATGGTGAGAGTGTGGGATAAACCAAGGTGTATTAGTGTACAAAATTCAAGTGCATAATGCACATAAAAGTGACTCATAAAACATTGAGATAATTAGCTTAGGTTTCTCAAAAAATGGTGAGAGTGTCAAAAATGAGGTGGCTAATATGACCTCAAAAAATAAAAAAACTACCTACATAGTCTTGAAGGACCTCAAAACACTATAGTTCCACCTATAGTGGATAAATTTGTCTTGGTAATAATAAGTTCATAAATAGGCAAATGGCACAAGTAATGGTATGCCAAGGCAAAGGGCAAGGTGAGGTAAATGGAAAGGCAAGGTAAATGAAAATTCAAGGTAAATGGAAAGTTAATGTAAATGGAAATACAATATAAATTTTAAGGTATGGTAAATGACAAGCCAAGGTGAATGGAAAGGCAAGGCCAATGAAAAATGTAAAGGCATGAAATAATGACAATGGCAGGATAAATGAAAAGTTATGATTCTATTATTCTTACTAATGTGGAGATCCATATCTTGATTAGTATATGATATAACCAAAATGTTCAAGTATTTAAATTACTAACCCATACCCATTCTAAATAGACACTCTATCAAAAAAATTCTATTGATTTGAACTCTAATAGCACTATTATGATCTTTGTTGGTTGTTGATTTTGTTTCCTCCAAAATTTAAGACAAGATATATTTGTAGCCTATGTAAATGAAAGTGTAGTAGAGATGATAAATAGGGATAAGCATTAGATAAAAGTTCAAAATTTTCAATGTAATATAAATTTGGAATGGAGAAATAGATCATCATAATTGGGTAAAAAATGAAGATTAGTATTTTCAGTCACACATAATGTTGTTGATTTAAGATTTGAAATAATGTTGGTTATGGTAGGTCCAAAGACTTATGAATATTCTCTCAATAGGATGATCATATTTTTATATTATTTGGGCATGAGAGATGCTACCATCTAATTATGTTGTAGAATGAAAGTTGTATTTATTTTATTTTCAATAATTTTAACATCAATAAATGAATAGCTATTGTGTATAGCTATTGGCACCTCAAAGAGTTTTTCACCAATAAATTTGTATTAATTTTCCCATAGAACCTCTAAGAAGATTTCACTAAGGAACATTGAATTTTGACCTTGATTGTGTTCTAGCACCTTAAATAATGTTTCACTAGAAGATGCTAAGTTTAGACATTGATTATCCCCTAGTGCCTCCAAAACGTTTTCACTAGTATATTATTATTCTTTTGGATGAATGTCATTTTTGTCCCTTTGGTATTATACAAATGATATGTCACCATGGATGTAGTTTGATAATTTGTGATCTTGTCAGTCCCAATCAACACTTTGGGAGGTGGAATGCCAATATAATGTCTAGGTTAGTTAGTGTCAATGGAAAGTGAAATGGAAATTGAATGGTAAGAGGAAACATAATACTCATAGAATATATTAGAACTTGTGTTGATGATGAAGTAAACATCCTCAAAAAACATGGAAGGAAAATAGATAAACTCAAACTAATTTCTAAAGAGTGTCTAACCAATGTTATAACATCCACTAATGTATTATAATTATGTATTTGAGTATACCTAAAGGAACTTTTAATTTAATGTTGAGAATAATTTTGATTTTTATTCTAGTGCTAAATTTGATAGTAGTTAAAAAAATAGACCCTAGATTTAATGTTAATTCTTATTCTGATGTGGTGATAGATATGTTATGCTAAATGTTTGGCATTGGATGAGTATTGGCATATTTTTGAATAAGGAAATATTCAAAAATAATATTTATAAGAAGGGCTCAATAAAGACTAGATTGATAAAGTGAGACTGCTTAATAAAATGGAAATGGTCAATAAAAATATTCCACATAAACTAGCTTGTCAAAGTGAGGCTCCTCAAAGATAGGGAAATGGATAAAAAGTGACTCAACAAAGACTGTCTTGTTAATGTGAGGATCCTTAAATATATGGAAATGGTCAAGATATTACTCCATAAAGACTAGCTTGTTAAAGTGAGGATTCTTAATGAAAGGGAAATGGTTAATAAGTGACTCTAAATAGAGTGTCTTGTTAAAGTGAGGCTCCTCAAAGAGAGGGAAATGGTCAAAGGGTGACTTAACATAGTTTAACTTGTCATAAATGTGTGTTTAAATAAAAATATTGAGGATTGGTTTGTTGTCTTGTCCTTTCATTACACTTGGTTAAAAAATATTATATTTGGACACATTTTGATCTATAAATAATGAATCTTAAAGATATAATGATTGGCTCTATTGTGGCTCATAGACTAGCTTGGATTTTTAAATTAGGGGATGTTTGAAAATGGATGAGTAATTACATGTAATTTAATAATGGGATCTTCATAAATAGGCTCATCTATTATGGGTTCAACAAGGACTTGTTGTGAGTCTAGGATGATAACTATAATATGCCTCGTTGTGATTATGCAACCTTGTTGAGATAATGAACAACCAAAATTAGAAGAAAAATGGGAAGGGATTGGAATGTTGATCCTTAAGAATTACATAGATTTTTTGATAATGCAATCCAAAGGAGGAAGACATGGAATGGTAATAATTGGTTAATGCATAGATTGGTTTCTCATGTAAGCCAAAGGAGGAGGGCATAAAATGGTAATCCTTAGGTATTGTAGAGGCTAATTACTAATTTAGGATAAAGGAGGATGGCTTAAAATTGTAATCCTTGGGTGATATGGACATTAATTTCTAATTTATGCCAAAGGAGGAGGGCCTTAAATGGTAATCCTTGGATACTACATAGCTTGTTTGCTAATATAGGCTAAAAGAGGAATACCAACATAATTAAGGGATTGGGTACCATTATCAAATAATTCAGCCCTAAAATTGAAAACATGGTACTTTAATTGGCCCAAATAATGGAGGTCTTGGCTTATGGTAATTGGCATGACTTAGGTCTAGGTAATGAAAGAGATTCAATTGACATGGTCTAAGTGGGATGAAAATGACTCTGATTATATTCAAATGTAGGTTCAAAAATAAGCCCTAATTTGGAATGAATATGTAATTTGGTCTAAATATTTGATGTTTGGAAAATTTTTGGATTCTAATGGGGTTAATTTTTACATGAAATGTTGACAAGTGTGAATTTGAACCAAAAAACAAACTAAGGTCTAAAACTAGGGACATGAAATTGATCCTTAGAAAGGTACTTCAAAAAACTTAATATAGGTCCAATAACAAAACAAAAGGTGCCTGGTATTTTTCCAACATCATAAATATATAATTTAAAACAAAATAGTAAAGGTAAAAACTTGAAAAAATGGTATGTCTTTTGTCAACATCATAAAGCTAGGCTTGAAAACAAAATAGTTGAGATAAAATCTTGGAATCAATCTAACTTTAAGGTAAATGGTTCAACACACTTGATTTGGTAATGTGAAATAGGTCTTAAAAACAAACTCTTAACTAAGTCTTTGGTAAAAAACTTAATCTAAGCGTGAAATCTTTAAAACACTCTTAATTATAAGGATCTATATTTGAAATAAATGACACACTTGGTCTAAAATAGATACATGGAATCAAGTCAAGATGTAGTAAGAGGAAACTTGGCTTCTAGGCAAAGGTATTTAAAAATAAAACTAAATATCAATGTAATTTTCATAATCTAAAGATATAAGGTTTAACCACTCCAACCCAAGTTGTTAACAAGACTCAAGTGTAAACCAACTATTTTAGATCTAAACTTTGAAAGATATATTTTAAATGAGATTTTTGAAAGACTTGGATTTTTAAATGAACAATACCATAGACTCAAACAAGCAACATAATGACACTTTTGGAATAAAAAGGCATTGTTGTCACCAAATATTTTACACTATTAGAGATTTTTCCAACCTCTTATAGATTTGGGAAACATGGGAATACTTCTAGGCATGTGGGTTTACCTATAGACAAAAGTATACCTCTAGGTTTAAGGGATAGCTCCTTGAATATAACTTGAAATACTTATCAGCTAACTAATTGCTTATGGGAAAATAGTTAGAAATTTACATGAAATGAAACTATTCTAAGGGGGTGATACACCAAGATGATTTATGCATGACCATCATACTTATTTCATTAAGAAACAAGGCATATAGACTAGCTTATAAGTCCTAAAAGTTTCTAACATAAGTGTTTAGACATGGAGGTGATATGTATGAGACAACACAAGGTAAGTAAAATAGAGAGAATAATGCACACTCTAAGAACAATTATACACTTGAAAGGATCCTAACACACTAGATAAATTCTATATGACATGTTAGAATAAGAACTGTTGCATAAACATGAAAGGATAAGGAAAGCAATGATAGAAGAATATCAATAACTTCAATATGAATCAATTTTCACACTTACACAAATAATCATGAACTCAAAACTAGACTTGTATTGATTATTCAAAGGAAAAATATAATGTCATTCCATCATGGCTTTTCCATACATGGTGTGGTATTCATCTACAAGAGCCAAAATGGCTACTACTTACAAAATTGGAGAGAGAAGTCCAAGAGTAATTAAAACACTTGTCAAACTAAGATGAGAACTTACACAAGTAGGATAATTAAGTAGGAAATATACCATGCAAATTCTCATAAGACAAATGTCCCTTAAATTCATGAAACTCCTAAAATGTGGCATAAGACTCCTTTTGCTTGCTCATAAAAATACCTTCATCATTTGGATATTTTGTAACGTCCAAAAACTTAATAAGGATATATTTAATTATTTAATTGAATGGGAGGGGTCGTATACATGTTCCACCATGCATTGGTTGCATCCCTAATCATTAGTATTCTTTTACATATGATTTATCACTACCTACAATCTAAATAAATCCTCTTTAACTCACCTTGTACACTTGGAATAAATACTGCCTTTATTTTTACAATTTTATCCATACAAGGGAGTGTATGGAACCTATTAGAACACCTAGTGGACTTATATTCCTCAAATAATCCTTAAAAACCCTCCTACTTGAAGTTTTCACTCTCTAACTAGCTTGTTCATTATGTTAGATTTGATTGGCTTAGATGAAGGCACTTACAGAGACACTTGTGAGATATTATAATATAACAAATGTATATGATAGGATAGATTAAATCTCAATATCTCTCCCAACTTTAATTGTATCCTTTGAAATCCTTTTATACCTACACAATACACAAAACTTTCAATAAAATCCCTTTTATACTCTATCTATAAAGGTAGGGTGTAACTCAAGTTAATGGGGATGAGTCTTGGAGAGTTATATGCAACCTAAAAACATTTATAAAGCCATTTAATGCCATCTGGATTCATACCTTTCTTTATCTTCCCAATTGGGTATTTGTCAAGGGTTTATAGTAATTTTTACCCTTAACCTCTATTCATAAATGTCTAACATTGGATTTTCAAACTAATTACATAACCAAAATGTTAAAGGACTCCTTAATTATTCCCTAAATCCTTACATCCCCATTTAGAGTGTCTAAGTAGGTATGAGCATCTCAAATTAGCCTCTCAAGCTTTATTCATGCATTATGCACACCCTGAATTGGTTTGAGCCAAGAAATGGATTTTATGTGGTTTACTTTGCACTTAAGCAAATTTAACACACCTGGTATCCTCCCAAAAAACTTTTTCCATTTTTTTTAATGTTATCCTAATTCTATAAATGATATTGACCACCTAACTAGACTTTAGGCCTAAACTAGACCTAATAGGTCTGCCTGTATGTCTATAGGTTTAGGACACATTGATGAGTTATTAATACTTTTTCATTATTTTATATGTTTGTATAGATGTGACACAACTCTACACATATCATTTAAATTTATCATTAACCCCTAACTCACCTTATCATCCTCTTTCTTCAAAACTTACAAGTTTGCATTTTTGGGGAGCGCCCTTTGTCTGAGACAAAATAGACGGCACTTACCCTAAAGACATAGACTAAAGGGTGGTTTTAGGATTTTATCCAAGTTATGAGGACCCTATATTTTAAATTTCAAGGATTTTTTTCATGTTCATATCCTTCAACTATCTCAAAATCCAAGACAAACTCATGAGATAGTTCACTATGTGCAGTGTCTTGACTATGGACTATGTGTTGTCTTTAAAAAACTCTTTATGTCTTAATTTCACTAATATGAGAGTGTCAGTGGATGATCATTATCACACTAAAGGTGTTTAAAATTATCATAAATCTCTAATCACCCATTTTTTCATCCTCAACCCATATCCTTGCTCCATTAGGTTTGACTAAAAGGTTGATAGTGTTTCTTGTTTGAAAGATGCACATATAGGTGCATATTAAATGGTTAAAGCATTATGTTATTTACTCAATACCTTATTAGAGTTTTAAGGTCAATTTTCAATAATTTTAACCTATATACATCATGATCATGATATACCAACACTCACAACACCACACTTTTGCTCATTGTCCACCACAGTCAACTATAGTTGAATGTTTTGAAGTAAAATAAGGGTCCTATATGTGAACATTACATTTGGAATCAGTGCCACATGATATGTGATCCTATTATAGGTCCTAAAAGCATATATGAACATTTAAAATGTTCATGTTTGTAGGTTTCCATGCTTAATCTCACACCATAGACCTGTAGTACTCCATAATCAACTATAGATGAAATGTTTCAAAGGAAAGCACACTTGTAGGTTTTGATGGGTCAAAAAATTGCACTCCAACCTTTTTTAACACTATTTAAAACACAACTATGTTTCTCAACTCAATATGAACCTTCAAATATGGGTATATGCCTTACATTTTCACTTTGAATTTTGAAGATCCTTTGAAGTTTAAAACCTATAGACATCATTGAAAGTTTATAGTGAACAAAATCATGGATTTGAAACTCTATAACATCCTCATTACTTTTCCAACCTCCATATCCTCTTGCAAGTCTCTTCTCCTAGGATAGGGATACAAGGTGGAAACATTTGGATTGATCAAAAATCTAGGCAACATTATTATATATTAACTCCAAAATCATCAAGGGCTCTTTTTTGGAGCTTTTAGGGATTTTATCCCTAAAGATAAGTCCTTCAAAATGAATATGGTTTATCAAGGCTAAAAAATAGTCCAATGATTTTATCATGACTACCAAAATATCTCTAACATCCAAAACCTTCATGGTAACCTCAAAATATGTTAAACTCCTCAATGACCATGCTCATGTCTCTATGGTAGCCTGTAGAGGCACACACAACAACATATAAGGTATTTAAGGTAAAACTATGAACTATGCATATTATATGACCTTATATTGAGTTATTAAGGAATATTATTCTTCTTAAAACATGATGAAGGACTTAAAACATGTTAGGACATCCTTATGACAATGCTTCATGTCTCTATATATGATCACTTAAATATAAACATCTCAAGTTGCAGGGAAGTGAAGGTGAAATGGTTAATGTTCATGGTGTGTGATTATTCCAGCCATTATTATACTCTTTCATGTTTCTAAAATTAATCCTTACAACTTGAAGAACTTAAAATAATATTCAATGTTCCCATTCCAATGTGGTATGTTTCTTACATGCATCTATTGGTATGCATTAATACTATAAGCCTATGTAAGTTTAAAAACCTATTTACATAATCAATTATGTACCAATTAGGTAAGATTTAATTGATTTTATATTTTAATAATGTGTTCATCACATTACAACTTACTCATACACCTCCATCAATGTCCTTAGAGCTTCACACACCATGGCTCTAGATATAAGCTTGCAAGGAGTTGACTATGAATTTGATATGACTATGTGTTTGATCAATTCATGATATTTTAGGACCAATAATTGAAATAATGGTATGGCTATGACATTAAATCATTAATAAAATCATATCACATTCATAAGAGATCGTTATAGAGAACCAAACCTTATACAAGTAGTGAAACTTGATGGTAAATTCCATTTGTGACATCTTCCTATAATTTGGACTATTTAACCCATCAAACCAATTATAATAATGAAAAAAAACATGGGAAACATGATATAAGTAATATAAAATCATCTATAAGAAATTTCATAATCTCAGTTGTATAAACTAGCTAAAAGAATAGTAAAACTTGTAGGGTGTGGGAAACAACAAGCAGAAAAGTATAGTCAACTTGTTAAGGATGGTTCATAAAGCATAAGTGACCAATAGCTGTAATATTACCATGAAAATAAATTTTATTGAATGTAATATCACCCACTAAAGTCATTTGACTTGAAACTATTAAGAATAAATAAAAAATTTATGTAGAACAATTTCATAGAATCACCATAACAAAAGCTATGAAAAGAGATACATAAAAAATAGAAATTAAAATAAAAAATAAGAAGACAAGATTTAATGTGGTTCACCCAATGTGGGATACATATACCAAGAAACACTTTCTCATATATTATTACAAGCCAACAAGAGTAGAATCCACTCTCAGATCAATCTTCTCATAATTATAATGCACATATATTATTTGGAGTTGAACTCAGCAAACTCTCCAGAATCACACACTCTGTTCACATTCTCAAACTCTATATTCCTCTAATGTTACATCCTAATTCCTCATGAGATAAAATTTTTATATTAACTGGGGATATTTATAATTAATAATTACATATTTGGTTATATTTTTGACTAAGCTTGAGAGTTATGCTATTTTAAGATAATATAATGTTTTTTAGTTAGATGATAATACATGATTGCTTATTATGTATTGGTTTATTCATGTGTTTATATTTTATTCATATTAATGTATCAATTTAGTTATATATTATTGCTTATGATTAACATGTGAAAAGATATAATGACTTGTGTGTTGTGAGGTGGATGTAAGAAAATTCATCCCTCAAACATGTCAGAGGGAGAGCATCAACAGAGAAGGTGGTGTAGATGGAGATGTTGAAGGTATACAAAGAGATGGAAAAATGTTATGCACACACAATAATTAGTCATGGTAGAAAATACAATTTTTATGTCTATTTAAATTGTTGTTTTCTTTTGTGTTTACCTAAGTAGGTGAAATTAAATAAGTGAATCTCTTTGTGTGTCTATCATGTTGTGTCATTAATAATTGTAGGTTTAATTTTATCAAAAGTGAATTTAAAATATGAGTTATTCTTTAATCATTGAATTTTCCATTAAATTGTTTAAATATAGTTAAATGCTAACTTGGTTTAATTAAAATATAAATTGGACATTTCATATTAAATTGTAAAAAAAAGAATTATCTTGAAAAAGGAAATAAATTAGTATTAGCTGAGGAATTTATGTTTAAGGAGAAAAGTGGTAAAATAAATACAAATACAAATTGCCATTTAAAAGAAAAGAAAATAAAGAATAAAAGGGGTATAAAATCTAAATTTAGGAAAAAGAGAAAATATTAAATAATGGTAAAAACAATAAAGTAAAACAAAAAATAAAAGATACGTATCTTTAAAAAGAAGGGAAAATTTAAGGGAGAGGAGGTGAACTTATATATGAGAGGCATTGGGGAGAGAAATATGGAAAGAAGAGTTTGCAAGAAAGGTAATAACAAAAAAGGGGGGATTTTCCCCCAATTATCAAGAAGAAGATTAAGGTAAGATATTTTTGAAAATACGGTCCCTATATTATGTTATTACCTATTGTGTGAAATAATTGATATCAATTATGACATAGTTACCTTTATAAGAAAAACAATCACAATAAAAGAGAGAATGCAAATCAACCAATGAATTAACATCTATATAATTAGTGTTTAATTATCTGAACCATAGCAATGATGTATTATAGGTTGTTTGAACCCATTTTATATATAGACATATCTAAATAAAGCAATTTTACTCTAGTGTGTATATATATAATAGAGGCAAAAATTTATAGATAAATAGGAAGCTATATATGTGGCATCAAATTACAACAGACATTAACCATGAATTTAGCAAAGTTTGTTATCTACTAGTTCATGTCTATATATAATTTGTATCTATTGATTTTACATAGACCATTATCTACAAATTACACAATGTTAGTAGATAACAATTCATGTATATAATTTGTTAGTAAATCTAGTCTAGATTAGTGAAATTTGATTTTGGTAGTCATTTTGCATAGTGTAATAATGGGGTACAATAGTTTGTGTATATAAAATAGTGAATTAATCCAGGGATATAGCTAACTATGAATGTTTAAATCGACATACAACTTGATATCTACTAACAATTAGGCATTAATCTGAGTATAAATTAAAGATAGGGTAAATAATAAAGCTATATTGTAAGGTGTCAATTTACACATGTTTTAATCTAGGTTTTGTAGATAGTTTTCATATTACTCTTGAGGCATCACCATAATGAGGATTTGACTAATGCCTTATAACAAAATTGTTTATCATAGAGCATTGACTTCCCTTGTATCCCTTGAGTTTCCTAATATAAATGATAATGATCTAGTGAATTTATCTTAGAGAGGTGCTTCATAATATTTTAAATACTCTAATTTTACCCTGTATATTTTATAAAACTAGGATGTATATATAAATGTTTTATATGAAAAAGTGATAGGTTGTTATTCAATTGAGGTGTAACCTTATTGTTCTATCCTAGCCAACTGATATTTAACTTTTTTCTTTATTAATAGTTCTTTTGAAAAATATATATGTATATATTTCTGTATTAAAAGAAAAAACAAAATATTAACAACCCAACTTAGATAGAAGTGTGGTGCCATCATATACCCAACTGTAGTAGGAATTTATGAAAAAATTGATTTATGATGCCCTTAGATTTTTTATAGATAATGTAATGTACAATAAAATATTTTAGAATATAAAATGAACTTTATTATGTAATATTACAATATAAAATCAGACATATAATATTTTACCCAATATCTGGTATAAATTACATATAACAACTAATCAATGGTGATAGTAGATGAATAGAAATGTGGATATATATTAACAAAGTTATTAATATATGTGGTAATATGGGTTAGGTTACCAATATCTCATTATGATATATCCATCAAAATTTTTACCATAGTAAATATTCATCCTTATTTGAGAATTATTTTACCATTTGGTTTAGTCATTAACTTAGTACAAAACATGGTTCACATGTTTAGATATATATTATATTATAATATATATGTATTTTGTTAATACTAAATCAGATATATATATTTAACTAGACTATATATATCACTTAGGATATAAAACAATTGTGGAATATTATGATCTCTAGAACTTGAATAATTAAATAGTTATTCTCAAACATAGAGTGGATGAATCATATGAGTTGAATGGTGGAACATAGCTACTCTCTATTATGAGTTAAACCTTCAGAATTCTTTAGATCTTTTATTATATAAAAAACCATTACAATGAGTTTGACAATGTATTTAGTTACGACTATTTGCATAATTAGAAATTTGGGGTAGATTTTTTTAGCTATTATTCTTTGATGAAATATTAGTAGGAAATTTAAAGGAGTGATTAAGTTGTTTATGAAATGATTTCTTATTAACCCATAAATATAAAAAAATTATACAACTGGATTACTTGTGTTTTGATAAAATGAAGTCCCATTTTTCTACTTGTTTGCAATAATCATGTTCCAGGTATAACTACTTCATAAGATCATTTTTATGCTTAGTAGTTTCAATTAAAACTCTAAATTATGGTTTAAAAATTGCATAACATTGAATTATCTAACTCACTATTAATAATGTAGATGACTTTTAGCCATATGTATTCAACAGGGAATACTTGTGTGCATGACATACTATGATTGTGTTATTATGTGTGAATGTTATATATATTTAGTGTATAGTGGTACATCATGATGCATGTTTACATGTTGTGATACTTTGGTATGATTGTATGCAATTTAAATTAGGATATAATTCCTTATTATCTTGTTGTTATTTTTAGCATGGACTAGTTGAGTCTTAAAATTTGTAAGTTTGGTTTATGTGTTGTTATGTAGTTGGGAAACTATGATAATATGGGATATCAAAGGATAGTACAATATAAAATTATATTGTATCTAGATGTTACCTACTATAGTTATTATACCTAACTCATATCTACATTTATATGTATATAGTATGCATACTAGTTTTTAATGTGGATAGTGTGTGTTTTTATAGTTGGTAGACTTATGTATGTATGCATACAAACTCTGAGAATTTAGAAAATGTTTTTTTGGAATATTATTATGTTCCATGGGAATGATGAATTGTTTTATTATATATATTTACTTATGTAGACACTAGAAAACCTCACACAAAGCTTCTATATTTTGAATTAACCCCTAAACTACCTTAGGACCCCTTAGGGACTATCCCATAACCTGTCAACACCAAACCTAAATAACCTTTAACATCCTTTACAAAAAAACTTAACCTTTCACCCATAATCATCTATGGTCACCCTAACCATTAATAGTTAAGCTTGAACATCGATGGTCAGGTTCTAACCACTTGAATAGTTAACTCCAACTTGTTTTTTTTATATTTAGCTTGTCTACTTCATGTGTAAGACAATGCATGTGAAAAGGAATGGATCTATCAATCAATCAATCAATCTAGCATCATTTGCATCTAAAATCAAATCCTCTTACATTAGTACTTCCTTTTACAGGTCTTCTTCTAGTAAACCATTGAACTAGCAAGTGTGATAAACATCTGAAGTGTTGTCATCCATCATCCAATAGACAAGTATTGCTATTTTATCAAAATTGCTTCAGACTCCATCAAATGGGTTTTAGAAACATATCTTAACCCTTCTTTAGATCATCAAAAAATAAATGAAGTATTTGTTTTCAACAGCTAGTCACTTTATTTCTATTTTTCAACCAACATAACCCAAACCCACCTTTCATATTTCCATTTACTAAACTTATCATACCAATTTCTTGAACCAAAACATAACCCAAAGTAACCACTGATGATCACCTTGACCATTGATAGTCTATCCATAACTTTTGATGATTTCCCAATCACCAATAGTCAATCTAATTGTCAATGTTCACCCAAACTATCGATGGTCACTATGTGACAAATAAAACAATAAGCAATTTTCACCTACCAAACCTCAACCAAATCCCAATTTTAGATCCCTTACCTAATCACAAATTATTACCCTATTTTCTAAACCACACTGAATTCATTTGTCATTAATATTAATCTTCTTATTACTATAATTAGTTGAATTCTATTCATTTATCAAACACTTCTTGTATTTAATTTCTACACCTTCTATTATTTATGCAAATAATTTATCTTTCAAACTTGATTATTTAAAAGAATGGATTGATAGCCTCCAAGGGAGCTCATGCTTATTGGATATATCTTGCTAGGTAAACCACCCTACTATCTAACTAATCAATCATTTATCTGATTAATTTCTTATTTGTAGGTCATTCTTCCCAAGCCAAAGAGGAGTATCTACAACCATCTGGATCAAACACACACACAACATATTAGGTTATACTAACCATACCCTTATCAATTTTTTTTCTCTTTCTCCTAAATAACATAATAAAAATTTATCTAAAATATTTTGTCACACCCGGTGGGACCCTTAAGTCTTTTTTGGGTTCATAGTTCTATTTAAGTACTTCTTTTTTGGGTTCATAGTTCTATCTAAGTACTTATTTTTTGGGTTCATAATTATTAAATATTAATTCATAAGCCACAAGAGAGACTAAAAATAACAATGAGATTTAACGTGCTTTAGTGTGTGTTTTATTTCCTTGACTTTTTATTGTCTTCCCTTTATTTGAGTTGTGATATTTCTTGCATCTTCCTCCTTTCCATATCTACATGGTTTTAACTAGGAAATAACTAATAAACCAAGAAAATTAGGACCAACCTCCTAATGATCCATCTTCCTCTTCTCCCTCATCTATAGAATACATTTCAAATGTAGATAGTTCTTCCCATCATTATAGAAGTCCTACCATCCCTCGAACAGTTACCCAAGGGAACACATATTTCACCACCTGTCTTGCTAAAAACCCAATTTCCCTCCAAAATTACCTTAACAACATAAATCATCATACCCATTCCTTATTTCTCCCTATTGACTCACCTTATGGCATGCCATCCTACCTTATGGGAGACATTTTTATTTACACCATCACCACCCTTTTTTTAATCACCTAGGTATCATCCTTTACCAATAGCCCTACTGATACCACCATATAAAACCAACCCACTCAATTGAGCATCACCCAAACACATTCTTACCCAACTAATAAGCCTCCTAATATAAGATCAACCTAACCTCTAGGCACTAATACTTACCTTACCATAGGATTACACTCTAATAAAATCACCATTATTCCTCTTATTCCCAATCCATCTAGCTCTACTCCATTATAGAGATTGGTGGTTCCCATACCTTCTATCCTTCCACCCATTAGCACCAAGGTTATCACTTACCCTCCATCTACTAACCCAACCATACCTCCTACATGACCTATGATAATATCTCAATTAGTTCCCATTATACAAAACCCAAGCTACATCCCTAAACCACAAGGGTATATAGGTCTACCTTCCACCCAACCACCTATCTCCACATATTCATATGTGGAATCATCTCAACCAAACATGTCCACATACCAATATGTAGCAGCTTCTCAACCCCCTGCAAGCTACCCATATGTTGCACCTACCCAAACCTAACACAATCTAACTTATAACTATGGGGGTGCACAAGCCTAACCTCACCTTGTCAAAATGTTAATGGATAAAATGAATACTATAAACTCATCTAATTTTGGAGCTCATAATATTTTATTATATGACCAGACCTATAATGAACCAATTCATCCATCCATTTCTATTCAACCTTATCCTCCTCAATGGGAGCATTCAAAATTATAAAATTTTCAGAGTAAGGAGGACCCTCAACAACATCTAGGAGTGTTTAGGCATTCATGATATATGATCGTCTATGATTATTCTCTCCTTCTCCATAACTTCCTTATGTCTCTATTACGTCTAAGACTAGATTGGTATAGTGCTATTACAAAGCACTCCCTCTTTTTTTGCCCAACTAGATCAAATTTTCTTATATCAATTTTCCATAAACATCTCTAAGAAAGTCTCCATCACTGATCTCTACTTTATTTATAAAATTGATGATGAATCCATTGTTGACTTTGTAACCAATTGGAGAAGTTTGATAAGGTAACTCTCCTTTTCTCTACTGCATCTCAAGCTAATTTAACTCTTTGCCTGTGCTTACACCAAACACATTTCCTCTAATTTATAGGTTTAAAGCATTAGGACCTTTGATGAAGCTTTCACCATGGCACAAAAACTAGAGAATAGATCCATTGATAAGGGGACATTGAAATTGAGAAACAAGAATTCCACGTTAAATGTTAGGTTGTGGAGTTAAAAGCTGCACCTAGATGCAAATATAAGGAGGTTGCTAAGTTGCAGGCAACCGACATTAGTTTGATCAACTAATGTCAGTCATCTTTAGTGTTATAGTAACCGACATCGGTTATGGGTCAGCCGACATCGGTTAGACAGGAACCGATGTTAGCAACCTATGTGTGCATGCATTTGCATGCGTCTCTGAAACTGGTCTATTTTTGGATGGACAATTGGTTTGCATGAAGAAGACTAACTTTAGTCTTGAAGTTGTGGTTCTAATTATTGTAATTAGAAGTCTAATTATTGTTTGTATGGGAGTTATTTAATAGAACCATGGGCTGTATTATAAAGGTGTAGACTCTCAAGGATTCTTGTAGAATCAGTTCTATAGAATTAGAGTTCTATCCAAGGGAGAAGGGTTCTTTTGGGTGTGTATGATCTAGGTTAGCAGGTGTGCAAGGCTAGGTTGATCTATGGTGTAGCAAGATCATGTTAGATCTACATGATAAGTAAGATCGGTTTGATTTGCAGGTTGTTGCAAATTCATGGGAGATCTACTTGAAGTACTTTGAGTACTTGTGTACTGGCAGTAGTGATACTGATTGGTGGAGGTGAACAACAACTCTGTGTTTTATTTTTTTATTGTGACTGTGATTGACAGAGAGAACTCTTGAAGAGATTTACTGTTTACACCCTAGAGGTGTGGGAGCCCTAGAGGAGTGTGAAGAAGATTGTGGCATCTTCTTTGTTGTATTTCCTTCTAGAAGAGTATTAATACAATTGGGTATTGTCTCTCATATTCTGTGTTATTTCTCACTTTCTAGTTACTTGTTACTTCTGGTTAAATTCTATGTTTAGTTTCTTATACAAAGGTAATTAACTGTGCTCTTCAAGAGTAGGGGGTCCTGACAAATTGGTATCAGAGCGAGGTTAGGTTCACTAACAGGTGGTAAAGCTTGTTAAGTGTGTTGATTACAGGTCACTCTTAGGGGTTTCTGATTGAGTGGGAGTATAGCAATGGTAGAAGAAAGTATGGAGGAATTCAAAAGCAAGAATGATCAATTACGGTGTTATGGAAAGAAAGAGCAGGTAAAGAAAGATTGCTAGTTGGTTGAAGATCAACATGAAGGAATTAAAGAAGCATGTGTTGTAGGTATTATTGTACTAGTTATTCTTTTATGTTTCTTGGATAAAGTAGAATCTTGGTTTATAGATTCTGTTGCCTCTTTCCATGCAGCCCCAAATAGAGTATTTTTCCATGATAAGGTCCATGGAGACTTTGGAAAGATTTATTTAGGGGTTGGTGAGCCTTGTCAAATTGTTGTCAAAGGGGAAGTACGGCTGAAATTGTAGATGGAAAACACATGGATGTTGAAGGATGTCATGCAAGTCCCAGTTCTAAAGATGATGCTAATTTCTTCAGAAAATTTGGGTGATGAGAGATGCACAGTAACTCTCATAGTGGATGCACTTGAATTAGTAGGTGGTAAGAAAGTAGGTATCCTTTATCTATCTAATTATAATAATGATTCTCTTTGTGTTGTGAAGACGTGGCTTTGTAGGCTTGGTCACATGAGTAAGAAGGAGATGCATGTTCTTAAGAGGAAGATAGATGTCTTTGACAAACTTAAGAACTGGAAAGCCTTGGTGTTCATGGAGGAGATGATGGATAGAGATCAATGGAGAAGGCTGAATAATTTTGAGTAGGGTAGTTTGGACAGAGTTTTGATCCAAAGAGAGATCACGAGTAAAAATTCATCACTCATAGGAGAACATAGTTACTGGTGTCAGTCAGGTGGAATCAACATCGAATAGATAGGTACCAACATCAGTCATGTGCAGACAGGCAAAGTCGGTGGTGTCAGGTAGGTTGCTACTAAATTCAGTTAGGGAATTGATGTCAGTGACCAGGAGGACACTGACATCAGTCAGGGAACTAGCATCAGTGATCAGGTGGATTTGACATCACTCAGGTGCAGACCAGGGTTGACCAGGAAATGGATTTTGGGCAGACAGCAAGTTGTCAAGGAGTCTCAAACACAAATATGGAGGACTAAAAGGGTAAGTAAGCCTCAAATTCATTATTCCCCTTATTTATACTTGTTGATCACTATAGAGTAGGAAGGATCTAGGAAATAGTGGGAGCATGGCATGATGAGGAATTTGATTCCTAGGATGCAGAACCAAATGTGAGATTTGGTATAGTTACCAGCTGAAAAGAAAGCACTAAAAGATCAATGGATTCCTTGGTTAAAGAAGAGAGAGGATGGACACGTGAGATGAAAGGCCAGGTCATATGGTATTAAGGAAGCTATAGGATAGTGGTACAGGTTTGACAGGTGGATGACAAAGCATGGCTTTAGTCATTGTCATTGTAACCATTGTGTTTTACTTTATTAGGTTGGATGATGATTGCAACATTATCCTGTTACTATATGTTGTGTGTTTGCTTGTTGTAGGGTCACACATGCAGGGAGTTGCTAAACTAAAGGTAAAGTTAGTTTAGTGGTATGTCATCAACAATTTGGGAGCATTGAAATTATTTGGCATGAGTGTGTTTCTAGAGACATGGAAGGTCACAGGTTGATTTTGTCTCTAGATGATTGTGTGAAACCGGTTAGCACACCGATGGTTGGACAGTTCTATGAACAGTGTCCTGATTCACATGATGAGGTTAAGTACATGTTTACTAGACTTGAGTTGCCCTAGTAGTAGGTGTTTTCAACAAGTTCATAGCCAATTTGGGAAAGGAGCATTAGAAAGCATTTCAGTGGATTCTCAGGTATCTGAGAGGGACCAGTAGTAAGTTAACATGATATGTAGGGTCAAGGACTTCTCTACATGGGTATGTAGATTCGGATGTGGTAAGGGATTTTGATGATAGGTGGATCACCAAAGGTTTTGTGGTGGTTGGTCTTCAAGGTTGATCTTGAAGAGGGATACAAGCTAGGAAATAGAATAGATGATGTATAGGTACAGGTACAGGTGCAACTGTTTATCTCCAAGTGGGAGATTTTTAGGTTGTGGAGTTAAAAGCTTCACCTAGATGCAAACAGAAGGAGGTTGATAAGTTACAGGAAACCAACATCAGTCTGATCAACCAACGTCAGTCATATTTAGTGTTATAGTAACTGACGTCGATTATGGGTCAACTGACATCAGTCAGATAGGAACTGACATTGGCAACCTGTGTGTGCATGCATTTGCATGCATCTTTGGAACTCATCTATTTTTGGACAGATAGTGGGTTTTCATGAAGAAGACTAATTTTAGTCTTGAAGCTATGGTTCTAATTATTGTAATTAGAAGTCTAATTATTATTTGTATGGGAGCTATTTAATAGATCCATGGGCTGTATTATAAAGGTGTAGACTCTCAAGGATTCTTGTAGAATTGGTTTTGTAGAATCAGAGTTCTATCCAAGGGAGAAGGGTTCTTTCGAGTGTGTATGATCTAGGTCAGTAGGTGTGTAAGGCTAGGTTGATCTGTGGTGAAACAATATCATGTTAGATCTACATGGTAAGTAAGATCAGTTTGATTTGTTGGTTGTTGCAAGTTCATGGGAGATCTACTTGAAGTACTTTGAGTACTTGTGTACTGGCAGTAGTGATATTGACTAGTGGAGGTGAACAACAACTCTGTGTTTGAGTTGTCTGTTGTGACCATGATTGAGAGAGAGAACTCTTGAAGAGATTTACTATTTATGCCCTAGAGGAGTGTGAAGAATATTATGGCATCTTCTTTGTTGTATTTCCTTCTGGAAGAGTATTAATACAATTGGGTATTGTCTCTCATATTCTATGTTATTTCTAAATTTCTAGTTACTTGTTACTTCTGGTTAAATTCTATGTTTAGTTGCTTATACAAAGGTAATCAACTGTGCTCTTCAAGAGCAGGGGGTCCTAACATTAAAATCAAATGAGACCCCCTCCTCTAAACTGAATAATCAAACCAACACTAACTCCAAAAACAAGGAAACCATGAATGCATTTATCTTTGAGACCACCCATTCAACCATTATTAACCAATATAACTCTTCTAATTACTCTAATTAAAACACTAAGAACCCAAACCATAACACCAAAAAGTAATTTACTCCACTTGGGTAGTTATATGCTTATGTCTTGGAGAAATTGTTTAAAGCCAATATCATATATCTCCCTCCTATCAAACCTCCAAAATAGTTCAATTCCTCTCATATTATACTTGGTTGGTATAAGGAGAGAAAATTTTTCACCTTCCATTGAGTCATTAGACATGATGTTAATAGGTGTGATACCTTCAAAAACATTGTCCAAACTCTTATTGATAAGGGGGAGCTTGTGTTGGATAACCCCAACGCACCCCCAAACCAATCACTTAACATATTTAGACAATAATTTTATAACCATGCTCCTTATGTGAAAAATGAAAACAACATAGAATCCTCTCATAATAATGAGGCCCATATTATCAACATGGTTCTTAGAAAACTCATTGTTAAGGAAACCACTGACCAAATCACCTCTTCCCTTATTTTAATTATTGAGGTAGTGGAGTTACCAAACTCTCCTCTAATATCCACATCAGAGGAGGAAAGAATTCTTACTTTATCATTTTCCTCAATCATATAATAATCTACTCTTTCCTTAGAAATCACTCCTAAGGAAGGAACTACTTTTCTTACACCTCCCACCGAGGAGTTACCTTCCTAGATAATGGAACCTTTTAATCAAGAAAAAATATGTGATATCATTCCTCCCACTCAAAACCTAGGTATATCCTTTGAATCCACTACTAGGGGACTTAAACCCATCTATAAACCTTTCTCCACAATGGTTAAAAACTTATAATTCATCTCTAATCCTCTCCTAGATTGGGCCATCTTTTGACAGCAACCTAGGATCCCTTATGTAACTAAGAAGGAGCCATATTTATCAAATCCACTATTATCACAACCCAACCATTGCACACCTCTTCCCATAAAACTATAATAGGACCATTAGAATGAAAATCACCCAAAGTAACCAAATCACCTTATACCATCCTGACCAAACCAACCAAGAACCTTGGAATCTTTCCTACCCATTACATTACTCACCCATTCATAAAGTTGTATTTAAACCCACTAAACCTATCAAAAAAAACATAAGATAAGCCAATAAAGATGGTAAAACCACCT
This sequence comes from Torreya grandis, assembly GCA_037957365.1. Classification (NCBI taxonomy): domain Eukaryota; kingdom Viridiplantae; phylum Streptophyta; class Pinopsida; order Cupressales; family Taxaceae; genus Torreya; species Torreya grandis. Next base: position 188,278 of record JARHVA010008979.1, on the reverse strand, counting down.
AAAATCCCAAAAACGAAATCTCTACCTCCCTTCTGATTTTCCCTCTATTTTAGGGCCTCATCCCTCTACCTTAATTGGGAAACCAGCCATCCCAATCAAAGATCAACCACCACTTTTGGTTATGCCATCACTCTCACTTTCATATAAACCTATTTCCATGAACCACCTATGAACATACATCTTATTCCCAATCATCTATAAACAAACCACTTATCTCCTAAATGTCTACCCTAAAACCTTCTAACCCCAAACTATCAACCTCTCTACCAAAACAAAAATTATCTGCCAAGAATGCTCATTTACCTAAAAACTCTACCATAAATCCCACTCTTAAAATAGCTTCCACCTCAACCATTACACCTAAGACCTTGATTCCTTTGCCACCATTACTCAAATCCTACTCAACCATCCTATAAAGGTTATTAAGCATGTTGCTTAACCTTGCCACCTATCAGACCATTTAACCCACACAATCCCTAATCATCATCATATAATTACAAATTAGTTTTTTCATATCATAAGACACTTAGGCATAACATGGAAAATTGGAAATCCATAAAATTACTAGCCCATTGAATATATCATGAGGATGAATTATTATTAGATGAAACTCTTATGAGCCCACCCCTGATCCAAGAACCAAGAACCATCAACTCATATTTACCTGCTCCTTCACCCTCACCTCGGAGTGAAGAGGAATTCAAGTAATCCTCTAACATAACTTCTCCCAAAATCCATACCATCCTTGTGGTCACATGATCATAGGATAAACCAAAGGATAAGGGAAAAGCAAAAGTTTCCATTTCATAGACATATCCCTCTTCTAGCACTCGATCACCTAGTCAACACAAAGCACCTACACTATCAACCAAGCCCAAGGTGTCCATCTTAGGTCCCTCTCAATCCAACCCTTTTGAATTAATCCAATGAGTAGTTATGAAATAGCTTCACTAAACATCATTTAAGATGAGTTTTTATGAATTTTTTAATACCTCACCCCATCCCTACCAAGTGATGATAGGAGTTTTTCAATCCATAAAGGTCCAGGCAAAAGATCCATAACCTCTAGAATCCTTTGTCAAATCTCTTAAATTTACCACCTTTTTACCTTCAAGAATTCAAATATACCTTCCATCCATCTAGATCACCCAGATCTTCCAATTTTTATTACCACGTACATACACCAAACCCACATCAAGTGGGTTATAATTGATGGGGGAGCTATTATCAACATTATCTCTTCCCATACATATAACCAACTCAAATTACCTGAGAACATTATGTCAAAAACCTATGTGGTGTTCTAATCATTCAATGATACCATGGCCATGATTATAGGAATTGTCATCCTTCACATTCACCTAGGACCTTGCATACTTTCTATACACTTTTATATAGTATAAGCTGAGTTTTAATACAATGTTTTTTTTGAGATGACGTTGGATCCATTCCATGGAATGTGTGCCATCCAACCTAAACTAATGCATTAAATTTTAACATTAAGATCAAGTTATTACCATACAAGTGAACTTGAGTCCTTTTACATCATGCAACATGACATAGTGACCCAACGATGTTTTCCTTCCCCTATCTAACAAACCCTCACTAGTAAAAGACAAAAATCCATATTCCTCTACTACTAAAGCATCCACCAGTTCATCCATCCATTCGACCTAAATCCCCATAATAGACCCTTTGGAATCAAACCTCTAACATCTTTTGTAGGGGATTATCACCTTCTAACCATTGACAATTTTTCCTTCTCCTCAAGAGTATGGAAATATTGACCAACAACCCAATTATGACCCCAATATTGGAACCATTTTTCCTTTTAGACCATCAAACATTCAAACAATTTTCATCTATGGGGGATTTGATAAACCCCTTAACACTTACACAACCTCTTTTTCACCTCAACCATTCATCTCTAGTTTCTCATATCTAGATAAACTATACTTTTCCCAAACATACCTTTTATAGGTGTGATTTCAATGGATTTGGTCTAGGTCAGTATGAACATGGGCTACATTAGTTACTTCCAATCAAAACCTAAAAAACTCATGAAAATCATGGCCTCAATTTCATGCTACCTAAACAACAAACCAATCCACCTCCCATCACCATCATTTATGAGTAAATCCCCTTATCTCAATAAAAGATGAAAATATTGTTGACTTTATCAATCATCACATCATTTATCATTTCAATTTTACTCACAAAATTATCATTAAAAATGGAAAATATTTCAAAAACAAATAATTCCAAGGTCTGTATGACATTTTAGTATCAAGTTAAGTTTCTCATTGCCCTATCATCCATAAACAAATGCATAGGTAGAAGCCTCTAACAAAAATCTCAGTAACATGCTCACTAAAATGGCTAGTGCATCTAGTCAATATTGGAATTTAAATAACTCCTTTACCTTATGGGCCTATAATACTAACATTAGAACCCATATGAGTGCTACCCCTTTCTATTTTTTGGAGTAGAGGCTATCTTGTCTCTTGAAGTCCAAATTCCCTCTCTTCACATATCCTTGCAAGCTCTCTTCTCTGAGAATGATTATTTCCAAGAATGCTTATCCCAATATAAGCTACTTTATGAGTGTCATTTAGCTTTTCTTACCCATCTTCATGTCTATCAAGATCAAGTTAAACGTGCTTATAAGAAACACCTTAAATTATAAGAATTCAATATCAAAGACCTCATCCTAAAGGAAAATCAACAAGTCACCAATATGGAGAAAATAAAGTGAGGCAAGTTTTCTTTCAATTGTCTTGGAACTTATATCATAATGCACAAACATGGATCAGGAGCTTATCAATTATCTTCTCTTTAAGGTAGCCCAAAAATTTATCCCCTCAATGCTTTGCATCTACATCCTTTCTTTTGTAAAAATAAGATCAAACTCATCTTCTATCCAACTTAAGCTCACCCCTTATTTTCAAACCCCATTCATCTCCTTTTATTAGGAATAACTAATTAAAATTGGATCATGTGATTATCCATCACAACCATAGCCTAATATTAAATAATGGGTACCATGACTCTACCCATGGTATGATTTGCATGGTACTTTCTTTCCCTTTCATAGGATGGATTCCCATGGTTGTTGTCACATAAATCTATTTTACACCTAATCAACCTTCTTATGATATTAGTTTTTCTTTCATCAAAGGTAACCTTTAAGCCTATTTAAGTAAGTCCATGACATCAATAGAAAACATCAAAATAAAAATCAAAAGAACATATACAAGTCACTCTATAGCATTCAAAGATTTCCCACTCTAAGGATAACTACACAAATATATAAAAATTTCTCAATATGAGGTAAACTAGTCCCTTGAAGGAAATCTATCAGAAAGCTTTAAACAAATCACATAATACTTAGACCACTCCCTTGAAGGATGGTTGAGTATAATATTTTTAAAATCATAAAAAATTATTAGAATCTTCCTACATTGATCATATTCCCCAACCCTTCCAAGCAATAACAAAATAGCAAAAGACCCATTATCAAACATTAAAAATAGCAAAATAATTTTGATAGATGCAATCGGATTTCATAAGTATACTTCTTGCATCAATCAATCCAAACAATATATGAAAATGACTTGTTTATACTAGTTCTTTGGTGACTTATAAAAGAGGCAAGCTAAATCTTTGACAAAGGTTTCATTTTCACCCCATCCCATTTATACACTCTATAAGTAAGGGATTTGGAGCTTACTTAACATTATGTTATCAATTCACCTTTTTAACCAACTAATGCATGCTAAGACAAATAATTTGAAGGGCTTGTTCTCCTTAAGTTTATCTAACTTCAATTTGTTTTAGTCCTAGCCAAAGCAGAAGCCTCATGCCTTCTTTTTATTCTCACATATTGGTTGATACATTCACTTAAATGTTTTTCTCTTGATTTTGTTTTTTCTCACATTTATTTTTGTTACTTAACTTACTTTATGATCTTCACCTTAATCTAAATAAAATGACCCTAATCATAACCATATCACATAATATCATCATCACATCATTAAAACAATAGACATCATTAGAATAATAAACACCTCCATAAATAAATCACCTCTCACCATCACATCCTCATAATCACAAATACCATATCCACCACATGTCTAAATCTAAATGAAGAAGAATTTATTCATTATATTTCTACATGAACACCATAATTATAAACATCATCATAACATCATTAGCATCCTACTATTTATTACATCCATATAACTATGATACATGATCCATAATCATAAGAATAATCACATCATAACCTTCTCCAATTATTCATAACCAATTGCCATAACCATAATCATATCAATATCATAAACATGAAAATATCAAACATAAAATTAAATTATCACATCTATAAACAACATCATCACATACCATAATCATAATGTCGTAATCATCATCCTAATCATAAATAACATCACATTAGCATCACATAATCACATCAAGGTCATCATAGTCATCTATAACCATCACATCATAATCACATTGATAACATCAATCCATATCAAGCATCATCATGAACATAAATTCAAGAGACATATCATCACATGCCTAGCTAGGTTATTCAACTTTAACATTATCATGAGCATAACCATAATCAATATGTAATCATCAATAATCAACATGAACATCACAACCATTAATCACAAACCATAAACAAAGGATCACATCTATTTCTCAAAAATAATCACCATAAAATATACATGTATCTCAAAAATATACATCTCATTACTTCAGCTCATAGGCTGGTATCAAAATTAGGTGGAACACCTAAAATATCATGTCTCCTAAAAAATATATAAACTTGGGGCACCACTACCTTGTATAACCTACCATATTGTACCTATTTATCTACCTACAAATGTGGCCCACTAACTTAGTGTCTCCATGTTGGCACCTCCTTATATCCTTCACTATACTCACCCTATTGGGGCTCATTTGGCAATTGTCTAAATACTATGGCCTCATAATACTACAAATCCCCTATAGTCACTACATATATCTACATCGAGATATTCCTTACTATTCCTATAACTACTGGTACTCCACCTCCTACCTACTGAAGAGAATATCTCTCTTACATCACTAAGGTTAGTTGAGATCTAGCTTGATCTCTCTCCCCTGTTAGAGTGGTCACCTAACCCTTTATTATTGTTAAAGATGCCTATGATGTCTCCAAAGATACTTGAGCTATAGCAAGTACCAATCATGCTTGGCCTCTCTCGATGGTCACTATCTATAGATTTGGGGTAACCCTTACAATCTAAATATACTGACCATCTCCTCATGCATCAACACTCATATCCTACTAACCCTCATCCTTAGGAACAATATCTAGTATAGCATGGCGTGACTAATACCATGAACTATATCCATCTATAACACTTTTATCATCTATATCTATCCTTTTAGGTAATTCCTCATGATCAATAACATCATTGAATGGTTATGGATTAGGTAGTGAAAACTCTACATTTTCCCTCCTCTATCTCAAGAATGCCCTGGGTATATCATGCACAAGGCCAAACTACATCCATATCCTATCAAATGTAATGAGCTCTATCACATGATATCAACTACCATAGATCCATATCTAGCTCTGAAGAGATAAAGTATGCTACCTATAGTGTGTCCAACCTAGAAACCTAACATATAGTCTCCAAATCATGTTTCCAATGACTAAAGTATCAAGTCAATCCTTGTACCATTATATATCATGTGATATTTCTTTTTGTCCTAAGAAGGCATAGTCACCTTTGTACCTCATGTATCTAACCCTATAATCCATTTTAACAAAGCCCTCCTAGGGTAGCCCCATAGGTCTCAACACCCTAATGTGATCTTAAGCCCAATAATGAAGAAAAAATCAACACTTATCCCATATCTCCTATGGGCATGGAATCCCCACAACTCTCAATAAATTTAAACCAATAGTATAGGTGCCCATGAAAACACTATGTGACCTAACAACATCTTCATGAGCACCCCTAGTAACAAGTAAGGGAACCTATCACTACTAGAATTAGGTAATGCATAACATGTCATCATTATCATCATCATCATGAAAAGCCTTCTTGCATCCCTATCCATCTAGTATAGTGGCATGTAGTGAAAGTCTCCTAAGTGCTACCTCATAAAATCAAGGTCATTTTTGTACAAGATCTCTATCTACCCATCCTACTTATCACTCTCAATTTGGTAAATCAACTCACCATGAATGGGTATCCACACTATCATATGGATATCTATAGGGAAGATAGTTATTTCACTTATAGGAAGAAATAAGTTGTTAGTGGTTAGGTCCCATCTCTTGATGAGTTGCACTAACATCACAACATCCTGAGATACATTTTGGTAGTACCTCATACCTTTGAGGCCCATGTACTCCATGTGCTCCCAATCTCCATCAATCATCCCATGTTAAATCTTGTCTAGTATATAAGGAACTTTGTCCTTCATCTGTATCCACTCTCATTCCTATAACGTTTAATAGCACCATCCTTAGTGCACTAACATATTATGCATACAAAATCTACCACTTGTACCTACCCCTTATGCTAATCTATCTAGATCATAAAATTTACCTTATATGACCTACACCTACTACTTTACCCTACCATTCAACCTTCTAAATCCATACACATTACCTAACCCCTTAACCTCACCTATTACCCATTACCCATTACCCATTACAAATTCTCATTCATTTTCTTCCATTTATTTGCTATTTAGTTATTGTTTTTTAGTTGCGTATGTCAGTTATTTGCTCCTTTTTATTCCATGATCCCTCTTCTTTAGGCACTCATGTCTTTTAGGCTTCAAATCTCACCTATATTTATTTTGTAGTGGGTAGATTCCCCTTCAAAACCTATTTTTACCTTTTAATATCAACTATTTCCTATCAAAAAAATCACTCTTAATAACTTTTCAACTCAACATCGATTGTTGATGGTTAACTATTCCTATAGTCGACTACTGATGGTTTTATGATTGACCACTAAAAATCACCATACTATGGCCTAGTGATGGTCAAGTATCAACCACCAATGATCAATACTTGATTATTGATGGTTAGTAATGATTGTAAATAACTAGAAATGACCATCGATGGTCACTATAAAGTGTCTGTTAGTAATCAAATTCAACCCTACCTTCTTAATATACCTACCCAAACCTCACCATAGATAAATCAAACCTTATAAAACTACCTCTAGTCTCCCTTATTTACCCTAAACCTAGCTATTTTAACCTAACTAACCATTTAAAATATAATCACAACAACAATCTACCACATCCCTAAACCTAGGTTAAACCCACCCCCACAAGCATTAAATAAAAAATAAATCCAAATAAACATTAACTAGATATAATTAAAACTACTCTACCAATTCCAAATAACCCCTACCTCATTATTCAACCATCATCGAGGAGGAACACTAGAAACCACTACCTATCCCCATACACTCCCTCATCCATGTTGCATCTTAGTCATGTCAAACCACCAATCCACCCTTGGTCAACTCACACAATATCACACACTCAATAAATCACCCTTAACCATCACCATTTTCTCAAAAAAATGCCAAAAAAAATAGTCATTAAGGGTCATATGCTCAAATTAGAAAATAGGACCCCAAATAGTCTTTTGTATTTACCCTGTTATGGTTGACATGTGATCACTGATGGTCAAGGTTACTACTGATATCTAACCTTGAGTGTCAAACATGATCATTGATGATTATCATTTTAGGGATTTTTCCCTCCAAAATAAATGTTTTCACCACACCTAATCCAACTACCTACCAATAGATAAATCCCTTCACCAACCTTGCCCACCAATGATATCAACCTCACCACTAGCCATTTTAACCCAACTATAACATGTTTACGATGACCTTGCCTTGGTCTTTTTTACCAAACCAAATAAATTTAAAAGTTAAATATTTTGAACTTGTACTACCTTATGTATAACCAACCAAATTGTGTCTTCATGGGAGCACTTCCTACCTTGGATACCTATGAAAACACTGACCTTATCTAGGAGATTTGAGTTTACAAATATAGACCAACCATCACATATGGTAATGTTTTCCACTTATCACTTGTATTTATAGTAATAACCTTATTTTTACCAATCATGTAAACTTAATTAATTCATGATCTTAGATATAGCATTTACTCACACTTTGTGTTTGTGTTTGCACTTCAATTCCCAACCTACACCTAGTTCATCATGAACTTACCCACTTATCAAACCCATACCCAATTATGTTTCACCTTATTTATTTATAGTTTGAGGGGGAACACATCCTCCCATGATTGAGGTAACCTAACCTTCAACCCAAAATCTAGTTTTAGTTTTTATCTTGATGATATAACCTTCATAAAAAATGGGCAAAACATAGACACTAAAATAATGCACACAATGGTTCTAGATGTCAAACTAACCCCTAGACCACCTCAGGACCCCATAGGGACTATTCCATAACCTATAAACCCTAAAACTAACTCACATTAACTATCCTTAACCAAAAAATTAATCTTTCATCCATGACTACCAACAGTCACCCTAAATATTGATGGTTAGGATTGACTGCCAATAGTCAGGTTTTAACCACCTAAACAATCAACTCTAATCAAATCCAACTTGTGTTTTTGTATTTAAATTGCCTAATTCATGTGTGATCTAATGCATACAAAAAAAATAAACTACTTGTTAAACCCCTTGTTGAACTATCATTTCACCTCTCCTTCTTTCCTATAAAAATAAAGGAGGAGGAGGTGAAAAATAATGGACCAATCAATCAATAAATCAATCTAGGATCATTTGCATCGAATCAAAGCCTCTTGTATCAATACTTCCTTTTTCAAGTATTATTTCAATGAATGAGTGAACTAGCAAGTATGATAAATATCTAAAGTGTTTTCATCCATCAGCTAACAACCAAATATCATTAATCTATTGAAATTGGTTTGGACTCCATCAAATGAGTTTTTAGCACATGCCTTAAACTTTCTTTAGATCAACAACTAGCAAGCTAAGTATATGTTTTTAGTAATTAGTCATTTTATTTCTATTTTTCAGCCAACCTAGCCCAAACCCACCTTCTATATTTCCATTATGCAATGTTATTAGACCAATTTTTTAAACTAAACCAAAACCCATAGTAACTACCAATGGTCACCTTGACTATTGGTGGTTTGTCCATAATTTTTGATAGTTTAACAATAGCTGATGGTTAGTATAAGTACTGAAGATCACCCAAAATTCCAATAGTCATTGTGTGACAAATAAAATAGAAAGCTATTTTCACTTACCATACCTCATCTAAATCCTAATTTTAGATCCCCTACCTAATCATAGAGCCTCACCCTATTTTTTGAATTGTACCTAATTCATTTGGCATTAAAATCAATCTGCTTATTGATATAATTAATCAAATTCACCTTTTCATTTATCAAGTACTTCTTATATTTGATTTCAATACCTTATATTATTTATGCAAGCAATTTATCTTTCAAAATTTATTATTTAAAAGTGTGGATTGACATCCTCCAAGGGAGATCATGCTTTTTAGATCTAGCTTGCTAGGAAATCCACCCTATTATCTAATTAATCAGACATTTCTTTTAGTATTTTCTTATCTATAGGTCATTCTTCCCAAGCCAAAAAGGAGTATTTATAACCATCTAGATCAAACACATGCACAACATACTAGTTTCTACTAACCATACCCTTCTTGATTTTCTTTTCTCTTTCTCCCAAAGAACATAAGTGAAATTTCTCTAAAATAACATGTATAACTCTTGTGTTTCAATGTATTTGAGATTACTTTATCTATTGATTGTAGAAAACTAGTAGTTAAGTCTTAGAACATTAAATTACAATAATATGGGTTGTCATAGGTTGTATATAACTAAAAAATAACTATATTTTTGGAATTGTATAATTATATTGTATGTTTACTTATGTGGTATATTTGTAATTATTATTTTTATTATGTGATACAATATAATGAAAGATTCATGCATATTTTAGATGGACTTAATGTATGTTGTATAACATGTTGTGTAATGCATGTACTAATAGGATGTAAGTTATCTAATCTTGTGGTTGAATTATATTTGACCAATCTGAATTGCTAATGTAAAGTAAGGAGTGAGATGGACCTTAATAGCTTACTAACATTACAATTCTAGATGAAGGTAATCTGATCAAGTGGTGTGTATAAACATAATTGATCTAGATCATCATTATTTACTATTTCTAAAACTTTAGGCCAAAAAATGTTTAGTGAGATATTATCATTTCATGAGTATGATTCACATATTTGTGTGATATCTTACAATAGAATGGATTTCTATGATACACTTCATGTTTAGTTTATAAGCATACATCACATAGGTACTAGATAATTTCTATAGATTCTCACATCATCACTATCTACCCATCCATGAAGGGAGGGCCATTCCCTGATGGGATAGTGTAGGGGATATTTGGTCTATGGTTTAGTGGAAAAGATCTTGAATGATGCTTTCCCTCCACACAATATTAGTACTATTGAGATGCCACTTGAGATTGCCATAGACACTAGAGAGTATGGGGAACTCATGATCTTGGGAGCCAAGTATCTTAGTTTTACATTGTATTGTAATTATTATTAAGTATTTTCATGAAGTTATTGTAAATAAATAACAGTGGTTATAAACTTGTTTCAGTTGTAGATGAGTTAATGTAAATACTTTTTTATTCACATTATGATGTGTACTCTCTCATGATATTAGAGATTAGGTATTTGTGATGTTTTATGATTTTGGCTATTATCACCTTATGTATATATTATGGTCTCTATATATTGTCATGTTATACTCTATATTTGGTATATGTGTTAAATTCTTTTAAAGAATCATCTATTTCTATGTCTAACCTACTAGGGTCGTTACATGTGGTATCAATGTTGTGTCTTGATTTCTAGGACCTAATGAGTCCATTAGTGTTTTCGTGTTTGTCTATTCCTTAGTGTGAACCTAGTGACATGAAATATTGTATTGGTATTTTATATTTGTGTTTCCTTGATGTCGAACCATGTTACACCAAGATTAGAGTGTTGTGACACTCATAAAATGTGCATGGAATATTGAGTGTGTACCCTTGGGAGCATTCATACTCCTTTGAGTTGTTTAAAAGACCAGTTATTGAGTATTCCTTTGGTGATGTTTATATTCAAGGTTTGGGTAGATGTGTATATAACATAGTTAATGATTAATGAACCAAATATTTCTACCATAGTTTGATTATTCAGATCAATCATCTCAAGGATGACTAAAACTTTTCTTGATTATCAAGTCACCTTGTCATTGTGTTTTGTATTGTGATTGTATATTGAGCTCAACATGCTTCTCATTTAAATTTATGTGTTTTAGTTTTTGTCTTTTATTTACTAAAACCATGTGTGGGAAATATCTTAATACCATTTCTCTTTTAGTACCACCAAGGGAAGTGGAAAGATTCTTAGTAGAGTGATTTTGTATTGCTTAAAAATTCCATTGTGTTAATAGTTTTTTTACGGAATTTTCTCTTTTAAGATATGTGGTTAGGAAGAAGTGTCATATCTTCTAGTTAGCATAGAGGTGAATTATTTTTGCTATCTTATTCTCTTTTTATATTATTATGATGTTGTTGAAAAGAGTCGTATATACATAATATTGATGTAGTATTCTCTTAAAATGGATTTTTTTCTAAATGCTATTTGATTGTACTCCTTTAGAATTTGTGGGAGAATGTTTTATAATTTTGGGGGGAGATAAATTTTTAAGATTGGATGGATAGACACATCTTTATGATGGCATATATCTTCCCCAGTTATGGATGTAGATTGAGATGCCATACTTACAATATTTGGTAAGTAGGTAGTGTTTAGGCAACATTGGGTTGTGGTATTTTATTTGGAAGGTAAGTAGGAGATTTTGAAATGATATCTTTCTACTTTTAACTTGTGAATATTTAAATTCACTACTTAATATAACTTTTGATTTTAATACCATTTGAGGTTGCAAACCTTCACACACACATGTATATGTATATGTATTTATGTATATGCATATGTCTATATACATATATACATACACACACACATATATACATATACATATGCATATATATGTATGTGTGTGTATATATATATGTGTGTGTGTGTGTGTGTGTGTGTGTATACACACCCACACACACACACACACACACACACATATATATATGTATGTATGTATATATGTATGTATGTATGTATATATAGACACACACACACACATACACACACACACACATAGACATAAATAGTAAAATATTACACACCCATGATCAAATTGATATGTGTTCTCTTTTTATTATAGCGTGTTGTTTTGAAAGAGTTATTTTATACCTATTGTCGGAAGTGAGTAAGATTTAGGGTGTGCAGAACATCTTATCAATCTAGGGTTTGAAAAAAAAATTAACTTATTGTATGCTAGTTGAGTAAGGAGATGTTATTTTTTTATTCCCTTATAAGGTTAAAATAATGATGTGATTCTTGACATATGTATATTATGTTAATATAACATTATTTCCTCTTAATCATGAGTATAATAGAATAAGTAAAGCTATGAAATATGATACTAGTATGTTTAACTAGTAGTAACTTAATGTAATTATAGATTGATTGAATAATTTATTTTCTATGTATGAGGGTGCATCTAGAATCAATTAGCATATAGTTTTGATTTCAATGATTGATAGCATAAAATTATGATTATTTGAAATTTATTTTGCACATTTTAAGATCATTAGGTTGTGGAGACCTAAGGGAAGAATGGTGAATTTAGAACATAAGTTATAAGTAATAAGACAGTATCCTACTTAGCCTCACATTAACTAGGATTATTGGTACTAAGCTGGACTGATAGACAAACTTGACAAATCCATAATTTGATAGGTGGAACTTTTCAAATTCAGTCATATGGCTATATGCATGTATACAATGGACAAAGATTCCTTATGAATGAGTATTCCATTATTTTTATATACTTATATTTACTATTCCTATTCATCATCATACTTGAAAGAGACTCCATGGATTATTGATAGTATTTACATGTTATACATATCCGAAGATACATGGAGTAGCATTAATATTAACATATACACATCATTCTTACCTAGTTCCCTAATTAATTTTCTATAGAATGAGAAAAACATTCTCTAGGTTAGAGAGAAGT
>JARHVA010008979.1:12500-170000 GCA_037957365.1 Torreya grandis | reverse complement strand
CACACACACACACACACACACACACACACACACACACACACACACACACACACACACACACACACACACACAGAGAGAGAGACACACATAGTTACTTATATAACACTTGTGCTTTAGTGTATTTTAGATTAATTTATATTTTGATTATATAAAACAGGTAGCTAAGTCTTATAACACTTGACTATGGTAATATGGCTTGCCATAAGGTGTAGATAATTGGACTATAGTTATATTGTTTGAATTGTATAGTAATATTATATTTTTATGCAAGTGGTATATTTTTAATCATTATTTATAGTATGGGATAAAATATAGTGAAATATTCATGCATATATTCGATGAACTTATTGTCTGTTGTATAGCATGTCATGTGATGCATGTGATAATATGCTGTAAGTTGTTGATTCTTGTAGTTGAATTGTATTTAACCAATATATATTGCTAATGTAGTATAAGGAGTGAGATTAACTTTACTAGATTAATGTTATTGTAATGATAGAAGAAGGTAATCTAATCAAGTGGTGTGTATAAATATAATTGATCTAGATCCTCATTATTTATTATTTGTAAAAATTTGGGCCAAAGTATGTTTAGTGAGACATTACCATTTTGTGAGTATGATTCACATGTTTGTGCAATATCTTACAATAGAAAGGATTTATATGATACATTTCATGTTTACTTTATAATCATACAACACACAAGTACTAACTAGTTTCTATAGATTCTTGCACCATCACTATCCACCCATCCGTGAAGGGAGGGATATTCCCTAATTGGATAGTGTGATGGATCGTTGGTCTATGGTTGGGTGGAAAAGTGCTTGGATGATGTTCTCCCTCTCCAAAATAGTAATACTATTGAGATGACACTTGAGATTTCCATAGATACTAGAGAGGCCAAATAACTCATGCTCTAAAGATCCAAGTATCTTATTTCTACATTGTATTGTATTATATTTATCATTGATTATTATCATGAAGAGTTGTAATTACTTATTTTTGTAAATCAACAATGGTGGTTGTAGATTAGTTTTAGTTGTAGATGAGTTAATATAACTACTTTTTGTATTTTAATTATGACACATACTTTCTCATGGTATTAGAGATTAGGTATTATGTGTTGTTTTATGCCTATTTTTATTTTCACCTTGTATATATCTTATGGTCTCTATATATTATCATCGTGTAGTCTATATTTGGTATATGTGTTAAAACTTTTTAAAAAAATCACTTATTTTTATGTCTAACCTAGTAGGGTTGTTACATATAATGTATTACCTATGTCCATCTATAATACATCAATAGGTAATTGACATATCAATTTTACAAAATAATAGTTACCAAAACCATGGGCCAGGTCAACCCATTATGACTCCCCATTAATCATGGGTGATAACACCACACATAGACAAGTATAGATAAACCACATATCTATACTCCCAAAAAAAAGGGGTCCAAAATAAATTAAGAGTGTATGATACATTTTAATGTATAATATTTGAAACACATTCTAATGTGGAAATAGGCTCTAAAACATAGCAATATTCCACTTGGATATTTATTTCCTTTGAGAAAGTTTGTTAACCCTTCACTATCATTTGTGAAGGTCAACCAAAACTAAACATAGCTTCAATTTATCCCTTGTGACAACCTTGGTCATCATGTTTTCAAGATTTTGAATAGTATGAATCTTTTACAATCTTCAACTTCTCTTCCCCCAAAGTTGTTTTGATGAAATAGTACCTCAACTATATATGTTTTGTCCTAGAGTGGAAATCATATTTCTTTATTAGGTGTATAACACTCTGAATATCACTATACAACTTTGATTCCTTCTAATAATACCCTAAATCCTCAAACAACTACTATATCTAAATCATCTCTTTATTTTCCTCTATGGCAACAACATACTTAACCTCTATGGTTGAAAAATCCACTAGATTCTTTATTCATAAAATCTAGCTCACCATTGTGTCACCTATAACAAATAAATATCCTATCGTGCTCCTCCTATTTGATAAATATCCATCCATGTCTGAATATACATAACCAATAAAAGTAGTGTTCAATCCACCATATCTTCAAATTATCTCCATGATCCCTCTCAAGTGCTAAAGGATCCACTTCACTACTTACGAATGATCTCTATTTGGATCACTCATGTACCTACTTACTACTCCTATTGTATGGGAAATATATATCCTAATGCACCCAATGGAATACATTAATATGCCAATTTATGATGAGTAAGGTACATAGGACATTTTAATTCTTTCCTCCTCTATCTTTGTACACTTTGCCTTTGATAAATTGACATGGCTTGACAAATAAGTCCCACCTGATTTAGCATCCTGCATACTAAACCTCTCTAAGAATTATTTAATGTAATCTTCTTGAGATAAATTTAGTTTTCATTCCTTTGTATCATGAGTTATTCTCATACCAAATATTTGTTTTACTACCCCCAAATCATTCATAGCAAAGAAATAACTAAGTTGTTCTTTGAGTAACTTTATTTCCTACATGTTCTTACCTGTAACCAATATGTCATCCACATACAAACATATAATAATGTAACTACCATAATTAAACTTATTGATATATACATAATGGTTTGAATGACATGTGAAGTATTCCTACTCCATCATAAAACTATCAAATCTCTTGTACCACTATCATGGAGCTTGTTTCAACACATACAATATATTCTTTACTTTATACATCATGTTCTTCTTCCCTATGACCTTATATCCTTGTGGCTACTTCATGTATAAGTCCTTATCCAAATCACCATGAATGAATGTAGTCTTCAAATCTAACTAATTGAAGTGCAAGTCTTTTGTTTCCACTATCCCAAAAATAGTCCTAATAAAAGTCATCTTCACCACTGGAGAAAAAATCTCATCAAAATCAATTACCTTCTTCTATGCAAATGCCTTTACCATCAAACATGCCCTGTACCTTTTATTTCCTCCATCATCCTCTTTAATTCTATGCACCCAATTATTCATCAATTCTTTCTTACCTTTAAGTGGGTTTACCGGATCCCAAATCTCATTTTTCATGAGAGACTGATGTTCTTCACCCATTACTTGTCCCCATTTCTTCCTGACATCTACCTACATTTCTTCTTCAAATTACTCTATCTATCCATTGTCATTGAGTAATAAATAACTAAAAAAAGGATAAAAACATTCAGGTTCCCTTCCTACCCTAGAATACCTTCTCACCTCAGGATTTTGGGAATCTTATGGAGTAGGTGCCTAAACTAGTTGCTTGGACACTTTACCATCTACAATGTCCTCCAACACTATGTACTCTTTTCTAGAATCCTCTTTCTAATCCTATAACTACTATTTATACATGAATTTTTCATTAAACACCACATCTTTAGATTGAAATATTTTCTTTTCCTTAAGACTCCAAATCCAAAAACCAAAGGCATCTCCACCATTACCAATAAAGGTGCATTTTTTAGATTTAACCTCTAACTTGTTCTTATCATCTTTAATAATATGAACAAAAGATTCACAACCAAATACGTTAAGAAAGGAATAATCAACCTTCTTACTAGACCAACCTTCCTTAGGTATGCCTCCATACAAAGAAGATGAGTGTCCTTTATTGATCAAATATATTGTAGTGTTTACTATTTCTACCCAAAATTGAAGAGGAATTCCTGCATACAACCTCATACTCCTAACATGCTACATGATAGTCATGTTCATCCTTTTTGACACTCCATTTTATTGTGGATTTCTTGTAACTATCCTATATCTATGAATTCCATTCCTAGAATAGTAATCAAAAAATTTATTATTGTTGTAGACACTAGAAAACTATACTAGATGTCAAAATTCCTCAGGATACCTTAGGGACCACCTAACCCTTCTTGACCCACTGACCAACCTATCATACCTTGGGTATAGTTATCTAATTATCTAATTAAACTTAATAACTTATTAACAATCCTTAACCCACCCCTTTTGAATCACCTTGACATGTTACCTCTAGGATACTTGATCGTTGATGGTTAGCTTGACCATCAACGGTTAGGTCCTCACCCTTTTAACACATCACTAGATATGTGTGATCTAATGAGGCAAAATTAAATATGTTCACCTTATGTAGTGTTAATGAACTCCTAAGAACTAAAATTAGTATGCCAACCTACTAGGGAACCTTCTATCCTCAATCCCTTTTTGCCTATAAAAAGAGGGAATTAGGAGGTGTAATGGAGTATTATCACAAGAATTCTTGAACATAGGTATTCAAAATTCTAGTTAGCCAATATTATTTCAATAATTTAGAAATAAGAGCTATCATAACCTCTACCAAAATTTCTCTCAAGGAAAAAGTACTGTTACTCTACTAAAATTACTCTAATCATCAACCACTTAGAAAATAATAGGTATATTTTTACTACAACATTTTTATTTTGGTTTCTCTCATTTATACCCCATGAGACATTATATACCTAAATTATAATATCCTATTCCTAAGTAAATCCTTAATATACCCTTATTATACCTTTGACCCATCCTACAACTCTTTTCTAAACATTTCCAAAAATCCACTGGCAACCATTTATGGTTATAACAACCACTAATGGTCACCCCAATCATCAATGATTACCCAACCACCAATGATTATCTCAACCATCAATGGTTATCCCATCCATTGATGATCAATGTGGCATGAAATAACATCAAGTTATTTCTGACCCCTTACCTCTAACCAAATCTAACTTTTTATGTCCTTACCTATTCATAGAACCCTATCTAATTTTTTGAACCTGACTTGATCTACTTTAGCATTAGTATTGACCCAATTTTTTTATGTTTAGTAATTTTATCTATCAAGAATTCATCTAATTCTTGTATTAAATTTTAGTTCATTTCTATTATTTAATGCAAGCATATTTATTTTATCATTTTAAACCTAATTGTTATCAAAGAGTGGATTGAAAACCTCCTAGCAAGCTCACGCTTCTTAGATCTAGCTCACACTAGGTAGTACACCTAACTATCTTGATAACAACCCCTTTTATTAGTGATATATTATCTATAGGTAATCCTTATAAGACAAAAATGAGAACTCTACATTCATCCAGATCATGTGTGCATCAACTAGGTATTTATACCACACCCTTATTATTAGCTTCTTATCTTTCAAAATTAAGAAATAAGTAGAAATTAAGAGAAACATTTTGGCATGCCCGATGGGACCTTAACATTGTATAGGTGCCCATTTCTTCCTTTATTCTTTGCTCATACAATATAATCTAAAAATTAGTTTAGCCTTAAAATAAACCTTGCATACATTAATTACTTGCTTGATTTAGTTCATCTAGTAACTTAAAAGTAAAGTAATTAATTATAGTTTCACTCTTATTATCACACACTTTACCAAACCACAAAATTAATCAAAACATCAAAACAAGTCGAAACAAGGCTTGCCTAGGATTTCGTCACCTAATGTTAACCTTAACCTTTCTTGACAATCTTACTTTGAGGTCATTACTACGGGGAGAACCAACTTAGCTCTCTGGTTGAGTATAAATTTTGAAATTCAGTATATCTTGGCTAAGCACCTGAAATTGTTATCATTATGGTGTGTGAAGTTTAGGGGTAGGTCCCAATATCAAAACACGTATTGATTTTCAATAAATATTATTTTTGAGAACCTAAACACAACCTAAAACAAACCTTAGATTTCTTCTTTAGTACTTGATCTACAAACCAAATTTCTTATTCACACTTTTTAAGGAATAAGCCAAAATTGATCAAAAAAGAATCTTAAGTTTTAAATGAACTTTAGTGTATGTTTTGATTTCCTTGAGAATATTCTACTATAGAGAACCAAACCTTATACAAGTCGTGAAACTTGATGGTAACTTCCATTTGTGACATCTTCCTATAATTTGGACTATTTAACCCATCAAACCAATTATAATAATGAAAAAAAACATGGGAAACATGATATAGGGAATCTAAAATCATCTATAAGCAATTTCATAATCTTAGTTGTATAAACTAGCTAAAAAAATAGTAAAACTTGTAGGGTGTGGGAAACAACAGGCAGAAAAGTATAGTCAACTTGTTAAGGATGGTTCATAAAGCATAAGTGACCAATAACTGTAATATTACCATGAAAATAAATTTTATTGAATGTAATATCACCCACTAAAGTCATTTGACTTGAAACTATTAAGAATAAATAAAAAATTTATGTAGAACAATTTCATAGAATCACCATAACAAAAGCTATGAAAAGAGATACATAAAAAATAGAAATTAAAATACAAAATAAGAAGACAAGATTTAATGTGGTTCACCCAATGTGGGATACATATACCAAGAAACACTTTCTCATATATTATTACAAGCCAACAAGAGTACAATCAACTCTCAGATCAATCTTCTCATAATTATAATGCACAAATATTATATGGAGTTGCACTCAACAAACTCTCTAGAACTCACACACTCTGCTCACATTCTCAAACTCTATATTCCTCTAATGTTACATCCTAATTCCTCATGAGATAATTTTTTTATATTATCTGGGGATATTTATAATTAACAATTTCATATTTAGTTATATTTTTGACTAATCTTGAGAGTTATGCTATTTTAAGATAATATAATGTTTTTTAGTTAGATGATAATACATGATTGCTTATTATGTATCGGTTTATTCATGTGTTTATATTTTTTTCATATTAATGTATCAATTTAGTTATATATTATTGCTTATGATTAACATGTGAAAATATATAATGACTTGTGTGTTATGAGGTGGATGTAAGAAAATTCTTCCCTCGAACATGTCAGAGGGAGAGCATCAATAGAGAGGGTGGTGTAGATGGAGATGTTGAAGGTATACAAAGAGATGGAAAAATGTTATGCACACACAATAATTAGTCATGGTAGAAAATACAATTTTTTATGTCTATTTAAATTGTTGTTTTCTTTTGTGTTTACCTAAGTAGGTGAAATTAAATAAATGAATCTCTTTGTGTGTCTATCATGTTGTGTCATTAATAATTGTAGGTGTAATTTTATCAAAAGTGAATTTAAAATATGAGTTATCCTTTAATTATTGAAGTTTCCATTAAATTGTTTAAATATAGTTAAATGCTAACTTGGTTTAATTAAAATATAAATTGGACATTTCATATTAAATTGTAAAAAAAATAATTATCTTGGGAAAGGAAATAAATCATTGTTAGCTGAGGAATTTATGTTTAAGGAGAAAAGTGGTAAAATAAATAAAAATACAAATTGCCATTTAAAAGAAAAGGAAATAAAGAATAAAAGGGGTATAAAATCTAAATTTAGGAAAAAGAGAAAATATTAAATAATGGTAAAAACAATAAAGTAAAAAAAAAAATAGAAGATACGTATCTTTAAAAAGAAGGAAAAATTTAAGGGAGAGGAGGTGAACTTCTATAGGAGAGGCATTGGGGAGAGAAATATGGAAAGAAGAGTTTGCAAGAAAGGTAATAACAAAAAAGGGGGGATTTTCCCCCAACTATCAAGAAGAAAGGTAAGATATTTTTGAAAATATGGTCCCTATATTATGTTATTACCTATTGTGTGAAATAATTGATATCAATTATGGCATAGTTACCTTTATAAGAAAAAAAATCACAATAAAAGAGAGAATGCAAATCAACCAATGAATTAACATCTATATAATTAGTGTTCAATTATCTGAACCATAGCAATGATGTATTATAGGTTGTTTGAACCCTTTTGATTTAGTGAACCCATTTTATATATAGACATATCTAAATTAAGCAATTTGACTCTAGTGTGTATATATATAATAGAGGCACAAATTTATAGATAAATAGGAAGCTATATATGTGGCATCAAATTACAACAGACATTAACCATGAATTTAGCAAAGTTTGTTATCTACTAGTTCATGTCTATATATATTTGTATCTATTGATTTTACATAGACCATTATCTACAAATTACACAATGTTAGTAGATAACAATTCATGTATATAATTTGTTAGTAAATCTAGTCTAGATTAGTGAAATTTGATTTTGGTAGTCATTTTGCATAGTGTAATAATGGGTTACAATAGTTTGTGTATATAAAATAGTGAATTAATCTAGGGATATAGCTAACTATGAATGTTTAAATCGACATACAACTTGATATCTACTAACAATTAGGCATTAATCTGAGTATAAATTAAAGATAGGGTAAATAATAAAGCTATATTGTAAGGTGTCAATTTACACATGTTTTAATCTAGGTTTTGTAGATAGTTTTCATATTACTCTTGAGGCATCACCATAATGAGGATTTGACTAATGCCTTATAACAAAATTGTTTATCATAGAGCATTGACTTCCCTTGTATCCCTTGAGTTTCCTAAGATAAATGATAATGATCTAGTGAATTTATCTTAGAGAGGTGCTTCATAATATTTTAAATACTCTAATTTTACCCTATATATTTTATAAAACTAGGATGTATATATAAATGTTTTATATGAAAAAGTGATAGGTTGTTATTCAATTGAGGTGTAACCTCATTGTTCTATCCTAGCCAACTGATATTTAACTTTTTTTTTTATTAATAGTTCTTTTGAAAAATATATATGTATATATTTCTGTATTAAAAGAAAAAACAAAATATTAACAACCCAACTTAGATAGAAGTGTGGTGCCATCATATACCCAACTGTAGTAGGAATTTATGAAAAAATTGATTTATGATGCCCTTAGATTTTTGTATAGATAATGTAATGTACAATAAAATATTTTAGAATATAAAATGAACTTTATTATGTAATATTACAATATAAAATCGGACATATATTTTACCCAATATCTGGTATAAATTACATATAACAACTAATCAATGGTGATAGTAGATGAATAGAAATGTGGATATATATTAACAAATTTATTAATATATGTGGTAATATGGGTTAGGTTACCAATATCTCATTATGATATATCCATCAAAATTTTTACCATAGTAAATATTCATCCTTATTTGAGAATTATTTTACCATTTGGTTTAGTCATTAACTTAGTACAAAACATGGTTCACATGTTTAGATATATATTATATTATAATATATATGTATTTTTTTAATACTAAATCAGATATATATATTTAACTAGACTATATATATCACTTAGGATATAAAACAATTGTGGAATATTATGATCTCTAGAACTTGAATAATTAAATAGTTATTCTCAAACATAGAGTGGATGAATCATATGAGTTGAATGGTGGAACATAGCTACTCTCTATTTTGAGTTAAACCTTGAGAATTCTTTAGATCTTTTATTATATAAAAAACCATTACAATGAGTTTGACAATGTATTTAGTTACGACTATTTGCATAATTAGAAATTTGGGGTAGATTTTTTTAGCTATTATTCTTTGATGAAATATTAGTAGGAAATTTAAAGGAGTGATTAAGTTGTTTATCAAATGATTTCTTATTAACCCATAAATATAAAACAATTATACAACTGGATTACTTGTGTTTTGATAAAATGAAGTCCCATTTTTCTACTTGTTTGCAATAATCATGTTCCAGGTATAACTACTTCATAAGATCATTTTTATGCTTAGTAGTTTCAATTAAAACTCTAAATTATGGTTTAAAAATTGCATAACATTGAATTATCTAACTCACTATTAATAATATAGATGACTTTTAGCCATATGTATTCAACAGGGAATACTTGTGTGCATGACATACTATGATTGTGTTATTATGTGTAAATGTTATATATATTTAGTGTATAGTGGTACATCATGATGCATGTTTACATGTTGTGATACTTTGGTATGATTTTATGCAATTTAAATTAGGATATAATTCCTTATTATCTTGTTGTTATTTTTAGCATGGACTAGTTGAGTCTTATAATTTGTAAGTTTGGTTTATGTGTTGTTATGTAGTTGGGAAACTATGATAATATGGGATATCAAAGGATAGTACAATATAAAATTATATTGTATCTAGATGTTACCTACTATAGTTATTATACCTAACTCATATCTACATTTATATGTATATAGTATGCATACTAGTTTTTAATGTGGATAGTGTGTGTTTTTATAGTTGGTAGACTTATGTATGTATGCATACAAACTCTGAGAATTTATAAAATGTTTTTTTGGAATATTATTATGTTCCATGGGAATGATGAATTGTTTTATTATATATATTTACTTATGTAGACACTAGAAAACCTCACACAAAGCTTCTATATTTTGAATTAACCCCTAAACTACCTTAGGACCCCTTAGGGACTATCCCATAACCTATCAACACCATACCTAAATCACCTTTAACATACTTTACAAAAAACTTAACCTTTCACCCATAATCATCTATGGTCACCCTAACCATTAATAGTTAAGCTTGAACATTGATGGTCAGGTTCTAACCACTTGAACAGTTAACTCCAACTTGTTTTTTTTATATTTAGCTTGTCTACTTCATGTGTAAGACAATGCATGTGAAAAGGAATGGATCTATCAATCAATCAATCTAGGATCATTTGCATCTAAAATAAAATCCTCTTACATTAGTACTTCCTTTTACAGGTCTTCTTCTAGTAAACCATTGAACTAGCAAGTGTGATAAACATCTGAAGTGTTATCATCCATCATCCAATAGACAAGTATTGTTATTTTATCAAAATTGCTTCAGACTCCATCAAATGAGTTTTAGAAACATAGCTTAACCCTTCTTTAGATCATCAAAAAATAAATGAAGTATTTGTTTTCAACAACTAGTCACTTTATTTCTATTTTTCAACCAACATAACCCAAACCCACCTTTCATATTTCCATTTTGTAAACTTATCATACCAATTTCTTGAACCAAAACATAACCCAAAGTAACCACTGATGATCACCTTGACCATTGATAGTCTATCCATAACTGTTGATGATTTCCCAATCACCAATAGTCAATCTAATTGTCAATGTTCACCCAAACTATCGATGGTCACTATGTGACAAATAAAACAATAAGCAATTTTCACCTACCAAACCTCAACCAAATCCCAATTTTAGATCCCTTACCTAATCACAAATTCTTACCCTATTTTCTAAACCACACTGAATTCATTTGTCATTAATATTAATCTTCTTATTACTATAATTAGTTGAATTCTATTCATTTATCAAACACTTCTTGTATTTAATTTCTACACCTTCTATTATTTATGCAAATAATTTATCTTTCAAACTTGATTATTTAAAAGAATGGATTGATAGCCTCCAAGGGAGCTCATGCTTATTGGATATATCTTGCTAGGTAAACCACCCTACTATCTAACTAATCAATCATTTATTTGATTAATTTCTTATTTGTAGGTCATTCTTCCCAAGCCAAAGAGGAGTATCTACAACCATCTGGATCAAACACACACACAACATATTAGGTTATACTAACCATACCCTTATCAATTTTTTTTCTCTTTCTCCTAAATAACATAATAAAAATTTATCTAAAATATTTTGTCACACCCGGTGGGACCCTTAAGTCTTTTTTGGGTTCATAGTTCTATCTAAGTACTTCTTTTTGTCATTTTACTCATAGAATGAAATTAAAAAAATTATTTAGGGATTAAAATTGACTATATCCATTATTTTATTGATTATCTTATCTCACATAGCTTAATTAATCAAGTGAATTAATCTTATATTCATTCTTATCACACACACAAGACCAAACCACTTACACTTAATTAAGCATAAAAATATAGACATAAGGCTCGACTAGTTTTTCATTACCTAGTGATCATGTTTCGCAACTATCCTACTTGGATTTCATCACCAAGGGGATAACCAAATTAGTTCTTTATGTTTGTATAATCTATGGCAATCAATATATCTTGGCTAAGCACCTGACACCTTTATCATTACAATATGTGAAGTGAGGGGGTAGGCCCCAATATCAAAGCCTGTACTAATTTTTAATATAAATCCATTTGAGAGCCTAAACACAACCTGAAACCAAATATATATTTATTTTTTAGTACTTGCTCTACAAGCCAAGTTGAGTCACATAATTATTAAATATTAATTCATAAGCCACAAGAGAGACTAAAAATAACAATGAGATTTAACGTGCTTTAGTGTGTGTTTTATTTCTTTGACTTTTTATTGTCTTCACTTTATTTGAGTTGTGATATTTCTTGTATCTTCCTCCTTTCCATATCTACATGGTTTTAACTAGGAAATAACTAATAAACCAAGAAAATTAGGACCAACCTCCTAATGATCCATCTTCCTCTTCTCCCTCATCTATAGAATACATTTCAAATGTAGATAGTTCTTCCCATCCTTATAGAAGTCCTACCATCCCTCGAACAGTTACCCAAGGGAACGCATATTTCACCACCTGTCTTGCTAAAAATCCAATTTCCCTCAGAAATTACCTTAACAACATAAATCATCATACCCATTCCTTATTTCTCCCTATTGACTCACCTTATGGCATGCCATCCTACCTTATGGGAGACATTTTTATTTACACCATCACCACCCAATCTTTAATCACCTAGGTATCATCCTTTACCAATAGCCCTACTAATACCACCATATAAAACCAACCCACTCAATTGAGCATCACCCAAACACATTCTTACAAAAATAATAAGCCTCCTAATATAAGAGCAACCTAACCTCTAGGCACCAATACTTCCCTTACCATAGGATTACACTCTAATAAAATCACCATTATTCCTCTTATTCCCAATCCATCTAGCTCTACTCCATTATAGAGATTGGTGGTTCCCATACCTTTTATCCTTCCACCCATTAGCACCAAGGTTATCACTTACCCTCCATCTACTAACCCAACCATACCTCCTACATGACCTATGATAATATCTCAATTAGTTCCCATTATACAAAACTCAAGCTACATCCCTAAACCACAAGGGTATATAGGGCTACCTTCCACCCAACCACCTATCTCCACATATTCATATGTGGAATCATCTCAACCAACCATGTCCACATACCAATATGTAGCAAATTCTCAACCCCCTGCAAGCTACCCATATGTTGCACCTACCCAAACCTAACACAATCTAACTTATAACTATGGGGGTGCACAAGCCTAACCTCACCTTATCAAAATGTTAATGGATAAAATGACTACTATAAAGTCATCTAATTTTGGAGCTCATAATCTTTTATTATATGACTAGACCTATAATGAACCAATTCATCCATCCATTTCTATTCAACCTTATCCTCCTCAATGGGAACATTCAAAATTATAAAATTTTCAGAGTAAGGAGGACCCTCAACAACATCTAGGAGTGTTTAGGCATTCATGATATATGATTGTCTATGATTATTCTCTCCTTCTCCATAACTTCCTTATGTCTCTATTAGGTCTAAGACTAGATTGGTATAGTGCTATTACAAATCACTCCCTCTTTTTTTTGCCCAACTAGATCAAATTTTCTTATATCAATTTTCCATAAACATCTCTAAGAAAGTCTCCATCACTGATCTCTACTTTATTTATAAAATTGATGATGAATCCATTGTTGAATTTGTAACCAATTGGAGAAGTTTGATAAAGTAACTCTCCTTTTCTCTACTGCATCTCAAGCTAATTTAACTCTTTGCCTATGCTTACACCAAACACATTTCCTCTAATTTATAGGTTTAAAGCATTAGGACCTTTGATGAAGCTTTCACCATGGCACAAAAACTAGAGAATAGATCCATTGATAAGGGGACATTGAAATTGAGAAACAAGAATTCCACCTTAAATATTAGGTTGTGGAGTTAAAAGCTTCACCCAGATGCAAATAGAAGGAGGTTGCTAAGCTATAGGAAACTGGCATCAATCTGATCAACTGACGTTAGTCATCTTTAGTATTATAGTAACCGATGTCAGTTATGGGTCGGCTGACATTGGTCAGATAGGAATCGACGTTGGTAGCTTGTGTGTGCATGCATTTGCATGCGTCTCTAAAACTGGTCTATTTTTAGATGGACAATTGGTTTGCATGAAGAAGACTAATTTTAGTCTTGAAGCTGCGGTTCTAATTATTGTAATTAGAAGTCTAATTATTGTTTGTATGGGAGATATTTAATAGACCCATGGGCTATATTGTAAAGGTGTATACTCTCAAGGATTCTTGTAGAATTAGTTCTGTAAAATCAGAGTTCTATCCAAGGGAAAAGGGTTCTTTTGGGTGTGTATGATATAGGTCGATAGGTGTGTAAGGCCAGGTTGATCTACAGTGTAGAAAGATCATGTTAGATCTACATGGTAAGTAAGATCGATTTGATTTGTAGGTTGTTGCATGTTCATGGGAGATCTACTTGAATTACTTTGAGTACTTGTGTACTGGCAGTAGTGATACTGACTAGTGGAGGTGAAAAACAACTCTATGTTTGAGTTGTCTGTTGTGACTATGATTGAGAGAGAGAACTCTTAAAGAGATTTACTATTTACACCCTAGAGGTGTGGGATCCCTAGAGGAGTGTGAAAAAGATTGTGGCATCTTATTTGTTGTATTTCCTTCTGGAAGAGTATTAATAAAATTGGGTATTATCTCTCATATTCTGTGTTATTTCTGAATTTCTAGTTACTTGTTACTTTTGGTTAAATTTCATGTTTAGTTACTTATACAAAGATAATCAACTGTGCTCTTTAAGAGCAGGAGGTCCTGACAAATTGGTATCAAAGTGAGGTTAGGTTCATTAACAAGTGGTAAATCTTGTTAAGTGTGTTGACTACAGGTCACTCTCAAGGGTTTCTGATTGAGTGGGAGTATAGCAATGGGAGAAGAAAGTATGGAGGAATTCAAAATCAAGAATGATCAATTACGATGTTATGGAAAGAAAGAGTAGATAAAGAAAGATTGATGGTTGGTTAAAGATCAGCATGAAGGAAATAAAGAAGCATGTGTTGCAGGTATTATTGCACTGGTTGTTCTTTTATGTTCCTTGGATAAAGTAGAATCTCGGTTTATAAATTCTGTTGCCTCTTTCCATGCATCCCCAAATAGAGTATTTTTTCATGTTAAGGTCCATGGAGACTTTGGAAAGATTTATTTAGGGGTTGGTGAGCCTTGTCAAATTGTTGGCAAAGGGGAAGTGCGGCTGAAATTGCAAACAACGAACACATGGGTGTTGAAAGATGTCATGCAGGTCCCAGTTCTGAAGATGAGGCTAATTTCTTTAGGAAAGTTGGGTGATGAGAGATGCACAATAACTCTCATAGTAGATGCACTTGAATTAGCAAGTGGTAAGAAAGTAGGTATCCTTTATCTATCTACTTATGTTACTGATTCTCTTTCTATTATGAAGACGTGGCTTTGTAGGCTTGGTCAAATGAGTAAGAAGGAGATGCATGTTCTTAAGAGGAAGATAGATGTCTTTGACAAACTTAAAAACTAGAAATCCTTGGTGTTCATGGAGGAGATGATGGACAGAGATCAGTGGAGAAGGCTAAATAATTCTAAGCAGGGTAGTTTTGACAAGGTTTTGATCCAAAGAGAGCTCGCAAGTAAAAAGTCATCACTCACAGGAGAACATAGTTACCGGTGTCAGTCAAGTGGAACCGACATCGAATAGATAGGTACTGACATCAGTCATGTGTAGATAGGCAAAGTCAGTGGTGTCAGGTAGGTTACTACCGGCATCAGACTGGGAACTGACATTAGCGACTAGGAGGACACTAACATCGATCAAGGAACTAGCATCGGCAATCAGGTGGATTCGACATCGGTCAGGTGCAGACCAGGGTTGACCAGGAAATGGATTTTGGGCAGACAGCAAGTTTTCAAGGAGTCTCAAATGCCCATATGGAGGACTGAAAGGGTAAGTAAGCCTCAAATTCGTTATTCCCCTTCTTTATACATGTTTCTCACTATAGAACAGGAAGGATCCAAGAAACAGTGGGAGCATGGCATGATGAGGAATTTGATTCCTAGGATGCAGAACCAAATGGGAGATTTGGTAGAGTTGCCAACCGAAAAGAAAGCACTGAAATATGAATGGATTCCTTGGTTAAAGAAGAGAGAGGATGGACACGTGAGATAGAAGGGCAGGTCATATGGTCTTGAGGAAGCTGCAAGATAGTGGTACAGGTTTGACAAGTGGATGATAAAGCATGGCTTTAGTCATTGTCATTGTAACCATTGTGTTTTACTTTACTAGGTTGGATGATGATTGCAACATTATCTTGTTATTGTATGTTGTGTGTTTGCTTGTTGTAGGGTCACACATGCAGGGAGTTGCTAAACTAAAGGTAAATTTAGTTCAGTGGTATGTCATCAAGAATTTGGGAGCAGTGAAATTCTTTGGCATGAGTGTGTTTCTAGAGACATAGAAGGTCACAGGTTGATTTTTTATTTAGATGATTGTGTGAAACTGGTTAGCACACCGATGGTTGGACAGTTGTATGAACATTGTCTTGATTCACATGATGAGGTTAAGTACATGTGTACTAAACCTGAGTTACCCCATTAGCAGGTGTTGTCATTAAGTTCATAGCCAATTCAAGAAAGGAACACTAGAAAGCATTTCAGTGGATTCTCAGGTATCTAAGAGGGACCAGCAGTAGGTTAACATGTTATGCAGGGTCAAGGACTTCTCTACATGGGTATGTAAATTCAGATGTGGCAGGGGATTTCGATGATAGGTGGATCACCATAGGTTTTGTGGTGGTTAGTCTTCAAGGTTGATCTTGAAGAGGGATACAAGCCAATAAATAGATTAGATGATGTATAGGTATAGGTACAGGTGCAGTTATTTATCTCCAAGTGGGAGATTGTTAGGTTGTGGAGTTAAAAGCTTCACCTGGATGCAAACAAAAGGATGTTATTGAGTTATAGGAAACTGATGTTAGTTTGATCAATTGATGTCGATCATCTTTAGTGTTACAATAACCGATGTCGGTTATGGGTTGGTTGACATTGGTTAGACAGGAACCGACATAGGCAGTTTGTGTGTGCATGCGTTTGCATGCATCTCTAGAATTGGTCTATTTTTGGATGGACATTTGGTTTGGATGAAGAAGACTAATTTTATTCTTGAAGCTATGGTTCTAATTATTGTTTGTATGGGAGCTATTTAATAGACCCATGGGCTGTATTGTAAAGGTGTAGACTCTAAAGGACTCTTGTAGAATTAGTTCTGTAGAATCAAAGTTCTATCCAAGGGAGAAGGGTTCTTCTAGGTGTGTATGATCTAGGTCAGCAAGTGTGTAAGGCCAGGTTGATCTACAGTGTAGCAAGATCATGTTAGATCTACATGGTAAGTAAGATCGGTTTGATTTGCAGGTTATTGCAAGTTCATGGGAGATCTACTTGAAGTACTTTGAGTACTTGTTTACTGGCAGTAGTGATGCTGACTGGTGGAGGTGAACAACAACTCTATGTTTGAGTTGTCTATTGTGACCATGATTGAGAGAGAGAACTCTTGAAGAGATTTATTGTTTATGCCCTAGAGGTGTGGGAGCCCTAGAGGAGTGTGAAGAAGATTATGGCATCTTCTTTGTTGTATTTCTTTTTGGAAGAGTATTAATACAATTGGGTATTGTCTCTCATATTTTATGTTATTTCTGAATTTCTAGTTACTTGTTACTTCTGGTTAAATTTTGTGTTTAGTTACTTATACAAAGGTAATAAACTGTGCTCTTCAAGAGCAGGGGGTCCTGACATTAAAATCAAATGAGACCCCCTCCTCTAAACTAAACAATCAAACCAACACTAAATCCAAAAACAAGGAAACCATGAATGCATTTATCTTTGAGACCACCCATTCAACCATTATTAACCAATATAACTCTTCTAATAACTCTAATTAAAACACTAAGAACCCAAACCATAACACCAAATAGTAATTTACTCCACTTGGGTAGTTATATTCTTATGTCTTGGAGAAATTGTTAAAATCCAATATCATATATCTCCCTCCTATCAAACCTCCAAAATATTTCAATTCCTCTCATATTATACTTGGTTGGTACAAGGAGAGAAAAAATTTCACCTTCCATTGAGTCATTAGACATGATGTTAATAGGTGTGATACCTTCAAAAACATTGTCCAAACTCTTATTGATAAGGGGGAGCTTGTGTTGGATAACCCCAACGCACCCCCAAAACAATCACTTAACATATTTAGACAATAATTTTATAACCATGCTCCTTATGTGAAAAATGAAAACAACATAGAATCCTCTCATAATAATGAGGCCCATATTATCAACATGGTTCTTAAAAAACTCAATTTTAAGGAAACCACTGACCAAATCACCTCTTCCCTTATTTTAATTATTGAGGTAGTGGAGTTACCAAACTCTCCTCTAATATCCACATTAGATTAGGAAAGCATTCTTACTTTATCATTTTCCTCAATCATATAATAATCTACTCTTTCCTTAGAAATCACTCCTAAGGAAGGAACTACTTTTCCTACACCACCCACCGAGGAGTTACCTTCCTAGATAATGGAACCTTTTAATCAAGAAAAAATATGTGATAATCATTCATCCCACTCAAAACCTAGGTATATCCCTTGAATCCACTACTAGGGGACTTAAACCCATCTATAAACCTTTCTCCACAATGGTTAAAAACTTATAATTCATTTCTAATCCTAACCTAGATTGGGCCACCTTTTGACAACAACCTGGGATCCCTTATGTAACTAAGAAGGAGCCATATTTATCAAAATAACCTACCCTTTCCACTATCAAATCCACTATAATCACAACCCAACCATTGCACACCTCTACCCACAAAACTATAATAGGACCATTAGAATGAAAATCACCCAAAGTAACCAAATCACCTTATACCATCCTAACCAAACCGACCAAGAACCTTGGAATTTTTCCTACTCATTACATTTCTCACCCATTCATAAAGTTGTATTTAAACCCACTAAACCTATCAAACAAAACATAAGATAAGCTAATAAAGAAGGTAAAACCACCTAAAATCCCAAAAACCAAAACTCTACCTCCCTTCTGATTTTTCCCTCTATTTTAGGGCCTCATCCCTCTACCTTAATTGGGAAACCAACCATCCCAATCAAATATCAACCACCACTTTTGGTTATGCCATCACTCTCACTTTCATACAAACCTATTTCCATGAACCACCTATGAACATACATCTTATCTCCCAATCATCTATAAACAAACCACTTATCTCCTGAATGTCTACCCTAAAACCTTCTAACCCCAGACTATCAACCTCTCTACCAAAACAAAAATTATCTGCCAAGAATGCTCATTTACCTAAAAACTCTACCATAAATCCCACTCTTAAAATAGCTTCCACCTCAACCACGACACATAAGACCATTATTAAGCATGTTGCTTAACCTTGCCACCTATCAGACCATTTAACCCACACAATCCCAAATCATCTTCATATAATGACAAATTAGTTTGTTAATATCATAAGACACTTGGGCATAACATGGAAAATTTAAAATCCATAAAAGTACTAGCCCATTGAATATATCATTAGGATGAATTATTATTAGATGAAACTCTTATGAGCCCACCCCTGATCCAAGAACCAAGAACCATCAACTCATATTTACCTGCTCCTTCACCCTCACCTCAGAGTGAATCAGAATTCAAGTAATCCTCTAACCTAACTCCTCTCAAATCCATACCATCCATGTGGTCATATTATCATAGGATAAACCAAAGGATAAGGGAAAAGCAAAAGTTTCCATTTCATAGACATATCCCTCTTCTAGCACTCGATCACCTAGTCAACACAAAGCACCTACACTATCAACCAAGCCCAAGGTGTCCATCTTAGGTCCCTCTCAATCCAACCCTTTTGAATCAATCCAATGAGTAGTTATGAAGTAGCTTCACTAAACATCATTTAAGATGAGTTTGTATGAATTTTTTAATACCTCACCCCATCCCTACCAAGTGATGATAGGGGTTTTTCAATCCATAAAGGTCCAGGCAAAAGATCCATAACCTCTATAATCCTTTGTCAAATCTCTTAAATTTACAACCTTTTTACCTTCAAGAATTCAAATATACCTTCCATCCATCTAGATCACCCAAATCTTCCAATTTTTATTACCACGTACATACACCAAACCCACATCAAATGGGTTATAATTGATGGGGGAGCTATTATCAACATTATCTCTTCCCATACATATAGCCAACTTAAATTACCTGAGAACATTATGTCAAAAACCTATGTCGTATTCTGATCATTCAATGATACCATGGCCATGACTATAGGAATTGTCATCCTTCAAATTCACCTAGGACCTTGCATACTTCCTAAACACTTTTATATAGTATAAGGTGAGTTTTAATACAATGTTTTTTTGAGATGACATTGAATCCATTCCATGGAATGTGTGCCATCCAACCTACACTAATGCATTAAATTTTAACATTAAGATCAAGTTATTACCATACAAGTGAACTTGAGTCCTTTTACATCATGCAACATGACGTAGTGACCCAATGATATTTTTGTTCCCCTATATAACAAACCCTCACTAGTAAAAGACAAAAATCCATATTCCTCTACTACTAAAGCATCCACTAGTTCATCCATGCATTCCACCTAAATCCCCATAATAGACCCTTTGGAATCAAACCTCTAACATCTTTTGTTAGGGGAGTATCACCTTCTAACCATTGACACTTTTTCCTTCTCCTCAAGAGTATGGAAATATTGACCAACAACCCAGTTATGACTCCAATATTGGAACCATTTTTCCTTTTAGACCATCAAGCATTCAAACAATTTTCATCTATGGGGGATTTGATAAACCCCTTAACACTTACACAACCTCTTTTTCACCTCAACCATTCATCTCTAGTTTCTCATATCTAGATAAACTATACTTTTCCCAAACATACATTTTATAGGTGTGATTTCAATGGATTTGGTCTAGGTTAGTATGAACATGGGCTACATGAGTTACTTCCAATCAAAACCTAAAAACCTCATCAAAATCATGGCCTCAATTTCATGCCACCTAAACAACAAACCAACCCACCTCCCATCGCCATCATTTATGAGTAAATCCCCTTATCTCAATAAAAGATGAAAATATTGTTGACTTTATCAATCATCACATCATTTATCATTTCAATTTTACTCACAAAATTATCATTAAAAATGGAAAATATTTCAAAAACAAATAATTCCAAGGTCTTTATGACATTTTTAGTATCAAGTTAAGTTTCTCATTGCCCTATCATCCATAAACAAATGCATAGGTAGAAGCCTCTAACAAAGATCTCAATAACATGCTCACTAAAATGGCTAGTGCATCTAGTCAATATTGGAGTTTAAATAACTCCTTTACCTTATGGGCTTATAATACTAACATTAGAACCCATATGAGTGCTACCCCTTTCTAGTTGTTGGAGTAGAGGCTATCTTGTCTCTTGAAGTCAAAATTCCCTCTCTTCACATATCCTTGCAAGCTCTCTTCTTTGAGAATGATTATTTCCAAGAATGTTTATCCCAATATAAGCTACTTTATGAGTGTCATTTAGCTTTTCTTACCCATCTTCATGTCTATCAAGATCAAGTTAAACGTGCTTATAAGAAACACCTTAAATTATAAGAATTCAATATCAAAGACCTCATCCTAAAGGAAAATCAACATGTCACCAATATGGAGAAAATAAAGTGAGGCAAGGTTTCTTTCAATTGTTTTGTAACTTATATCATAATTCACAAACATGGATCAGGAGCTTATCAATTATCTTCTCTTTAAGGTAACCCAAAAATTTATCCCCTCAATGCTTTGCATCTACATCCTTTCTTTTGTTAAAATAAGATCAAACTCATCTTCTGTCCAACTTAAGCTCATCCCTTATTTTCAAACCCCATTCATCTCCTTTTTTTAGGAATAACTAATTAAAATTGAATGATGTGATTATCCATCGCAACCATAGCCTAATATTAAATAATGGCTACCATGATTCTACCCATGGCATGATTTGTGTGGTACTTTCTTTCCCTTTCATAGGACGGATTCCCATGGTTGTTGTCACCTAAACCTCTTTTACACCTAATCAACCTTCTTAGGATTTTAGTTTTTCTTTCATCAAAGGTAACCTTTAAGCCTATTTAAGTAAGTCCATGACATCAATAGAAAACATCAAAATAAAAATCAAAAGAACCTATGCAAGTCACTCTATAGCATTCAAAGATTTCTCACTCTAAGGATAACTACACAAATATATAAAAATTTCTCAATATAAGGTAAACTAGTCCCTTGAAGGAAATCTATCAAAAAGCTTTAAAAAAATCACATAATACTTAGACCACTCCCTTGAAGGATGGTTGAGTATAATATTTGTAAAATCATAAAAATTTAATAGAATCTTCCTACATTGATCATATTCCCCAAACCCTCCAAGCAATAAAAAAATAGCAAAAGACCCATTATCAAACATAAAAAATAGCAAAATAATTTTGATAGATGAAATTAGATTTCATAATTATACTTCTTGCATCAATCAATCCACACAATATATGAAAAGGACTTGTTTATACTAGTTCTTTTGTGACCTATAAAAGAGGCAAGCTAAATCTTTGACAAAATTTTCATAATCACCCCCTCCCCTTTATACACTCTATAAGTAAGGGATTTGGAGCTTACTTAACATTATGTTATCAAGTCACCTTTTTAACCAACCAATGCATGCTAATACAAATAATTTGAAGGGATTATTCTCCTTAAGTTTATCTAACTTCAATTTGTTTTAGTCCTAGCCAAAGCAGAAGCCTCATGCCTTATTTTTATTCTCCCATATTGGTTGATACATTCATTTAAATGTTTTTCTCTTGATTTTGTTTTTTCTCACATTTAGTTTTGTTACTTAACTTACTGTATGATCTTCACCTTAATCTAAATAAAATGACCCTAATCATAACCATATCACATAATATCATCATCACATCATTAAAACAATAGACATCATTACCATAATAAACACCTCCATAAATAAATCACCTCTCACCATCACATCCTCATAATCACAAATACCATATCCACCACATGTCTAAATCTAAATGAAGAAGAATTTATTCATTATATTTCTACATGAACACCATAATTATAAACATCATCATAACATCATTAGCATCCTACTATTTATTATATCCATATAACTATGATACATGATCCATAATCATAAGAATAATCACATCATAACCTTCTCCAATTATGCATAACCAATTGCCATAACCATAATCATATCAATATCATAAACATGAAAATATCAAACATAAAATTAAATTATCACATCTATAAACAACATCATCACATACCATAATCATAATGTCATAATCATCATCCTAATAATATAATAACATCACATTAACATCACATAATCACATCAAGGTCATCATAGTCATCTATAACAATCAAATCATAATCACATTGATAACATCAATCCATATCAAGCATCATCATGAACATAAATTCAAGAGACATATCATCACATGCCTAGCTAGGTGATTCAACTTTAACATTATCCTGAGCATAACCATAATCAATATGTAATCATCAATAATCAACATGAACATCACAACCATTAATCACAAACCATAAACAAAGGATCACATCTATTTCTAAAAAATAATCACCATAAAATATACATGTATCTCAAAAATATACATCTCATTACATCAGCTCATAGGCTAGTATCAAAATTAGGTGGAACACCTAAAATATCATGTCTCCTAAAAAATATATGAACTTGGGGCACCACTACCTTGTATAACCTACCATATTGTACCTATTTATCTACCTACAAATGTGGCCCACTAACCTAGTGTCTCTATGTTGGCACCTCCTTATATCCTTCACTATACTCACCTTATTGGGGCTCATTTGGCAAATGCCTAAATACTATGGCCTCATAATACTTCAAATACCCTATAGTCACTACATATATCTACATCGAGATATTCCTTACTCGTCTTATAACTACTGGTACTCCACCTCCTACCTACTGAAGAGAATATTTCTCTTACATCACTAAGGTTAGCTGAGATCTAGCCTAATCTCTTTCCCCTATTAGAGTGGTCACCTGACCATTTATTATTGTTAAAGATGCCTATGATGTCTCCAAAGATACTTGAACTATAGATAGTACCAATCATGCTTGGCCTCTCTCCATGGTCACTATATATACATTTGGGTTAACCCCTAGAATTTAAATATACTGACCATCTCCTCATGCATCAACACTCATATCCTACTAACCCTCATCCTTAGGAACAATATCTAGTATAGCATGGCATGCCTAATACCATGAAATATATCCATCTGTAACACTTGTATCATCTATATCTATCCTTTTAGGTAATTCTTCATGATCAATGACATCATTGAATGGTTATGGATTAGGTAGTGAAAACTCTACATTTTCCCTCCTCTATCTCAAGAAAGCCCTGGGTATATCATGCACAAGGCCAAACTACCTCCATACCCTATCAAATGTAATGAGATCTATCACATGATATCAACTACCATAGATCCATATCTAGCTTTGAAGAGATAAAGTATGCTACCTATAGTGTGTCCAGCCTAGAGACCTGACATATAGTCTCCAAATCATGTTTCCAATGACTAAAGTATCAAGTCAATCCTTGTACCATTATATATCATGTGATATTTATTTTTGTCCTAAGAAGGCATAGTCACCTTTGTACCTCATGTATCTAACCCTTTAATCCATTTTCACAAAGCCCTCCTAGGGTATCCCCATAAGTCTCAACACCCTAATGTGATATTAAGCCCAATAATGAAGAAAAAATTAACACTTATCCCATATCTCCTATGGGCATGGAATCCCCACAACTCTCAATAAATTTAAACCAATAGTATAGGTGCCCATGCAAACACTATGTGACCTAACAACATCTTCATGAGAAAATCTAGTAACAAGTAAGGGAACCTATCACTACTAGAATTAGGTAATGCATAACATGTCATCATTATCATCATCATCATGAAAAGCCTTCTCGCATCCCTATCCATCTAGTATAGTGGCATGTAGTGAAAGCCTCCTAAGTGCTACCTCATAAAATCAAGGTCATTTTTGTATAAGAGCTCCATCTACCCATCCTACTTATCACTCTCAATTTGGTAAATCAACTCACCATGAATGGGTATCCACACTATCATATGGATATCTGTAGGGAAGATAGTTATTTCACTTATAGGAAGAAATAAGGTGTTAGTGTTTAGGTCCCATCTCTCGATGAGTTTCACTAACATCACTACATCCTAAGATACATGTTGGTAGTACCTCATACCTTTGAGGCCCATGTCCTCCATGTGCTCCCAATCTCCATCAATCATCCCATGTTAAATCTTGTCTAGTATCTAAGCAACTTTGTCCTTTATTTGTATCCACTCTCATTCCTATAAGGTTTAATAGAACCATCCTTAGTGCACTAACATATTATGCATACAAAATATACGACTTGTACCTACCCCTTATTCTAATCTATCTAGATCATAAAATTTACCTTATATGACCTACACCTACTACTTTACCCTACCATTCAACCTTTTAAATCCATACACATTACCTAACCCCTTAACCTCACCTATTACCCATTACCCATTACAAATTCTCATTCATTTTCTTCCATTTATTTGCTATTTAGCTATTGTTTTTTACTTGCGTATGTGAGTTATTTTCTCCTTTTTATTCCATGATCCCTCTTCTTTAGGCACTCATGTCTTCTAGGCTTCAAAACTCACCTGTATTTCTTTTGTAGTGGGTAGATTCCCCTTTAAAACCCATTTTTACCTTTTAATATCAACTATTTCCTATCAAAAAAATCACTCTTAATAAATTTTCAACTCAACATCGATTGTTTATGGTTAACTATTCTTATAGTCGATTACCGATGGTTTTATGATTGACCACTAAAAATCACCATACTATGGCCTAGTGATGGTCAAGTATCAACCACCAATGGTCAATACTTGATTATTGATGGTTAGTAATGATTGAAAATAACTAGAAATGACCATCGATGGTCACTATAAAGTGTCTATTAGTAATCAAATTCAACCCTACCTTCCTAATATACCTACCCAAACCTCACCATAGATAAATCAAACCTTATAAACCTACCTCTAGTCTCCCTTATTTACCCTAAACATACATATTTTAACCTAATTGACCATTTAAAATATAATCACAACAACAATCTACCACATCCCTAAACCTAGGTCAAACCCACCCCCACAAGCATTAAATAAAAACTAAATACAAATAAACATTAATTAGATAAAATTAAAACTACTCTACCAATTCCAAATAACCCCTACCTCATTATTCAACCATCATCGAGGAGGAACACTAGAAACAACTACCTATCCCCATACAGTCCCTCATCCATGTTGCATCTTAGTCATGTCAAACCACCAATCTACCCTTGGTCAACTCACACAATATCACACACAATAAATCACCCTTAACCATCACCATTTTCTCAAAAAAATGCCAAAAAATAGTCATTAAGGGTCATATGCTCAAATTAGAAAATAGGACCCCAAATAGTCTTTTGTATTTACCCTGTTATGGTTGACATGTGATCACGGATGGTCAAGGTTACTACTGATATCTAACCTCGAGTGTCAACCATGATCATTGATGGTTATCATTTTAGG
This sequence comes from Torreya grandis, assembly GCA_037957365.1. Taxonomy (NCBI): domain Eukaryota; kingdom Viridiplantae; phylum Streptophyta; class Pinopsida; order Cupressales; family Taxaceae; genus Torreya; species Torreya grandis. Next base: position 143,291 of record JARHVA010008979.1, on the reverse strand, counting down.
GATTTTTCCCTCCCAAATAAATGTTTTCACCACACCTAATCCAACTACCTACCAATAGATAAATCCCTTCACCAACCTTGCCTACCAATGATATCAACCTCACCACTAGCCATTTTAACCCAACTATAACATGTTTATGATGACCTTGCCTTGGTCTTTTTTACCAAATAAAATAAATTTAAAAGTTAAATATTTTGAACTTGTACTACCTTATGTATAACCAACCAAATTATGTCTTCATAGGAGCACTTCCTACCTTGGATACCTATGAAAACACTGACCTTATCTAGGAGATTTGAGTTTACAATTATAGACCAACCATCACATATGGTAATGTTGTCCACTTATCACTTGTCTTTATAGTAATAACCTTATTTTTACCAATCATGTTGTTAGGTTGTGGAGCTAAAAGCTTCATTGTATGCAGACATGGAGGAGTTGCTAAGTGTCACAGTCACCAACATTGGTTAGGCCAACCAACGTCAGTCAGTGGTGGACAGGAAGGCAACCGACATTAGTCAGGAGTCAACCAACATCGGTCACCTCTAGGCAGACAGGGACCGATGTCGGTCACCTGCGAGGTTCCATAACTATTCATTGCATGAACAGTTAGTATATTGAACCAATTATTTGCATGTAAAGACTATTTCATGTCTTGAGTTGCGTGTCTAATTATTGTAAATAGAAGTCTAAGTTATTATTTAGTATGGGATCTATTTATAGACCCATTAGCATGTATTTTAAAGGGAAGAGCAATAGAGGAAGGCAAGGTAGATTCTTCCAATTGTAAGAACAGGTTGATTTGCAGGTGGCAGCAAGATTAGGAAGAAGTTTTACATGGTAAGTAAGATCATTTGAGTTACATGTTGTTGCAATTTCATGGGAGATCTGCTTGAAGTACTTTTGAGTGCTTGGTACTAGCAGTGTTGTTACTAACTGGTTGGAGGTGAACACCAACTCTGTGTTTGAGTTGTGTGTTGGGACCATTTTTGGTAGGAGAGTGAACTCTTGAGGGAAAGAGATCTATACATCTGAGAGGTATGGAAGATTGTGGCATCTTCATTGTATTTCCTTCTGGCATGAGTATTAATACAAGATTGTGTGTTGTCTCTCATATTCTATGTCATTTGTGAATTCTAGTTACTTGTTAATTCTATTTTAATTCTGTGACTAGTTGCTTATACAAGGTAATCATATGTGCTCTTATTGAGGAGCAAGATCCTGACAAGTTGGAATCAGAAGATTTATGTTCTAGATTTCCCTATCAAGTGGTATCAGAGCTATTTATGTTCTAGGTGCCTTACAAGTGGTATCAGAGCTTTTGGTTGGGTTACGAACAGGTTGTTCAGATCTAGTTAGTGTTTGTTGATTACAGGTCACTCACAGGGGTTTCTATTTGAGTGGGAGTATAGCAATGGTAGAATAAAGTAAGCTATGAATGGAGAAGTTTAATGGCAATAACTATCAATTATGGAGGATGCAAATAGAAGATTATCTGTATCAGAAATATTTGTACTTACCATTGGATGGGGTTGCATGCAAGCCCATAGATATGAAGGATGAAGAATGGGAGGTTCTTGATCAAAAGGCTCTGGGATCTATAAGGTTGAGCCTTGCATCTTTTGTGATTTCCAACTTATCTCAGGCTAAGACAATGGTATATTTGATGGAATCTTTTAAAAATTTATATGAAAAACCCTTAGCTTTGAATAAGGTATTTCTTATGAAGCAATTATTTAATTTGATAATATTGGAAGGTGGATGTGTACATAGTCATCTTAGTGATTTCCATGGTTTGGTCAACCAGTTAAATTCAGTCAATATTGTTTTTGATGATGAAATTAAGGCTCTCTTAATCTTATGCTCATTACCTGAAAGTTGGGAGAGTTTGGTAATGGCAGTTAGTAATACTGCACCTGCTTCAAAAATCTTAAAAGTGGATGATGTTGTGAGTGTAATCTTGAATGAAGAAATTCACAGGAAAATCATAGGTGAATCATCAGGGAATGCTTTGAGTGTTGAAAGCAAGGGAAGGCAAAGAGAGAAGATCGAGCATAGGAGATCAAGGTCCAAGATAGGCAGGAGATCCAAGTCCAGGTATGGTAGAATAACCTATTGGAAATGTGGAAAGCAAGGGCATAGAAAGAAAGATTGTTGGTTGGTTAAAGATCAGCAAGAAGGAACTGAAGAAGCAAATGTTGTAGGTATTATTATAGGTATTATTACATAGGATGCTCTGGTATGTTCCTTGGATAAAGTAGAATCTTGGGTTTTAGATTTTGGTGCCTCTTTCCATGCATCCCCAAATAGGGAATTTTTTCATGAGTATGTCTAGGGAGACTTTGGATAAATTTATTTAGGGGACGGTAAGCCTTGTCAAATGGTTGGCAAAGGGAAATTGAAGCTAAAATTGTAGACGTGCAACACATGGGTGTTGAAGGAGGTCATGCATATCCCAGTCCTAAAATGGAATTTTATTTCTGTTGGAAAGTTGGGTGATGAGGGTTGCATAGTAACTCTCACAACGGACTCTTGGAAAGTTTCCAAGGGTGCACTTGTTTTAGCAAGAGGTAAGAAAGTAGGTATGCTTTATCTATCTACTTGTATTACTGATTCTCCTTCTAGTTTATCTACTTCAGCTATAGATTCAAAGATGTGGCTTAATAGGCTTGGTCACATGAATAAGAAGGGGATGCATGTTCTTGAGTCAAAGGGTATGTTTTCAGATTTAAAAAGCATGGATCGAGATTTCTCTAAGCAAAAGAAGAAAGTGACGTTGCTTGAGAAATACAATGTTCATGACAAGAATAAGAAAGCCTTAGTTTTCAAGGAGAAGATGATGGACAGAGATTAGTGTAAGGGCCTGAATAATTCTGAGTAGAGCAAGGTTTATATGGACAAGGTTTTGATCCAAAAGGAGCTCATGAGTATAAGTCATCGCTCAAAAGTAAAACATAGAGACCGACATCGGTTAGAAAATTGATGTTAGCATCCAGATAGGGACCAACATTAGCTATGTGCAGCCTGACATCGGTGACTCCGAACAAATAAACATCAGCATCAGTCAGGGGGAACTGATGTCGGCAATGAGGCAGTCGCATGGAACTAATGTCAGTCGGGTGCAGACTGAGATGTGACTGGCATCAGTCACTGAGACAAATTTTGGGTAGACAGCAAGCTGTCAAGGAGTCTCAAATGCCCATATGGAGGACTTAAAGGGTAATTAAGCCTCAAATTCATCATTTCCATTCTTTACATTACTTGTTGCTCACTGATGGACAAGAACTAGGAATTTATTAAAGAAGCAGAGCAGGTAGATCCAAGAAATAGTGGGAGCTTGGCATGGATAAAGGATGTGATTCTTTGGAGAAGAACCAAATGGGAGTTTTTTGGTGGAGTTGCCAGCTGGAAGAAAACACTGAGAGACAAATGGATGTTTAGGATAAAGAAGAGTGAAAATGGACACGTGAGACGGAAGGCCAGGGTATATGGTCTTGAGTAAGCTGCAGGACAATGGAGGTTTAACCATTGTGTTTTCTTTACCAAGTTGGATAATATTAGCTACATTATCCTGTTACTGTATGTTGTGCTTGTTGTAGGGTCACATATGCAGGGAGTTGCTAAATTAAAGGTAAAGCTAGTTTAGAGGTGTGTCATGAAGAATATGGGAGCAACAAGATTCTTTGGCATGAGTGTGTTCTAGAGACATGGAAGGTCACAAGTTGATTTTGTCTCTAGATGATTGTGTGAAATTGGTTAGCACACTAATGGTTAGACAGTTCTATGAACGGTGTCTTGATTCACATGATGAGGTTGAGTACATGTGTACTAAACCTGATATTTCCCAAGTAGTGGGAGTTGTCAGCAAGTTTGGAGCCAATCCAGGAAAGAAGCACTGGAGGGTAGTTTAGTGGATTCTTAGATATCTGAGACGGACCAGTAGTAGGTGCACAAGCTATGCAGGGTCAAGTTCTTTTCTACATGGGTTTGTAGATGCAGATGTGGCAGGTGATTTAGATGACAGGAGGTGCACCATAGGATTTGTGGTGGTTGGTCTTTAAGAGTGATCTTGAAGAGGGATACAAAGCCAAGAAACAAACTAGATGATGTATAGGTATAGGTACAGGTGCAACTATTTATCTCCAAGTGGGAGATTATTAGGTTGTGGAGCTAAAATCTTCACTCTATGCAGACATGGAGGAGTTGCTAAGTGTCATAGTCACTGACATCAATTAGGCTAACCAATTTTAGTTAGTGGTGGATAAGAAGGCAACTGACATCGGTTAGGAGTTGGTCGACATTAGTCACCTCCAGGCAGACAGGGACCGAAGTCGGTCACCTGTGGAGTTTCAAAACTATTCGTTGCATGAATAGTTACTTTATTGAACTAATTGTTTGCATGTAAAGACTATTTCGAGTGTTGAGTTGCATGTCTAATTATTTTAAATTATAAGTCTAAGTTATTGTTTAGTATGGGATCTATTTATAGACCCATTGGCATGTATTGTAAAGGGAAGAGCAATAAAGGAAGGCAAGGTAGATTCTTCCAATTGTAAGAACAGGTTGATCTGCAAGTGGAAGCAAGATCAGGAAGAAGTTCTACATGGTAAGTAAGATCATTTGAGTTTCAGGTTGTTGCAAGTTCATGGGAGATCTACTTGAAGTATTTTTGAGTGCTTGGTACTGGTAGTGTTGTTACTAACTAGTTGGAGGTGAACACTAACTCTGTGTTTGAGTTGTGTGTTGGGACCATTTTTGGTAGGAGAGTGAACTCTTAAGGGAAAGAGATCTATACATCTAAGAGGTGTGAAAGATTGTGGCATCTTCATTATATTTCCTTATGGCATGAGTATTAATACAAGATTCTATATTATCTCTCATATTTTTTGTCATTTGTGAATTCTAGTTACTTGTTAATTCTGGTTTAATTCTGTGATTAGTTGCTTATACAAGGTAATCATATGTGCTCTTATTGAGGAGCAAGATCCTGACAAGTTGGAATCAGAACATTTATGTTCTAGATTTCCCTATCAAGTGGTATCATAGCTGTTTATGTTCTAGGTGCCTTACACATGTAAACTTAATTAATTCATGATCTTAGATATAGCATTTACTCACACTTTGTGTTTGTGTTTGCACTTCAATTCCCAACCTACACCTAGTTCATCATGAACTTACCCACTTATCAAACCCGTACCCAATTATGTTTCACCTTACTGATTTATAGTTTGAGGGGGAACACATCCTCCCATGATTGAGATAACCTAACCTTCAACCCAAAATCTAGTTTTAGTTTTTATCTTGATGATATAACCTTCATAAAAAATGGGAAAAACATAGACACTAAAACAATACACATAATGGTTCTAGATGTCAAACTAACCCCTAGACCACCTCAGGACCCCATAGGGACTATTCCATAACCTATCAACCCTAAACCTAACTCACATTAACTATCCTTAACCAAAAACTTAATCTTTCATCCATGACTACCGACAGTCACCCTAAATATTGATGGTTAGGATTGACCACCAATAGTTAGGTTTTAACCACCTAAACAATCAACTCTAATCAAATCCAACTTGCTTTTTTGTATTTAAATTGTCTAATTCATGTGTGATCTAATGCATATAAAAATAATAAACTACTTGTTGAACCCCTTGTTGAACTATCATTTCACCTCTCCTTCTTTCCTATAAAAATAAAGGAGGAGGAGGTGAAAAATAATGGACCAATCAATCAATAAATCAATCTGGGATCATCTGCATCGAATCAGAGCCTCTTGTATCAATACTTCCTTTTTCAAGTATTATTTCAATGAATGAGTGAACTAGCAATTATGATAAATATCTAAAGTTTTTTCATCCATCAGCTAACAACCAAATATCATTAATCTATTAAAATTGGTTTAGACTCCATCAAATGAGTTTTTAGCACATACCTTAAACTTTCTTCAGATCAGCAACTAGCAAGCTAAGTATATGTTTTTAGTAATTAGTCATTTTATTTCTATTTTTCAGCCAACCTAGCCCAAACCCACCTATATTTCCATTATGCAATGTTATTAGACCAATTTCTTAAACTAAACCAAAACCCATAGTAACTGCCAATGGTCACCCTGACTATTAGTGGTTTATCCATAATTGTTGATAGTTTAACAATAGTTGATGGTTAGTATAAGTATTGAAGATCACCCAAAATTCCAATAGTCATTGTGTGACAAATAAAATAGAAAGCTATTTTCACTTACCATACTTCATCTAAATCCTAATTTTATATCCCCTACCTAATCATAGAGCCTCACCCTATTTTTTGAATTGTACCTAATTCATTTGGCATTAAAAGCAATCTGCTTATTGATATAATTAATCAAATTCACCTTTTCATTTATCAAGGACTTCTTATATTTGATTTCAATGCCTTATATTATTTATGCAAGCAATTTATCTTTCAAAATTTATTATTTAGAAGTGTGGATTGACAGCCTCCATGGGAGATCATGCTTTTTAGATCTAGCTTGCTAGGAAATCCACCCTATTATCTAACTAATCAGACATTTCTTTTAGTATTTTCTTATCTATATGTCATTCTACCCAAGACAAAAAGGAGTATTTATAACCATCTAGATTAAACACATGCACAACATATTAGTTTCTATTAACCATACCCTTCTTGAGTTTATTTTCTCTTTCTCCCAAAGAACATAAGTGAAATTTCTCTGAAATAACATGTATAACTCTTGTGTTTCAATGTATTTGAGATTACTTTATATATTGATTGTATAAAACTAGTAGTTAAGTCTTAGAAAATTAAATTACAATAATATGGGTTGTCATAGGGTGTATATAACTAAAAAATAATTATATTTTTGGAATTGTATAATTATATTGTATGTTTACTTATGTGGTATATTTGTAATTATTATTTTTATTATGGGATAGAATATAATGAAAGATTCATGCATATTTTAGATGGACTTAATGTATGTTGTATAGCATGTTGTGTAATGCATGTGCTAATAGGATGTAAGTTATCTAATCTTGTGGTTGAATTATATTTGACCAATCTGAATTGCTAATGCAAAGTAAGGAGTGAGATGGACCTCAATAGCTTACTAACATTACAATTCTAGATGAAGGTAATCTGATCAAGTGGTGTGTATAAACATAATTGATCTAAATCATCATTATTTACTATTTCTAAAACTTTAGGCCAAATAATGTTTAGTGAGACATTATCATTTCATGAGTATGATTCACATATTTGTGTGATATATTACAATAAAATGGATTTCTATGATACACTTCATGTTTAGTTTATAATCATACATCACATAGGTAGTAGCTAATTTCTATAGATTCTCACATCATCACTATCTACCCATCCATGAAGGGAGGGCCATTCCCTGATAAGATAGTGTAGGGGATATTTGGTCTATGGTTTAGTGGAAAAGATCTTGAATGATGATCTCTCGCCACACAATAGTAGTACTATTGAGATGCCACTTGAGATTGCCATATACACTAGAGAGTATGGGGAACTCATGATCTTGGGAGCCAAGTATCTTAGTTTTACATTGTATTGTATTTATTATTAAGTATTTTCATGAAGAGTTATAAGTACTTGTTATTGTAAATAAATAACAGTGGTTATAAGCTTGTTTTAGTCGTAGATGAGTTAATGTAAATACTTTTTTATTCACATTATGATGTGTAATCTCTCATGATATTAGAGATTAGGTATTTGTGATGTTTTATGATTTTGGCTATTATCACCTTATGTATATATTATGGTCTCTACATATTGTCATGTTGTACTCTATATTTGGTATATGTGTTAAATTCTTATAAAAAATCATGTATTTCTATGTCTAACCTACTAGGGTTGTTACATGTGGTATCAAAGTTGTGTCTTGATTTCTAGGACCTTATGAGTCCATTAGTGTGAACCTAGTGACTTGAAATATTGTATTGGTATTTTATATTTGTGTTTCCTTGATGTCAAACCATGTTACACCAAGATTAGAGTGTTGTGTCACTCATAAAATGTGCATGGAATATTGAGTGTGTACCCTTAAGAGCATTCATACTCCTTTGAGTTGTTTAGGAGACCAGTTATTGAGTATTCCTTTGGTGATGGTTATATTCAAGGTTTGGGTAGATGTGTATATAACATAGTTAATGATTAATGAACCAAATATTTCTACCATATTTTGATTATTTAGATCAATCATCTCAAGGATGACTAAACCTTTTCTTGATTATCAAGTCACCTTGTCATTGTGTTTTGTATTGTGATTGTATATTAAGCTTAGGATGCTTCTCATTTAAATTTATGTGTTTTAGTTTTTGTCTTTTATTTACTAAAACCATGCATGGGAAATCTCTTGATACCATTTCTCTTTTAGTACCACCTAGGGAAGTGGAAAGATTCTTAGTAGAGTGATTTTGTATTGCTTAAAAATTCCATTGTGCTAATAGTTTTTTTACGGAATTTTCACTTTTAAGATATGTGGTTAGGAAGAAGTGTCATATCTTCTAGTTAGCATAGAGGTGAATTATTTTTGCAATCTTATTCTCTTTTTATATTATTATGATGTTGTTGAAAAGAGTTGTATATACTTAATATTGATTTAGTATTCTCTTAAAATAGATTTTTTTCTAAATGTTATTTGATTGTACTCCTTTAGAATTTTTGGGAGAATGTTTTATAATTTTGGGGGGAGATAAATTTTTAAGATTGGATGGATAGACACATCTTTATGATGGCATATATCTTCCCTAGTTATGGATGTAGATTGAGATGCCATACTTACAATATTTGGTAAGTAGGTAGTGTTTAGGCAACATTGGGTTGTGGTATTTTATTTGGAAGGTAAGTAGGAGATTTTGAAATGATATCTTTCTACTTTTCACTTGTGAATATTTAAATTCAATACTTAATATAACTTTTGATTTTAATACCATTTGAGGTTGCAAACCTTCACACACACATGTATATGTATATGTATTTATGTATATGCATATGTCTATACACACACACACACACACACACACACACACACACATGAATTTTATCCCTTTATTTAATATATGGAAATCAGCTAGAAATAACAAAAACTAACTCATAACAAGTAGTACATAATTATGGTTATTAATACCTACTACATAAAGAATATATATATATATATATATATATATATATATATATATATATATATATATATATATATGTATGTATGTATGTACACACACACACACACACACACACACACACACACACACACACACACACACACACACACACACACACACACACACACACACACACACACACACACACACACACACATATGCATATGCATATATACGTATGTGTGTGTATTTATGTGTGTGTGTGTGTGTGTGTGTGTGTGTGTGTGTGTGTGTGTGTGTGTGTGTGTGTGTGTGTGTGTGTGTGTGTGTGTGTGTGTGTGTGTGTGTGTGTGTGTGTGTGTGTGTGTGTGTGTGTGTGTGTGTGTATGTATGTATGTATGTATATATAGACACACACACACACATAGACATAAATAGTAAAATATTACACACACATGATCAAATTGATATGTGCTCTCTTTTTCTTATAACATGTTGTTTTGAAAGAGTTATTTTATACCTATTGTCAGAAGTGAGTTAGATTTAGGGTGTGTAGAACATCTTATCAATCTAGGGTTTGAAAAAAAATTAACTTATTGTGTGCTAGTTGAGTAAGTAAGGAGATGTTATTTGTTTATTCCCTTATAAGGTTAAAATAATGATGTGATTCTTGACATATGTATATTATGTTAATATAACATTATTTCCTCTTAATCATGAGTATAATTGAATAAGTTAAGTTATGAAATATGATACTAGTATGTTAAACTAGTAGTAACTTAATGTAATTATAAATTGATTGAATGATTTATTTTCTATGTATGAGGGTGCATCTAGAATCAATTAGCATATAGTTTTGATTTCAATGATTGATAGCATAAAATTATGATTATTTGAAATTTATTTTGCACATTTTAAGATCATTAGGTTGTGGAGACCTAAGAGATGAATGGTGAATTTAGAACATAAGTCATAAGTAATAAGACAATATCCTACTTAGCCTCACACTAACTAGGATTATTGGTACTAAGTTAGACTGTTAGACAAACTTGTCAAATCCATAATTTGATAGGTGGAACTTATCAAATTCAGTCATATGGGAATATGCATGTATACAATGGACAAAGATTCCTTATGAATGAGTAGTCCATGATTTTTATATACTTATATTTACTATTCCTGTTCATCATCATACTTGAAAGAGACTCCATGGAGTATCGATAGTATTGACATGTTATACATATCTGAAGATACATGGAGTAGCATTAATATTAACATATACACATCATTCTTACCTAGTTCCCTAATTAATTTTCTATAGAATGATAAAAAAAACTCTCTAGGTTAGAGAGATGTATGGAGGAATTGGAGGATTTTGTGGAACTCTTATTGGTTATTTATTATGGATTGCATGATGATCTTGTATGCTCTTATAAAAACAATGAAATTTTCACTAAGACATGTGAGACCCTTAAAGGTAATAGAAGTGGTCAGACCCATATATAGGCATGTCTTGACAATTTTGGACCTTAGGGTGGTCATGACATAATTAGTTAGATTAATTAATATTTGTAACTATGGTTGCTTAATTGGGAGATGTTATTGAGTTGGGTCTTGTGGGACTAATACTCTATAAATAGAGAAACTTGGAGGAACTTAGGTGAGTTCTTCAAGTAATTTTTTATTTATTTAATTATTTTAACATAATATATCATGTTCTTTATTTAATATATATTTTTTATTTTGAACTCATCTTTAAATAAGAGTCATCAGGCATGATGACTAGCTTTAGGGGGAAAGATGTTACATCCTAATTCCTCATGAGACAAACTTACTAGATTATCCAAGGATATCTATAATTAACAAATTTAGAATTTATTATATTTTTGAATAAGATTAAGATTTATGCTATTTTAGGATAATATAATGTTGTGTTATTTAGATGATAATACATGATTGCTTATTATGAACTGGTTTATCCATGTGTTTATATTTTAAGCATATTAACCTATCAATTCAATTATATATTGTTGATTATGATTATCAAGTGAAAATATCTAATGACTTGTGTGTTGTGAGGTAGATTCAGGAGTATTCATCCCTAAAACATGCAAAAGGGAGATCATCATCAGACATGGTGGTATAAATGGAGATGTTGAAGGTATATAGAGACCTGGAGAAACCCTGCACACACACAATAATCAATCATGGTATAAAATGTATTTTCTAGTGTCTATTTCAATTGTTATTTTCCTTTGTGTTTACTTGAGCATTTGAAATTATAGAATTGAATATTTTTGTGTGTCTATCATGTTGTGCCATTAATAATGGTAGAAGTAATTTTAGTAAAGGTGAATTTAAAATATGAGTTATCCATGAATTATTGAATTTGTTATTAAATTTATCAAATATAGATAAATTATAATTTGGTTTAATTAAAATGTGAAATTGGAAATTTCATATTATATTGTAAAAAAAATAACTATCTTGAAAAATGAAATAAATCATTACTATCCAAGGAATTTCTATTTAAGGAGAAAAGCAATAAAATAAATAAAAATAGAAATTGACATTTAAAAGAAAAGACAATAAAAAATAAAAAGGGTATAAAATATAAATTTAGGAAAAAGAAAAAATATTAAATAATGGAAAAAAAAGAAAGTAAAAAAAAATTAGAAAATATACTCGTATATCTTTAAAAAGAAAGGAAATTTTAAGGGAGAGGAGGTGAACTAATGTAGGAGAGGAATTAGAGAGAGAAAGAATGAAAGAAGAGTGTGGGAGAAAGGTAACAACAAAAAAATGGGGGTTTTATAGTAATTAATTATAATAATCTTGAGGTAAGTGACCTATGAAAATCCAGTGCCTATATTATGCTATTATCTATTGTGTGAAATAATTGATATCAATTTTGACATAGTTATCTTTATAAGAACAACAAATCACAATAAAAGAGAGAATGCAAATTGACTAGTGAATTATCATCTATATAATTATTGTTCAATTGTTAGAACCATGGAAATGATGGATTATAGGTTTCTCAAACACTTTTGATTTAGCGAACCATCTTATATATAGACATATCTAAATAAATTGATTTGACTCTAGAATATATATAGCTAATATGTATGTGTGTGTGTGTCTATATATATATATATATATCTGTAAACTGATACATCTATTTTATATATATATATATATATATATATATATATATTTAATAGAGGTATCAGTTTATAGATATATAGGAAGTTATATATGTGGCATCAACTTACAATAGACATTAATCATGAATTTATCAAAGTTCATGTATATAGCTAATTCATATCTATAGATTTTACATAGATCGTTATCTATGAATTACATAATTTTAGTAGATAAAAATTAGTGTATATAATTGTAGTAAATCTAGTCTAGATTAGTGAACTTTGATATTACTAGTCATTTTGCATAGTCTAAAACTAGGTTACAGTAGTTCATGTATATAAAATAGCAAATTAATATAGGGATATAACTAAATATGAAAGTATAAATCAACTTAAAAATTGATATCTACTAATAGTTAGGCATTAATATGAGTATAAATTAGAGATAGGGTAAATAATAAATATATATTGTGAGGTGTCAATTTGCACATGTTTTAATCTAGGTTTTGTAGATAGTTTTCATACTACTCTTGAGGCATCACTATAATGAGGATTTGATTGTTGCCTTACAACATAACTGTTTATGATAGAGCATTGACTTCCCTTGTATCCCTTATGTGTCCTAATATAAATAATAATGATCTAGTGCATTTATATTATAGAGGTGTGTCATAATATTTTAAATACTCTAATTTTACCGTGTATATTTTATAAAATTAGGATGTATATATATAAAGGTTTTATATGAACAAGTGATAGGTTTTTATTCAATTGATGCATCTCCCTAATGTTCTATTCCATCCAACTGAGATATATCTAGTCTTTATTAAGAATGCTTTTGTGAAATATATATGTATATATTTCTATATTAAAAGAAGAAAACAATAGATTAACAACCCACCTTACATAGAATTATGGCACCATCGTATACCCAACTATAGCAAGAATTTATGCAAACCTTGATTTATAATGCCCTCATATTTATATATAGATAATTAATGTACAAAAAATTATTATAGCATATAAAGTGAACTTGGTTATGTAATATTATAATATAAAATTTGACATATAATATTATACCCAATATCAAGCATAGATTATGTATAACAATTAATCTATGGTGCTAGCAGATAAACATAAAGGTGGATATATATTAAAAAATTTATTAATACATGTTGTAATATGGGTTAGGTTACCAATATCTTGTTATGATATATTTGCCAAAAATTTTACCATAGTAAATATTCATCCTTATTTGAGAATTATTTTACCTTTGGGTTTCGCCATTAACCTAGTACAAAACATGGTTCATATGTTTAGATCTATATATTCTGTTAGAATATATATGTATTTTGATAAAATTAAATTATATATATATATATATATATATATATATATATATATATATATATATATATATATATATATATATAAAAGTACACTATATATATCACTTAGGATATAAAACAATTGTAAAATATTTTGATCTTTGGAACTTGACTAATTAAATAGTTATTGTCAAACATAGAGTGGATGAATCATACAAGTTAAACAGTGGAATATAGATACTCTCTATTGTGATTTAAACCTTTAAGAAATTTTAGATATTTTATTATATAGAAAATTTTTACGAGTCTGACAATGTATTTAGTTATGGCTATATGCATAATTAGAATCTTGGGGTATATTCCTTTAGCTAATATTATTGGGTGAAACATTAGTGGGAATTTGAAAGGAATGATTAAGTTGTTTAGTGAATTATTGCTTATTAACTCCCAATATAAAACAATTTTAAAACTAGATTATTTATGTTTTTTGAAAATAAAGTTTCATTTTTCTAGTTGTTTGAAATAAGCATGTTCTAGGTATAACTCTTTAATAGTTTATTTATATGCTTAGTAGTTTCAATTAAAATACTAAAATATGGTTTAGAAATTATATAACGTTGAATTATATGACTAAATATTAATAATATGGATGATTTTTAGTCATATGTGTTTAGTAGGGAATACTTGTGTGCATGACAAACTATGAGTGTGTTATTATGTATAAATGTTAGCTATTCTTAGTGTATAGTGGTGCATCGTGATGCATGTTTACATGTTGTGGTACTTTGGTATGCTTGTATACACTTCAAATTAAGGTATACCTGTGTGGTTTAATTCCTTATTATTTTTTTGTTATTTTCTATATGGACCGATTGAGTCTTGAAATTTGTAAGTTTGGTTTATATATTGTTATGTAGTTGGGAAACTATGATAGTATGGGGTATCATAGGACAATATAGTATAAAATTATGTTGTACCTGGATGATACCTACTATAGTTATTATACCTAACTCATATCTACATTTATATGTATATGTTATACATACTATTTATTGTTATGGATAGCATGTGTTTTTACAATTGGTAGACTTATGTGCATGCAAAATCTGAGAATTTAATAAATGTTGTGTTGGAATTTTATTGTGTTCCATGGGAATGATGACTCGATTTATTTTGTATATATAAATATATAAAATAAATTGAGTCATCATTACCATGGAAAATAGTAAAATTCCAACACAACATTTATTAAATTCTCAGATTTTGTGCACGTACGCGCGCGTGCACATGCACACGCGCACGCACACACACACACACACACACACACACACACACACACACACACACACACACACACACACACACACACACACACACACACACACACACACACACACACACACACACACACACACACACACACACACACACAGTTACTTGTATAACACTTGTGTTTTAGTGTATTTTAGATTGATTTATATTTTGATTATACAAAACAGGTAGCTAAGTCTTAGAACACTCGACTATGGTAATATGGCTTGCCATAAGGTGTAGATAATTGGACTCTAGTTATATTGTTTGAATTTTATATTAATATTATATGTTTATGAAAGTGGTATATTTTTAATCATTATTTATAGTATGGGATAAAATATAGTGAAATATTCATGCATATATTAGATGAACTTATTATATGTTGTATAGCATGTCATGTGATGCATGTGATAATATGGTGTAAGTTGTTGATTCTTGTAGTTGAATTGTATTTAACCAATATATATTGCTAATGTAGTATAAGGAGTGGTATCAACTTTACTGGATTAATGGTATTGTAATGATAGATGAAGATAATCTAATCAAGTGGTGTGTATAAATATAATTGATCTAGATCCTTATTATTTATTATTTGTAAAAATTTGGGCCAAAGTATGTTTAGTGAGACATTACCATTTTGTGAGTATGATTCACATGTTTGTGAAATATCTTACAATAGAATGGATTTATATGATACATTGCATGTTTACTTTATAACCATACAACGCACAAGTACTAACTAGTTTCTATAGATTCTTGCACCATCACTATCCACCCATCCGTGAAGGGAGGGATATTCCCTAATTGGATAGTGTGATGGATCGTTGGTCTATGGTTGGGTGGAAAAGTGCTTGGATGATGTTCTCCCTCTCCACAATAGTAATACTATTGAGATGAAACTTGAGATTGCCATAGATACTAGAGAGGCCAAATAACTCATGCTCTAAAGATCCAAGTTTCTTATTTCTACATTGTATTGTATTATATTTATCATTGATTATTATCATGAAGAGTTGTAATTACTTATTTTTTTAAATCAACAATGGTGGTTGTAGATTAGTTTTAGTTGTAGATGAGTTAATGTTAATACTTTTTGTATTTTAATTATGACACATACTTTCTCATGGTATTAGAGATTAGGTATTATGTGATGTTTTATGCCTATTTTTATTTTCACCTTGTATATATCTTATGGTCTCTATATATTATCATTGTGTAGTCTATATTTGGTATATGTGTTAAAACATCAAAAAAAATTCACTTATTTTTATTTCGAACCTAGTAGGGTTGTTACATCTAATGTATTACCTATGTCCATCTATAATACATCAATAGGTAATTGACATAGCAATTTTACAAAATAATAGTTACCAAAACCATGAGCCAGGTCAACCCATATCGACTCCCCATTAATCATGGGTGATAACACCACACAGACAAGTATAGATAAACCACATATCTATACTCCCAAAAAAAAGGGGCCAAAAATACATTAAGAGTGTATGATACATTTTAATGTATAATATTTGAAACACATTCTAATGTGGAAATAGGCTCTACAAAATATCAATCTTCCACTTGGAGATTGATTTACTTTGAGAAAGTTTGTTAACCCTTCACTATCATTTGTGAAGGTCAACCAAAACTAAACATAGCTTCAGTTTATCCCTTGTGACAACCTTGGTCATCATGTTTTCAAGATTTTTAATAGTATGAATCTTTTACAATCTTCAACTTCTCTTCCCCAAAGTTGTTTTGATGAAATAGTACCTCAACTATATATGTTTTATCCTAGAGTGGAAATCATAGTTCTTTATTAGGTGTATAACACTCTGAATATCAGTATACAACTTCACTTCCTTCTACTAATGCCCTAAATCCTCAAATAACTACTATATCTAAATCATCTCTTTGTTTTCCTCTATGGAAACAACATACTTAACCTCTATGGTTGAAAAATCCACTAGATTCTTTATTCATAAAATCTAGCTCACCATTGTGTCACCTATAACAAATAAATATCCTATCATTCTCCTCCTATTTTATAAATATCCATCCATGTCTAAATATACATAACCAATAAAAGTAGTGTTCAATCCACCATATCTTAAAATTATCTCCATGATCCCTCTCAAGTGCTAAAGGATCCACTTCACTACTTATGAATGATCTCTATTTGGATCACTCATGTACCTACTTACTACTCCTACTATATGGGCAATATATATCCTAATGCACCCAATGGAATACATTAATATGACAATTTATGATGAGTAAGGTACATAGGACATTTGAATTCTTTCCTCCTCTATCTTTGTACACTTTGCCTTTGATAAATGGACATGGCTTGACAAAGGAGTCCCACCTGATTTAGCATCCTGCATACTAAACCTCTCTAAGAACTATTTAATGTAATCTTCTTGAGATAAATTTAGTTTTCATTCCTTTGTATCATGAGTTATTCTCATACCAAAGATTTGTTTTACTACCCCCAAATAATTCATAGCAAAGAAATAACTAAATTATTCCTTGAGTAACTTTATTTCCTACATGTTCTTACCTGTAACCAATATGTCATCCACATACAAACATAGAATAATGTAACTACCATAATTAAACTTATTGATATATACATAATGGTTTTAATGACATGTGAAGTATTCCTACTCCATCATAAAACTATCAAATCTCTTGTACCACTATCATGGAGCTTGTTTCAACACATACAATATATTCTTTACTTTATACATCATGTTCTTCTTCCCTATGACCTTATATCCTTGTGGCTACTTCATGTATAAGTCTTTATCCAAATCAACATGAATGAATGTAGTCTTCAAATCTAACTAATTGAAGTGTAAGTCTTTTGTTGCCACTATCCCAAAAATAGTCCTAATAGAAGTCATCTTCACCACTGGAGAAAAAATCTCATCAAAATCAATTACCTTCTTCTATGCAAACACTTTACCACCAAACATGCCTTGTACCTTTTATTTCTTCCATCATCCTCTTTAATTCTATGCACCCACTTGTTCTTCAATTCTTTCTTACCTTTAAGTGGGTTTACCGGATCCCAAATCTCATTTTTCATGAGAGACTAATGTTCTTCACCCATTACTTGTCCCCATTTCTTCCTAAAATCTACCTACATTTCTTCTTCAAATTACTCTAGCTATCCATTGTCATTGAGTAATAAATAACTAAAAAAATGATAAAAACATTTAGGTTCCCTTCCTACCCTAGAATACCTTCTCACCTTAGGTTTTTGGGAATCTTGTGGAGTAGGTGCCTAAACTAGTTGCTTGCACACTTTACCATCTACAATGTCCTCCAACACTATGTACTCTTTTCTAGAATCCTCTTTCTAACCCTATAACTACTATTTATACATGAATTTTTCATTAAACATGACATCTTTAGATTAAAATATTTTCTTGTCCTTAAGACTTCAAATCTAAAAACCAAAGGCATCTCCACCATTACCAATAAAGGTGCATTTTTTAGATTTAACCTCTAACTTGTTCCTATCATCTTTAATAATATGAACGAAAGATTCACAACCAAATACTTTAAGGAATAATCAACCTTCTTACTAGAACAACCTTCCTTAGATATGCCTCCATACAAAGAAGATGAAGGTCCTCTATTGATCAAATATATTGTAGTGTTTAGTATTTCTACCCAAATTTGAAGAGGAATTCCTGCATACAACCTCATACTCCTAACATGCTACATGATAGTCATGTTCATCCTTTCTAACACTCCATTTTTATTGTGGAGTTCTTGTAACTATCCTATATCTATGAATTACATTCCTAGAATAGTAATCAAAAAATTTATTATTGTTGTAGACACTAAAAAACTGTACTAGATGTCAAAATTCCTCAAGATACGTTAGGGACCACCTAACCCTTCTTGACCCACTAACCAACCTATCATACCTTGGGTATAGTTATCTACTTATCTAATTAAACTTAATAATTTACTAACAATCCTTAACCCACCCCTTTTAAATCACCTTGACATGTTACCTCTAGGATACTTGATCGTTGATGGTTAGCTTGACCATCAATGGTTAGGTCCTCACCCTTTTAACACATCACTAGCTATGTGTGATCTAATGAGGCAAAATTAAATATGTTCTCCTTATGTAGTGTTAATGAACTCCTAAGCACTAAAATTAGTATGCCAACCTACTTGGGAACCTTCTATCCTCAATCTCTCTTTGCCTATAAAAAGAGGGAAGTAGGAGGTGCAATGGAGTATTATCACAAGAATTATTGAACATAGGTATTCAAGATTCTAGTTAGCCAATATTATTTCAATAATTTAGAAATAAGAGCTATCATAACCTCTACCAAAATTTCTCTTAAGGAAAAAGTACTATTAGTCTACTAAAATTACTCTAATCATCAACCACTTAGAAAATAATAGGTATATTTTTACTACAACATTTTTATTTTGGTTTCTCTCATTTATACCCCATGAGACATTATATACCTAAATTATAATATCCTATTCCTAAGTAAATCCTTAATATACCCTTATTAGAACTTTGACCCATACTACAACTCTTTTCTAAACATTTCCAAAAATCCACTGGCAACCATTGATGGTTATCACAACCACTAATGGTCACCCCAATCGTCAATGATTACCCAACCACCGATGATTATCTCAACCATCAATGGTTATCCCATCCATTGATGATCAATGTGGCATGAAATAACATCAAGTTATTTCTGACCCCTTACCTCTAACCAAATCTAACTTTCTATGTCCTTACCTATTCATAGAACCCTATCTAATTTTTTGAACTTGACTTGATCTACTTTAGCATTAGTATTGACCCACTTTTTTTATGTTTAGTAATTTTATCTATCAAGAATTCATCTAATTCTTGTATTAAATTTTAGTTCATTTCTATTATTTAATGCAAGCATATTTATTTTATCATTTTAAACTTAATTGTTATCAAAGAGTGGATTGAAAACCTCCTAGCAAGCTCACACTTCTTGGATCTAGCTCACACTAGGTAGTACACCTAACTATCTTGATAACAACCCCTTTTATTAGTGATTTATTATCTATAGGTAATCCTTATAAGACAAAAATAATAACTCTACATTCATCTAGATCATGTGTGCATCAACTAGGTATTTCTACCACACCCTTATTATTAGCTTCTTATCTTTCAAAATTAAGAAATAAGTAGAAATTAAGAGAAACATTTTGGCATGCCTGATGGGACCTTAACATTATCTAGGTGCCCATTTATTCCTTTATTCTTTGCTCATACAATATAATCTAAAAAATATTTTAGGCTTAAAATAAACCTTGCATACATTAATTACTTGCTTGATTTAGTTCATCTAGTAACTTAAAAGTAAATTAATTAATTATAGTTTCACTCTTGTTATCACACACTTTACCAAACCACATAATTAATCAAAACATCAAAACAAGTTGAGATAAGGCTTGGCTAGGATTTCGTCACCTAATTTTAACCTTAACCTTTCTTGACAATATTACTTTGAGGTCATTACTACGGGGAGAACCAACTCAGCTCTCTGGTTGAGTATAAATTTTGAAATTCAGTATATCTTGGCTAAGCACCCAAAATTGTTGTCATTATGGTGTGTGATGTTCAAGGGTAGGTCCCAATATCAAAACACGTACTGATTTTCAATACATATTATTTTTGAGAACCTAAACACAACCTAAAACAAACCTTAGATTTCTTCTTTAGTACTTGATCTACAAACCAAATTTCTTATTCACACTTTTTAAGGAATAAGCCAAAATTGATCAAAAAAGAATCTTAAGTTTTAAATGCACTTTAGTGTATGTTTTGATTTCCTTGAGAACATTCTCATTTTGCTTTCTTTGTGTTTGAGTTTTGATATTTTCATCTTTCTTTTCCATTCCTTACATGGTCTTTACTAGACAGTAGTTGAGGAATCAAACCAACCAAGAATCACCATCTTATTTCTCCTCTTCTTCCATGGAGTATACTTCTGATGTTGATATTTCTCCCCATCTTTCTCCTCCTCCTACCATACCTCAAATAGTTATTTAAGGTGATGCATATTTTTCTACTTTACTTGATAACAACCCCATGGCCCTCCAACATTACCTTAACATCTTAGCTCACTGGACCCCTATTGCTTCGGTTCCTCCTACGAATCCACCTTATGGTATTCCTCCCCATATTATGGTTGGTACTACCTATATCTAACCTATGATTACCCAATCATATTCTTCTTGTAATATCCCATCTACTACCACCACCCAAACCCAGTCTAACATCCCAACCAATAGCTAAACACCCCCTACACTAACCAATACCTCTAACATAGAAGCAACCTCACCTCTTGTTACCCATACCTCATCCACCATGGGGGTATCTTCTACCCCTATTTCCATCATTTCCCTTTTACTACCAATCCATGAATTTATACCCCATTTCAAAATTTGGTGCCTTCCATACCTCCTATTTTTCCACATATTAGCAAAAGAGTTACCACTCAACCCCAACCATCTACCAACCCATCCATACCTCTAAATAAACCCATATTAATCCCTTAACAAATACACATGACATCTTACCAATATGTTCTTAATCCATAAGGATATATAGCACCTTCTACCCAATATTTTGTGCCCATCAACCATTTAGTGTAACCATCCCAACCTTCTACTAGTTATCGATATATTGCTTCCACCCAACCTCAACCAAAATTACCATCTACTTATGGATCATCCCAACCTCAAATAGATTTGATCAAAATGTTAATGGACAAAATGACTAACCTAGAGTCATCTATCTCTAGGGATCATAACCTTTTATTTTATGATCAAATATGTTATGAACCTATAAATCCATTCATCCTTATATGATCTTATCCTCATTAATATGAACTACACAAGTTTTCCAAGTTCTAAAGCAAGGAGGGCCCCCAAAAACACTTGAGATCATTTGACCATTTTTTCTATTTGATTGCATATGATGATCCTCTCCTCCTTCATACCTTCCCCATGTATTTATCTGGACCAACCTAATATTATTATAGTTATATCAACAAGCACTCCATCTTTTCCTTTTCTCAACTTTCCCAAGTCTTTTTAGATCACTTCTCAGTAAACATATCTAAAAATGCCTCTATTACTAACCTCTACTCCATTAGGAAATTTGATGAAGAATCAATTACTGATTTCATAGCTAAATGGAGAGGTCTTATCAAATAAATTTATTTCTCCTTACACCAACTTGAGTTTATTAAACTCTTCTCTCAGGGTTGTGCCAAACATATTTCCCCTACTCTTCAGTTTCAAACTTTTAGGACTTTTTATGAGGCTTTCACCATGGCACAAAAATTAAAAATCATAGCCATTGATGAGGGAAAATTGAAACTATAAAACAAAAATTCTAGATTTAAATCTAATGACCCTTCCTCAACTAATATCACAAATTTACCTAACCATCCTAATACAAAACCAAAGGCATCTACCATCTTGGTTATCCTTAAAAATGCTCCACCTCTAACTATCAACTAAACCCAACCCAACTAATTCCTCTAATTCTTCTAACCAACAAAACCAAAAACAAAATAAAGTTGTCCCAAAATAATTTACTCTGATAAGGGAGTCTTATGTTTTAGTTTTGGACAAATTACTCAAATAAAAAATCATATAAATTCCTCTAATAAAACCTCCCTAATAATTTTATTCCTATCTCCCTATCCCTAGTTGGTATAATGAGAATGATCTTTGTGCTTTCCACCAAGTCATTGGACATGATGTTAGTATGTAAAACACCTTTAAGACCATTATCCAAAAGATGATTGATAAGGGAGAACTTGTATCCGATAATCCCAATACACCCCAAATCAATCCCTTGCCATTTTTTGTAAACCTTTCCCCAACCATGCCCCTTCTACCAACTATGATGATAATAAATTGAAATCATCTCACACTCATGAGGTTTGTATGTCTAATGTCATTATTAGTGAACCTATCATTGAGGATACTATTATCTCATTTACCCATTCATCCATTCCACTCATTGAAGTGGTGGACTCACCCTCTATTCCTTTGGACATATAAATAGAGGAAACAACGACCCCTCTTTTCATACTTGAGGAGACCATGAACCTATACACATTTCTTACGATAGAAATACCAAATGAGGTAACCATTGCTAAAACCACTTATTCACCCACTCCATCTATTAAGGTGGTTGAATTATCTTACATTAATTTTAAAACCCAAATAAATGAAACAACCATCTCCATCCCTTCACTCAAGGCTGTCACACCTTCCTCCCCTATCCTAAAACCACCCATTCTCTCTTTGGACACCATCCCAAAATAAGATATCACCTTACTTACACCTTCCATGGAGGATACATCCTCCCAAATATTGGAACCTTCCACCAAGAAGATAGATGAATAAAAAATCCCCTCAACCCAACCTATGGCCTTTACTTTTGAAATAAATGTCCAAGGAATTAAACCTATTTACAAGACTTTTTCTAGATTAATCTAAAATCTAGAGTTCACTTCTCAAGCCAACCTAGATAGAGCCACTTTTTGGCACCATCTTGGGCTCCCTTACCAAAACAAACCCAAAAATTAAACCTCTCTTTCATCCAACATCAAACCTATCATTACCTCAACCCCATATTCAAACACTTCTTTATCCAAAACCATAGGGGAACCATCCAACCCACCTCTATCTAAAATTGTCAAGTCACATTATGCCTCTCTAACCATACCCATCAAGAATCTAGGAATACTTCATACACCTAGCCTCACCCATATTTAAAGTTAGAATTAACCCCTTCTAGTCAACTAAATAAAACCCCAACCAAACCAACTAAGAAGGTGGAACCAAGCAAACTCCCACCTTGAACCATAGCTATACCACCTCCTTCCCTCTTACAATCCATCTTAGGACCCCATATTTATACCATACCATGAGATAAACCTTCTAATATGAAGGTGAACCCTTTTGAAACTACCTATTACTCATCTAGTAAACCTTCTCCTTTTTCTCTACCTACACCTACCTCCACCAAATCATCAAACTAGATTTCATTATTAATTAACCTATCTCCCTCTACCTTGCAATAATCATCAAAACGTCACCTTCCACATCCAAATATTCAACTTCCAAATAAACCATGACCAAACAATCTCAACAAAAACCACCTACTAAAACCCTTCCACCTCCTACAATTTTTGTAGTGCATCTTACTTGTAAAAAATATCCCACTCCTAAAACCAAAAATTTAACACCTCCAACACCTTTGATCGAATCTTATTTGACCATTATACAAAGGTTGTTGTAAACCTCTTCCTTAACCCTACCACCCATCAAACTAACTAAACCTAAACATCCTAAACCATGATCATTCAATGATAATTTGATTTTCTTATACCATAGGACACTTGGACACAACATGGAGAATTGAAAAGCTCTCCAAACACTTGTCCATAGCTTATGGGATGAGGATGATATTTTATCTAATGAACCATCTTTGAGCCCATTACCAACCCAACCATCAACTCAACCCATAAAACATTTACCTACTCCTCCAATCTCATTTGAAAGTGAGGAGGAACTAAAGCAACCATCTATCCCAACATCTCCCTTAATCAAAAGTATCCATATGTTTACATAGTCTGGGGCCCCAAAACAGATAATGGAAAATCCAAAGTGTCTATACCATGGACATACCCTTTAACCCCTCAACCTTCCAACCAAAACCAAGAATCCTCACCTTTACATTCACCTTATTCAAAACCCAAAATATCTATTTTGGGTTCCTCTCCCTCCAACCCCTCTAAATCCATATAGTGAGTAGTTTTAAAAAACAACTTTACCAAACAATAGTGAAGGTGAGACTTTATGAACTAATCGACACCTCTCCCCATAACCACTAAGAATTGATAGAGGCCATAAAATTGATTGGGATTCAACTATAAGATCTTCAACCTCTTACATCCTTTATTGGATCCCTTCAAATTTCTACCTTTGTCACCCTTCAAGATTCATAAATACATTTTATCCATTTTAAAGACCTCAATTCTCCCTTTTTCATCACTGCATACATAATTCAAACCCATATCAAAAGGGGTGATGATTGATGGAGGATATAGTATTAACATTATCTCCTCCCATACTTATGACCAACTTTAATTACCTTAGAATATCATGTAAAAAAGATAGTAGTCCTCTACACTTTTAATGACACTATGGCCACTAGTTTGATTGTAATCATCCTTCACATCCACTTGGGACCTCACAAAATTCTATAACTCTTTTACATTGTAAAGGGTGAGTTCCAATACAACATCTTATATGGATGCCCTTAGATCCATGCCATGAGTTGTGTCCCATATACCTTACATTGATGTGTCAAATTTGAGCATGAAGGTCAAGTTTTTACCATCAAAGCTAACCCTAATCATTTTACATCATGTAACTTAACATATCAACCCAATGACATTATTCTTCCTCCTTCATCCACATCACTACCAACCAACAATAACACCACCTCACCAACCAAAACCAACCTTGCCTCTACCCTTACCATCAATGAAGTTTCAACTATCTCATCTATCCTTTCTTCTCATATCCTCATATATAACTCCTTGGAACCCATGTTATAACATCTCTCACTAGGGGAGTATCATTTTCTAGCTTTATATGCACTCCCTACTCCTCAATAATATGGGAATCTCACCCATGATCCTAGTTATGACCCCAACATTGGAATCATCATCCCTTTTAGTCCTCAACACCATAAAACCAACTTAATATATGGGTGACTTGATCATCCACTTATTACTTCCACCTATACCTCTATCACCCAACCATTTACCTCTAACTTCTCTTATCTTGACAAACTAACATTTTCTAAATTTTAACTTCATAGGTGTGCCTATAAGGGTTTGGCCTCAGTTATTTTGAACATGGACCTCACACATTACCTTCCATAAAAACCCAAAAACCTTGTGAGCTATTTAGCCTTGGGTTTATACCATCAAAAGAACCCACCAATTCACCCAAACCCATCACCACCATAGAGGAAAACAATCCATCCTCACAAACCCAATATCCTTCACAGTCTAAATATTTTGACATTATTATTGCTAACCTTTTTTTATCAATACTATTAGTTTAGGCCCTTTAGCTTATCCAAAGGATAGCCAAACTCAAACCCTTCCTTTCATTTATATTAAAAATGTAGAAAATGATTCTCCTAGCATCAACACCATCTAACATTAGGATGATGATTCCATTCGCACCTACTTTGGTGCAAGGGATTCTTCTATCCACAAATCCCTTCCTCCTAAGAACTAAACCATGTTGAATGAATCGAATATCAATGTGAACTTGGGTACCTAAGATAACCTTCACATTATCAAGACTGGTCAATCCCTAGATTTTGTAGAGAAAAAATATTACCCTTCTTTCTTTTGTGACCAAAGCATAGCATTTTCTTGGTCCTATCAAGATATGCCCATAATTGATGCTTCTATATCCCTCCATAACATTGTCACCCATCCTATCACTAAGCCCATTCAGTAAAAGATTGGTAGGATGTACCCTCAGATTGCCCTTATAATTGAAGAAGAGATTTAGTGTCTCTTATCTATCAACTTCATCCAACCCATTGATTATCCTTAATGGGTTTTTAACGTTGTTCTTGTTGATCAAATTTGACTTTTTAATCAAATTGGGGAACCTATAGGTAAAAAATTGACTATATAGGTCTATAACAGGTGTAATATAGATGTCAATTTTTTTTTATAGATTACTTAATGTAAATTTATGTAATAATAGCCTTGGTCATTAGTTATTTTAGTCCCTTTAGTCATTTTGGGTCATTTTAGTGGTCAAAAAGGTGAATTTAATGACTTGTATGGATTTATAAAGAAGAATGAATATTATAAAATGTTATTTCATTTCCAATGTGTCCTTATAAATCTTAATTAACTGACATAACTTGAATATGGTAGTTTATGTAGAAGAAAAGACATTTTTCTTAAAGCAAAAGAAGAGTTTAGCACCTGTACAACCTTGTTAAGAAGTGTACCATGTGGGAAAAGGTTAGAAATTACCTCTTTAGTTTCTCTATGTTTAATTATCTACTTTTTTTTCTTTGGAAGTTCCAATTATGAGCTAAAACTATTTTGCTCCCTTTTCACCTTTTTGGCAAACATAAGTGACTTGTAGGTTTGTACTTAGTACAATCAACATCAAGAGATTCAGGTAAAACACTTTTGGGCAGTGTTATTAAACTCAAAGAGATCCATTTAAATAATAAAGGTTATAATTTTGGTCAACTATGCTTTATGAACCATCCTTTGCAAGCTGACTATGTTTTTTTGCTTATAAATCTATGCACCCTATAAGTTTTACTTTATTTTGGATGAATACGTATGAACCAATTAATCATATTGGTTCCAGATGATGTTATATTAATATTTATATATTTTAATTTTTTATTAAGTATAATTATGTTTTAATAGGTCAAGTACATCCAAGATACAAGAGAAGCAACATTCTAAGTTGCAAGTAGATTCTCATTATTAACAAGATTTTCACACTTTGGTAATGGTTTTGTAAGATGAATATGGTTTGGTTTACATGTATCCAATTTTATATTTTTCCCCTTAACCTTTTATCCTATGTTCCCCAAAGTAATCTCTATGATTTTCAGTCATATGCAACATTTACATAATTTTTCCATTGAAACACAACTTGCAAGTGTTTAAAGGGGTACAAACCTTAAAATGGAGCTACCTTGACTTGATATAAATCCTAAAAATTTATAAAGGGGAAATTTTAAATTTTTAGGAAGGTAAAATAGTTTTATAATTCCCATACACCATACATAGTTCCAATTTATTGTTTGTTTGCATGTAGCTAGGAATGTCTACCTATAGGGCTCTCCCAAGATGATGTCATTGTGTGGTGGAATGTTACATGAAGGTGTTTCATCATTTTAAAATTTATGGGAGTGCATATGAAACCTATTTAAGGTTAAAATTTATCATAAACATGTATCATCCATAATGTCTAAAATTCTACATTTGCTACCTGTGTATACAAATAACCACCTAGAGGTGACCTCAATAGAGATATGGAATGTTACATGAAGGTGTCAAAACAGGTGATGAAACCCTTATTTATGGTTATAATAAATTTATGATATCATTATACACATATTTTAAGTTATATATGGATAAAAAATGGGGGATTTTAGCTCCAAATGTGAAATGGCACTTTTTAGGCCTTTTTCCCTTGGACTTAGAAAACAGAGATCCTTGAGATTTGGTTGAGATTCTATAGTAAGGTGGTTAGGAGTTATAATTCATCCAAATGTATAAATATTATCACCCATACATATTATAATATATTTTTATAATTTTAAGGTAGGGGGTTATTTTATTTTGGTAGTTTGAAACCTTAAAGTTAGTTGCCAAAACATTAAATTCTTTCAATATTATGTATAGGAAAATAACCTCAAAGAAGATTCCTTCATCCAAAGTTATACACTAGTATCTACACCATGTTGTGAAGGTTAAAAATGGTTTAATAAATAAATCATGATCTAAGAGACCATATAAAGTAGGATATGAATCATTATTTGATTCATATACTATCCTCAGTCTGTACACAGGCTTGAAGCATTCCACCTACAACCAACCAAGCGTGAGGTTTTGGGAGATTGATTATGCTTGTAGAATTGAGAAAATTAAACACTTTGGAACATTAATATCATAATATAACATTATTATATGGATATTTTATCCTATAAGACACTTTTATATGCCCTCTTATTTGATAATGAAAACCTTCAGTCAACTATAATTAACCATGGTAAATAATGAGCTAAGGAAGAGAGTTATTTGATGACTGGTATGTTCCAATGTGAGTAAAGGTGTTAATAAGTTTATTGTGAATTAAATTAATATATTAATTAATTATTATATTATTTCCTTTGTTTTCCAATATTGGATCATGCATCAATCACCTATATAGTGTTTAAGGGTAGGTTACAGCCAGCAAGCAGTGGAATGAAACATGGTATATAGGTGTTGTTTACATGAGTATAAGGTAATAAAATGATTAAATTAACTATTGGATGATAATAAGAGACTAAATAATTATTTTTATGTGGTTTTAAGGCCTAGATCATATGAAAATCACTTACAGGCCCCACATAGTCAACTATAGTTGACTATGAGGGGTAGAGAGCAAGATTTGAAGCCTCTTTATTTGGAATAAGAATAAATATGGGGAAAATAGGTATTTAAATATTTTTAAAAAATATTTATTATTTAATTAGGTTTAATATCATTGTATTAAATTCCTAGTTCCTACAAAGTACACCTACATGTAGGGTTTAGAGGTAGAGTTCATAGTCATGACAAGAGTAGGCTTATTTTGTGAACTCAAGGTGTTAGAAACCCAAAAGAATTTGAAGATATTTTTAATATACATGCACCTTAACCATGAATAAAATTATATCATGACACTCTCATAGTGGTTGTTGATCAAATAAGGACCCCAAAATCAAGCATACATAGTCAAAACCCTACACAATCTATTATATGAGGAGTTTATTTTAGGTTTTGTAACTTTTGAAGGCTATATGATTAGAGTCAAAGAATGAAATTTTGTGGAAAAAATAATGAATAATTTATTAATCCTATATAATAAAAAATTTTCCTATAAAAATAGGGGAAGTTCCCTCTATTTTGTCTTAGATAGAGGACACTTTGCCCATGCTTAAACCTACTATCTTATGAAGATGAGTGTGAAGGTTGAACTAGAGGTGAGTTAGACTATGATATAATTATATTTATATTTTATTTAAACCTATAAAATAATTTTAAATAAATAAAAAAGGGAATGATATCAACAAAGAGGTCTAAACCTCTTAAGATTGCAGGTAAGCTTTTAGGCATGGTGAAGCCTAGTTTCCAAATAGAGGATCATTTTCACTCATAGCATGAAATGAGCCTTCCAATGAATTTATAATTGTTTAGGAGGTAAAAATTGATTTATAATTTATATTTTAATGTATTTAATACATCAAATAGACCTTTTTGGGCATAAACCTACAAATAGGCTTACTAGGCATGGTAAGGCCTAGAAGCCAAATGGGAACCCAACTTATTTTGCAACTTATAGTGAGAATTCAAACCTATTTTAAGTTTTTTTTGGAATAAATAAGAGGTGTTAAATCTATTTATATTTAATAAAATTCATGAAAAATCCATTTTTGGCCCAAAATTAACTCAAAACTGCAAGAAACAAGAAAATAAGCTCGATAAGTCAGATTAAAATACTCATATCTTCCTGAAGGATATGCATGGGAGGAAAAAGAGTTTAGAGAAGTTAATAAGATCATTTGAAATAAATTTTTTGAAATTTTTATTCAAGTTGTACATCATATTTTTATGAACAAACCTTAAGAAGTTAGACAGGCCTAAAACCCTATATTAAAACCCTATGAAACCCTTCCTAGTGAGCCGATTGGAGAAATGAAGTTGGAGATTCATTATAATGGAATAGTGTGGACATGAAACATATTTAAAATTGTATACTATTCATTAAATATTATCCTCTTAATTTTTATCCATACATACTTATATAGATGGGTTGATAAATAGGCTATGTTTGACCATTTTGTGCATTATTAGGATACATGAGGATTTTGGAGATGAAATAAAGTTATTAGGGAAGATTTAGAAATTTTTATAGATACTTATGGACATTTTTTTCTAATAAAAAACTCCAAAGTGTTCAACAAATAGTTCTCCTTTCAGTCAGTCAAAACTAGGATAGTGAACACGAGGGTGAGAAGCGTGAAAACTCTAAGTGTGAGCCTTTGTAAAGCATGCCTGATCCTTATAAATATATATAAAGTATTGAAACATGTCATACACTTCCTTATATGGATTTTCATTGGAAATGGAAGACAAATTTGAGGTCAAGAGTGTAGGGTGAATAAAAGAGAGGTTTTTTGTACTGTAGATGATGATGGCTATTTTTTATGTGATTTCAGATGACCAAGCTTTCAACCAATGGATAAATAGGCATGTATTATGTCCTCACACCTCATAATAATCATTAGACATTTTATTAATCAGTTATGAGGCATTCAAATAGGTCTAATTATGAAGGTCATTTTTTTGAGCCAAGACAAGGAGTTTTATGCCACTTTTCATGAAGTTTATGCCTTTAATTGATATTATTTTTTCTTGAATTTGCATGGTTCATCCCATATCCTATTATCATACAAAACTATTTTCTTCTCTTAGCTTGAAAAGTTTCCTTCTGACCCTTAGACTTCTCTCTTCTTCTCTCTCTCTCAAGTTCTATAAGAACTAGCCATTTTGGCCATTGTATTAGATGCTCCACCTGGGTATGGTGAAACCATTCTCATTTGTATAAATTTTGATGTATAATAATACTAATTTTTACCTCTTCCATAACTATTCATAGTGTGTTTAATTTTATTTTTAATCTTTCTTAGTGAAAACTATGAATTCCTTCGCATGTTATTCCATTCTTTCACCTATTTGTAGCCTCTTCTTATAGGGCATGTGAAGTGTTGCAGGAGATGTCCATGGTTTAAGTGAGTTATTATATTGAATAGTGACATTAAAGGCCTATTTTATAGTCCTCCTAACCTAATACATTCATCCATAACCTCATATGTAATGTTGATGTAAGAAGACATAGATTCGAGAAGTGTATGTTTAGTTTGTCCTTTGATTTCAAGTGTAATATGCATATGGTTGGATTTAATCAATATATATGGTATATCACCTCACTTAGAGTATTTTTATTTCAGTTATCTCTCTCCCTTTTCAACCCCTAATTTTAGTTTTAGTGTGATCCAAAGTGGTACATCAATGGAGCTATCCCTATCCATAGATTTACCTCATCCTTAGGATGCCCACAAGCCTAGAGTTTTTTCCATTATGCCACTTGGATGAGGAGAGATTTCCCATATATTCAAAGGTTTAAAATACCAGTGATAACATTTACCATTACCAATCCTATAGGGGGTACTTCACCTTTGTATCAAATTTCATGGCCTTAACCTTGCTTGCCCAAAGGATGACTTCCCTATGCCTAGCATCAACCAACTTGTTGATCTTATAGCTGGGCACAAGATGTTATATCTCATGGATGGTTTATAAAGATATAATAATATATTTATTTCCCCCAAGGATCAACATAAAACTTCTTTCATCATCCCATGGGGAACTTTCTGCTACATAGTCAAGCCATTTGGTTTAAAGAACATTGGAACAACTTACCAGCATGTGACACCTACATCATCCATGATATCTTCTATAAAATAATATATGAGTATGTGGATGATCTCCTTAGAAAATATAAACATTAAAATGATCACTTATCCATTCTCACCATCATATTCGAGTGCCTAATTCATTTAAATGTCAGACTGAACCCCAAGAAATGTATTTTTGGGGTACTATCTAGAAATATTCTTATCTTTATTTTCTCTCTTCAAGGAATCAAAGTAGATCTTAACAAAGTTAGAGAAATTTTAGATATTCCTCCTCCAACCCACCTCAAAAAAATCTACAACTTATAGGTGAAGCTTTAATCCATCTGTTACTTCATCTCTCAATTATCAGATAGATGTCAACCCTTTCACCATATTCTTAAGAAAGATACATCTTTTAAATAGACTAAGGAATACCAATAATCCTTTGATTCACTCAAAGAGTACCATATTTATCTACTCATTATTACCCCTCATAAAGAAGACAAAACCTTATACCTTTATATAGCTACCACTAACCATTACTTAGGGGTAATGCTCCCTCACTATGATGAGAAAAACAAAGAGCAAGTTGTCTACTACATAAGTTGAGCACTTATAGAGTATGAGACTCGATACACCCATTCTGAGACACTTTACCTCACCTTATTATTTGTGGATTCACTTTGAGTTCCTCTAGTAGAAGTCAATTAAAGGGAAAGTCATTATTGACCAATTAACTGAAGCTCCTTTACTAGATAACCAACCACTTCCTCTTAAATTTTTGGATGAGTCCATCATGACTCTTTCACAAGTGGAGACCACCTATCAAATGACCATGTTCTTAGATGGATCCAAATGAGGGTGTGGTAAGTGTTATAATTTTTTTCTCATTCCCCTTGATGGTGAAACTCTTCCCCTTTCCTTTAAACATAATTTTGAATGCACCAATAATATGGCTAAGTATGAATCCCTAGTAATAAGTTTCTAAACTGATTTAGCCTTGGTAATTAAGACCATTAGTTTCTTCCATGATTCCCAAATTATGGTCAACAAGTAAATAGATCCTACCAATGTAATAATGATGTCTTTCAAAAGTACAAATAGCTAGTAGGCATACTCTTAACATCATTCAATCATTACCTTATCTAGTCTATTCTATGATCTACAAATAAGTTCTCAGATAAAATGGCTTCTCTTGCTTCCCAAATACCATCTCAACCTATTGATTCTAAACTCTTTGTTACCATCCACTACATTGTTACACTTCCTTATATCCATTATGACCTTCCTACCATTTTTAGTTTGAAAGCATCTCTATCTGATATATGGTATGATCAAAAATTCAACTATCTCAAACTCAACATCATTCTTCCCAATCTCTCTAGGAATGATCAAAGAGACTTTGTTTAGAGTACCTCTCATTATTCCATACTAGGGAGGAATCCTTTAAAATCATGGTTTTGATGACCTCCTTCTCCATTGTCTACATAGTTATGAATATTCCCATGCTATTAGGGAAATACATGATGGAATCTATGGGGAACACTTTAGTGGTTTCACTATTTCTAAATGTATCCTTCATCTTGGCCATTATTGGTCCACCTTCAACCAAAATTGTTGTGATTATGTAAATTAGTGTGTTAAATTTCAATAGCATGCTAATTTACATCATGCACTTACCCATGGCCTTCAAGTATCCAAAGACTATTGGCCCTTCTCATAATGGGGACTCAATCTCATTGGGGAAATCAATCCTCATTATTCACAATGATACCAATCCATCATTACCACCATTGATTATTTCACCAAATGGGTGAAAGTTATTCCTCTCATCCTAACCAAAACTAACAAGATAGTCTACTTAATCTCACCATATCATCTATCATTTTAGTGTTCCCCATAATATCATCACTGATAATGGAAAATATTTGAATAAAAAATGAGTCCAAGGTATTTACGACGTATTTGGCATCAAGTTAATCTTTTCCTCACCTTATCATCCATAAGAAAATGGATAGGCAAAAGCCTCTAAAAACCCCTTTAAAATTTTTTAACAAGAGGAGTAAGTGCTTCAATTTAAGATTGGAAATTGTATATCCCATTAATTTTATGGGCCTATCACACTAGCATTCAAACCACTATAGGTGTTACCCATTTCTCTATAGTCTTTAGAGTAGAGGTAGTCTTGCCTCTGAAAGTCTAGATTCCTTCTCTTGACATATTATTGCAAGACATCATCTCTAAGAGTGACTATCATTAATAACATCTTATACAACTTGAGCTACTTGATGAGCATCATTTCATATTGCTTAACCATATTCATGTCTACTAGGAATGACTTAAGCATGGCTATAATAAACACCTAAAAGAACAAGAATTCAATATTGGAGACCTCATCCTAAAGTAAAACCAACATGTAGCCTATATAGAAAAATCAAAAGAGGCAAGTTTTCTTTCAATTAGATTAGACCCTACATCATAACCCATAAGTATGGATCATAATATAGCCATTTGTCCCCTCTTGAAGGTAAATGAGAACCTGAGCCTCTCAATGCTTCACATCTACATCCTTTATTTTGTTAAAAAAAGATTGAACTCACCTTTTTGTCTACCTTAAGTTCATCCCTTGATTTATGATATGTTCACCTTCACTTACCTATTCCTCTCCCTTTCAGGAAAATCGATTATAACATAAAACCATGTGATTAACCATCAAAGGCATAACCTAATCCTAAATATGGGTACTATAGCTCTACCCATAGCATGGTTCTCATAGATACTTTTCATCTCTATTCAGATGGAATCCCATGGTCATTTGTCTCTCAAAACCACCCTTTTTCCTATCATTACCTTCTTGTGCCAAAATTTTTTCCCTTATAAAGGTAAACTTCTAAGCCTAATTAGACTCATCCCCATATAAATCCTCACAAAAAAGAAATTTAGGATACCAAAATATCACTTGTGTCACGTGTCTCTAGCATTTATAGACTGATTCCTTGAAAGACAGCTATCTAAAACTAAATTGCTTAAAAAATAGACTACTCCCTTGAAGGATAGATACCAAATATACAAACCCAAACTTAGACCACTCCCTTGAAGGATGGCTAAGTTGAATGGGTCAAAATAAATCATTTGAAGCTTTTTAAATTGATTATATTCACAACTTATCAAAACAAAAATGATAAACAAAGACCCTATATCAAAATTAGAATAAACTATCCCAAGAAAGATAGAATCAACTTTCATATATAACATTACTAGACTTCTCAGATTGATCACTCTACACCTGGCATTAAGACATGGACTTGTCTAAATTTTTTCTTAGGTCACCTATAGAAGGGGGAAACTAACCCACATAAGGTTACCTTAACTATCACCAATTACGTTTTCACATACCACTATTTCCCCTTTATACCATCTATAAATCAATGGATTATGAGCTTACTTGACACAAAGTGATCAAGACACATTTTTTATCTACCAAAGCATGTTAATGCAAAGCATTCAAAAATATTATGTTCCTTAACCTAGTCTAACTTCAATTTTGTTAGGTCCTGACCAGTGAAAATAAATTGTGCCTTTTCCTTACCCTCTTATCATTGGTTTATGTGGACACATGTCTCTTGATTCTCATTTTTGTTTCCTATATTTAGTTTTTTATATAAATTACTTTATTTTTTTTCATTAAATTCTTAACCATAATCACATCATATATCCATGATCATAAATAACAAACATCAAATAATAAACACAACATTATGAAAGATATCCTATCTATGATCAAAACATCATGAAGCACATCATATATCTATCTATAAATCATAAGTATCATCCTATCCATTTACCATCAAACATCATATAACATCATATCATAAACCAAATCAATAACCATAATCAAACCATTCATAATCATAAACATAAACATAACAAAACATCATACATAATCATCACATGCCTAAGCTACTAAGTCCAAATCTCATAATCATAAAGCATAAAACATCAAAACATGTAAACCATATATATATATATATATATATATATATGTATATATATATATATATATATATATATAGATATATACATATATATATATATACATATATATATACATACAAATATATATATATATACATATATATATACATACATATATATATATATATATATATACATACATATATATATATATATATATATATATATATATATATATATATATATATATATATATATATATATATAAACATCATAAAACATCAACATAGACATCATGTCCATCAAAATAAGTAATACATGTAATAATGTATAATCTCTCTCTCTCAAGGCATGCACATCTTATTATATTGGCACATAGGTTGATATCAAAATCATGTACATCTACACCTACATAACATATCACATATCATGCCCCTAGGGCACCACTACATCTAGGCCCTACTATACCTACACTACCACTAACATCTAATGTTGATCCTCATGGGATGCCTATCTCTCTAGTCATTAACATGGCCCACTGACCTGGAGTCACCATGGTTTCCCCACTTACTAAAATAGATCTATAATTGCCCCATTGGGGCTCCAATGGAGACTATGCTAGAATTACAGCCTCATAATATCTTAACTCCTCTACTGTGGCTAAACACCATGCCATATGAATAGTACCTAGTGGTTCTACTATTGCTATCACTACTCATACCCTCTATTTCAAGGTGTCCTTCTCCTAGGTCACGAAACCAAGTAAAGTCTTCACCTGATCTCTCTCAATTGTAATGGTGGCAACCTATCCCTATGAAGTCACAATTTGGCCCTAAAATATGGACACCTATCCCTATAACCCTATAATATGTGCCTATGCAACTATTAGTAATGCCCCTACCTATCCATCAAGGATAGTAACCTCTACTTATACCCTAGATAGATCCACATACATGGCTTATCAACCCCCATCACCCCATCCAAAATTTTCCACTACCTATTGAGCTTGGTACTATCTTACATAGCAGTCAACAAAACTGACATCATTTATCTCTACTCTCACAGGTAGTTCCTCATGATCTAAAACCACCTCTTCTAACTATGGCTCGGGTAAAAAAAACTCATCATGTTCCCTTTTGTACCCTGGAGAAGGACTTGGAATCCCCTAAAGTAAGCCATAATGCCTTTGAACTCTATCAAATAGGATGAGATTAGTCTCACCCTTTATCCTCCCATAGATCCACCTCCTGCTCTACAAAAGACAAAGTATGATATTTATAGAGGGCCCACCTAAGAAATCCCACATATGGCCTCCAGATGATATCATCCACAACCAAACCCTCCAATGAATCCCTAAACCAATCAATATCTCTCATCTCTCCTCTAGCCCATATCAAAGCATAATCTCCCCTCCATTACAAAAAACCCAATCTATAGTCCACCTACACATATCCATCCCATGGTAGCCCCAAGGTTCTTAGAACCCAAATATGATCATATGCTCAATAATAAAACACAAACCCAACACTAATACCATATCATCTATGGGTTCAAAATTCCTAAAGCTTCTTGTAAATATGAACTATCAAAATTGGTTACCACTTGGACACCATCCTCCCAAGTAACATCTCTACCAACACTCCCAATAAAAAATAAATAAATCATCCACTAATAAAATTTGGCAATGAAAAATAGGACACTACCATCATCATCATAGTCATCAAGTTCCTCTCATCTAGAGACCACTGGTATAATGGTCCATAACTAAAGCCACCTGAATGCCACCTAGCATGGACCCAATCCTCACCATACAAGAGCTCCATATACTCATACCTATCAAACCACTACCTAAATCTACCCACCAACTATATCAACCTATCATTTTGATTCGATAATTTCCTTAAACCATCTCAAGCCATCACTCAACACATCACCTATCTTAACCCACACTTAGAATTTTAACTAATCCATACACTTTTACATCATTTTAAAACACTTATATATATATTTACATAAAAATATACCTTCCCCAAACACTAAATTGTCAACACTACTTATGACCATCTATAGTTAGGTGAGCTTTGTCGTCTAGTGGTTAATATTCGATGATCATGTTTGACCATCAACAGTCAGGTCTAATTATCGATGGTCACTATGTGTGACTGCTAATAGAAAAAGACCTAAATTACATTCACTAAAACTAATAAAAACACAAAATTTCAACCATTAAAATACCTAAATCTATCCTACAACTTACCCCAAACCCAAAACATCCCTCAATTTCAAACTTACCTATATTTTTCCCAATTTTACTAGAAACCTAAACTAGGGAAAAACCCTCCAAAACCGTATCCAACCAAACACAAAAATAATAAAATTTAACTAAACAATTGACCTAATAAATTAATCTACCAATTAAAAACATCACCTACTTCATTCCTCAACAATTGTCAAGGATGAAGCCCACATATAGCTACCTAACGACATCCTCGTATGACTTGCATCTTAGTCTAAGATGGATCACCTCAAACACAAGCCTCTACCCAATCTAAAATAACCACATTAGAAAATGCTTAGTCAAACCTCTTAGTAAAATTCAAAACACAATAGATCATCAAACCACATGTAAATCTTGAAGGTTAAATTGAAAAAAATTAAAAAAGAGATTTGATTTTTAATTTTTATCTTTGGCATTTTAGGGTTTCCCCCTAACCATCGATGATCAACCTTAGGACCCCTAATCATTGATGGTCAAGAGAACCTAAATTTAAAACATGTTTAGGTACCCATTATATGTGCTAAATTTTTGGATATCACCTTTCTTATAATTAAACTTCTAGAGATTACCCTTCTCTAACCAACCACATAACCATATCCACCTTGACATTGGTCATTTTTACCCAAAATATAACATATTTTGGGATAACCCTACCTTGGTCACTTTGACCACACCAATAAACCTTTCCATGTTAAACATTTGAATTTAAAGACCATTTGTGTTTTTCAAAGGATCAATTCCTACCTTGCATACCTACAAAAGCACTAACCCTATTTAGAAGAGTTATAGAGTACCTCAATTAGTTATGACTAAGGTTGTGGACTGATTACCCTATCCCTTATTCTTATAGAACCAACCTTATTTTTACCAATATTATCAACATTAGTCTATGTGTGATCTTGGATATTATACTTATTCACATTTTGTGTGCATGTTTGACTTTAAAATTCCTAACCACCATTATCACCAACCTTGTGACTCACCATAAACTGCTTATCAAACCTTGAATCAATTTTAATTTCACCTCATCAACTCCTAGTTTGAGGGGGAACACCACCTCATATACTTGGGGGTAAATAGACATTAGACCAAGCAATCTATTTTTATTTTGAAAATTGTTAATTCAAAGATGCATTATAAAATGGTGCAAAATGTAGACATTAGAAAACTATACTATATTTTGAAATGACTCGGGATACCTTAGGGGCTACCTAACCCTTATCACCCCACTAACCAACCTATCAGACCTTGGGTCTAGTTATCGACATAGCTAACTAAACTTGATAACTTACTAAAAAACCTTAAACCACCCATTTTACCTCACCTTGATCCTTTACCTCTAAGACACTTGACCATCGATAGTTAGCTTAACTGTCAATGGTTATCATGACTATCGATAGTCAAGTCCTCACCCTTATAACACGTCACTAGTTGTGTGTAAGCTAGTAAAGCATAATTAAATATGTTCACCTTATGTGGTGTTAATAAACTCCCAAGAATTGAAATCATCAAGCCAACCCACTAAGGAACCTTCTATCCTCCATCTTTCTTTACCTATAAAAAGAGGGGAGTACAAGGTGAAATTGAGGATCATCATAAGCATTATTACACATAGTTATTTAATATTCTAGTCATCCAATCTTCTTCCTTTGATTTAGTAATAAAAATAGAGATTTGAACCTCTACCAAAATTACTCTTGAGGTAAAAGTATTGTTACTTTATTGAAATTGCTCCAACCATCAACCAGTTCACAAGTAATACTTATATTTTTACTTTAGCATTGTTATTTTAGTTTCTCACCTTTCTACCCCATCAGACCTTTCTAAACCTATCTTCTAATATCCCATTCCTAACTAGATCCTTCATATACCTTTGACCTTGCCTACAACTCTTTTTTTAACACTTCCAAAAATCCATAGGTAACCACTAATAGTTAGCACAACCATCAATAGTCACCCCAACCATTGATGGTTACTTAACTACTAATGGTCAGCCCAAACATCGATGGTTAAGCCAACAATTTATGGTCATTGTGGCATGAAATAACAATTTATTTCTAACCCCTAGCCTCTGACCAAATCTAACTTTCTATGTCCCTACCTATTCATAGACCCATGCCTAATTTTTTGAATCTAACTTGATCTACTTTAGTATTAGTATTGACCTATTTTTACTATATTTAGTCATTTTCTTTATCAAGCATTCATCTACATCTTATGTTTCATTTTAGTTACTTTCTTTTGTTTAATGCAAGCATCTTTATTTTATCATTTTAACTTAATTTTTATCAAAGAGGGGATTGATAACTTTCTATTAAGCTCACGCTTCTTAGATCTAGCTCACACTAGGAAGTCCACCTAACTATCTTGCTAACAACCCCTTTTGTCAGTGATTTCTTATCTATAGGTAATCCTTCCAAAACAAAAAGGAGATCTCAACATTCATCTAGATCATGTTTGCATCAACAACAAGGTATTTTTACCATACCATTATTACTAGTTTCTTATCTTCTTCCAAAATTAAGAAATGATAAAAAATTATGAGAAATAGTTGTAATATTACCCACCATTATCTGACCCAAGACATTTTAACTTGAGACCTATTTCATTCTCAACCAATGCTTTCCATCTTTTAAATGTATTAAACACATCAAATTTTATCGTAATACCATACACCCAAACTTTCCTAGTTGCATCATCAATAAAAGTGACATAATAAAATGATCCACTAATAAAAGATACATGAGCTAGCTGTCATACATCTGAGTGAGCCAGCTCCAACTTATTCTCCTTCCTCGTAGGTCTAACCTTGATAAAATTTACCCTATTATATTTTTTATGCACAAAGTCTTTACATAAATCTAAATCAAACCCATTCAATAAAGGAAACTTATCTTTCAAAATTTGTATGACCTTTTGGCTCATGTGATCAATCTTATTATACCACAAAGTTTCATTTGCATCTATAGAAATTAAATTATAATAGTCATCACTACTTGATAAATATAAGGTACCAAAATTCTTACCTCTTTCTACCAAAAGATCACCCTTGGTCATCTTTGAAGAATCTACTATAAAATTCATCATGCAACCTTCACTACCTAGCTACCCCACTGATACCAAATTCCATCTCAACTTAGGCACATGCTTGAAAGCCTTTGGTAGCCATGTGTTCCCATTCTGCATCTTAACTTGAACACATACTTTTCCTAATATAATGTAAGGCTCATCATCACCAAGATAAACATGTCCAAATTTTCCTTAAACATAATAAATAAAATAA
This sequence comes from Torreya grandis, assembly GCA_037957365.1. Lineage (NCBI taxonomy): Eukaryota > Viridiplantae > Streptophyta > Pinopsida > Cupressales > Taxaceae > Torreya > Torreya grandis. Next base: position 101,504 of record JARHVA010008979.1, on the reverse strand, counting down.
TGCCTATGTGGTGTAGCATGAAAATATACCACTAAATATAAAACCCAAGACTTAGTAATATTATCTATGGAGAGAATTAATGCATCTTGACAAACATTACCTACTTCCAAATTTACCTCTTTAGTGTCATCCAAATTTTTATTCTTATTCGAAAGAGCATAAAAATCCTTCTTTCTATGCCCAGTCTTTCCATACTACCAACATTCAATCCTACTATTTGATTTTGACCTTCCTTAACCATTTGACTTTCCATGCTTTCCTTTTCCTCTATAATTTTATCTCCAACTACTCTCCACCACCAAAGCATCACCTAAAGTAGAAATTTCCCTAGATATTTTTTATCACATTTCCTCACCAAGGATTACTCCTATGGCATCCTCAAACTTCAACTTAGTATTTTAAGAGATCAAGTTTCTCATAGCCATTACCAAGCTTTTCCAAATCTCTGGTAAGGAACACAAAATAAGTAGATCCCTAAATTTATCATCAAATTCAATTATTACAGAGTTTAACATACTCACAAACATATTAAATTCAATCAAATGATCAATAATTGACTCATTTTTATACATCTTCATATTAAACAACTTTTTCATTAAAAAGTATTTTATTAGAAGCATATGGTTTCTTATATAACTTGCCTAATGCATTCATGAGACCTTCCATGGTCTTATATTGTGATATATTAAATACAACCAAAGATGAAAAAAATAACATGATGGTTCTAAGTTATTTCCTATCAAGCAGCTCCCAAGCCTCATCTATTATACCCATTGGTTGATTTTATCAATAATTTCAGTCATAAATTAGGTGATGATTCTAGCCTAATTGATGATGAAACTTTTGAGAGCCATAACTTTTATATCATAGCTCCGATTGAATCCCCATTTAAATCATTGGAAAGATAATAATAAGGAGAAAATGGTGATATGGCATTGAGATTTTATAGGTGTGTTTTGTCCCCTAAAAACCTAATGGAAGTGCCCCAAATTTTAATTTTAGTAGTGCAGTCTAAAAATTGTAAGTTTCTAAAAATAGTAATTCTTTGAATTTTGTATTGTTGTGAATTGTGGAAATCACACCACTTAATTTATATTGATATTTGGTGACCTTGAAAATTCTCCTCTTACCTTTAAAATGTGTATAAATTAATATGTAACCTAAAATGGAAATCAAAAATTTCTTCCTAGAGATAAACATATGGTTGTATTTTGCAATCTTGAGTAGTAAAACATCTCTTCTCAGAGAAATCATAATCACTATGTTATTTTTGTGTTCTTAAAATATCTATCAATCAAAAATTCTAAGTTTTGGATCATTGATTGCTTTACTTTTCCTCCAAATAGAGCATGGAGGTATTTTTGATAGAGGCAATCCTTCATATGCATCTTTCATAGAGCAAAGTTTTGCCTATTAAACTTTTCAACCTTTGATTTATTATCATCAGCCATAGCTCCCACTTAAACTAATAACCTTTCTTATGATTCAACACTTCATCAAATACAACTTGAAGCTTTAATATCAGTTATTAGGAATAGATTATAAAATAATGCAAAATAATTTTGTAGAATAACAATAATAAGAGCTATGAAAAGAGATACATAAAGAACATAAATTAAAATTCACAATAAGAAGACAATATTTAATGTGGTTCACCCAATGTGGGTTACACCACCAATAAAAACTTGATCATATCTTATTACAAGCCAACAAGAGTAAAATCCACTCTCAGATCAATATTCTCACAATTACAATGTGTAAATATTACTGGGAGCTACATTTAATCAACTCTCTTGAATTTTCACTTGAATTCACACACCCTACTTACCTTCTTAAACTCTATATTCCTATAATCTATTACTTATGTCCATCTATAATATATTGATGGGTAACCAACGTAGTAGTTTTATAAAATGGTAGGTACCAAAACCATGGGCCAAGTCAACCCATAATAGTTCCCCATTAATCATGAGTGATAACACCACACATATACAAGTATAGATAAACCACATATCTATACTCCTAGAAAAAGGGGGTGTAGAATACATTAAGAGTGTACAATACATTTTAATGTACAATATTTGAAATACAATGTAAAGTGGATATAGGCTCCACAACATAATAGAAATTTCTCCTACTTGTCGTACTATCCAAAAACTTATTGACCAGTTTCATGTGCATAATGGAGTGATGGAAGATCATAATAGTTATATACCATTTTTTGAACTTCCAAAGTATGTAAATCATGGAAATGAGTCCAAAAAAGTTGAAGATCCATCCCAAAATATTCTCCCACATGCCACTCTCTCCCGTAGGTCATACAACCTTTAAAACTCCTTCTTTTGCACTTGTTTTATTTATTTTAGGATAACACCCACAAGTTTATTTTAGTACTTACATTATTGATAGGGAATCTAATAGGTAATAACATGATGGACATTGATAAGGAGTTAGAACACTTAGCTTATAAAATTGTACCACTTCATTTATGACCCATAAAATGACCCCTAAGTGACATCAAATGACAAAAAGACTAATTTGAATTATTACCAAGGCTAATATGACATTAACTAACATAAATTGAACTATAATACACCCTATAACATTACAGTAGACCCATGTATCTATTTTTTAACTATAAGGGGTTGACTCATTTTTACTTGTGGTTAAAATGGTTAACATTCTTAGTGATGTCCAAAGGGTGGTATGATTGCTATACAAGGACCATCTACCCAAATACCATACATTGGACCATAGATTCACCTATACACAAATTTGAAACACAATTTTACTTTGACACCATACAAAACACAAGTAAAAGACACATACAACAAGACACACTCAGAAGAAACACACATATTCAACTAGAAAATTTATGGAACATAACATAACTGAAAGAAAGACACACACACCTAATCTACTATTTTTAATACCTCACAATTGAGGTGAAACTTATGATCATACATCAACTAGGGTCAAATATAGTTCCCTTTGCATTTTTATCACTCCATGTAGGCAATCTAGTATGAGAATAATGCTCATCATCAATCACTTGGATATGTGTATGGTCAAGAAACTTACTGACTCTATGCCTTCTTAGGCCTGTAAGTAAAATATTTGTAACCTTCATGAATGATATTTATTTATCTCTAAAACCCTTGATTATATTTAGAATCCTCTTAATCATTTTCATATCTGATATGCCTTCCTTAAACTATAGATTGGCATGTATGATAGTTACCTCAACCTCTCCACCTTATTGGAAAAAATGCATTTAATGCTTGGGAGAATCAAGATCTTCTCCCTTATATCCTAATTAATTTGGAATTATCTCAACATTGAATGGATATCTTGAAAATTCTTTAATCACAACATAAACTACCTTGACTTCATTATCCATGTTCTCAACTTCTTGGGTAATAACTTCATCAAACTCTTTCATGACTAGAGGATCTTGATCAAAAGAATGAACTTCATACTTGTGATTGATGGATCACTTAAAAACATACTTATTAGTCTCATTATCAACCTTGACATTATATAGATAATCTCTTTGATGAAAAGGAGTCTTACCCAACTTGTCAAATTCTTTTCATATGGCATTGAATATTTGCCATAGTTCATATACATTCACAACATGAAACCCTTTTTCATGCTTGGTGATACACAAAACATAATGTTTGTTATAATAATAATTAAACACATTAGATATACACGTCATGGGAAGGAAATAAACATTACTTAATTTATCAAACTCTTGACATATGGCATTATATTTTTTCCATAAGTCATTCTCTTCTTCTTCATAAGTATCATCATCAAGGGTAGATTCATTAACAATAGGAAGAAAGGCATCATTCCTCCCACTATGGTGATAAATTATATTATTCAATCTATCATAATCATATTCATGAATCATTTAATTACCCTTAACAACATGTGAAAAATAATTTTTGACACCTACCTTAGCTCCCTCAAATGCTTCTTCATGCATAATATAAGTGCCAAGGTTAGTTTGTTCAATGTATGCATAATGATTATGTTCATAAGAATATACACCATAATTATTAAGTAATAATTCATAAATTACCTCAATTATAAATCACCATCATCCATATTAGACTCCTTCTCATGAACAACATAATTCAAGTCAGAACTTGTTTCAATGTAGGGCTCAATGTGAAACCTTATTAGGGGCTAGGTTATTATGGTCACCTTGGTTCCATAATTTTTCCTAAGGTAAAATAAGTATAAATCATATAAAATATAACCACCTATGTTTTTTTTTAAAATTCTCTTGAAATATATATTGTAAATTGAGCGTGAATGTCTACCACAACTATGTCTTAAAGGATGGAAAAGCTAGGACAATCATGTAAGAAAACATTCAAGTTTTTATCAACCCTATTATTTTAGTAGGTGTAAAATTTATTTTAAAAAATCCTTTTATATTAGGTTCATATTTTATGCCCAAATTATTGGCTTCAACTTTGGGCATGAATGAAGTAGAAGCACCACTATCAACTATGGAACTGTGTACCAACTTGTCACCCACAATGAGAGTAAGGTAGAAAGGTGGAGGATTCTTAGCTTTGGTAGATGTTTATAAAATAGTGTTAGGGGAATTTTTAAGAGAAAAATTATAGTAAATTTTAATTGAATATTAATTATTAGTAGGAATAGTGGGTAGATAATTTTGTAATAGCTCTTTTTGGCCAAGCATGTGAAAGACATTCCATAAAGAGATAGGTGCCTTGGCATTTTTTAAATAATACAATATGTTTATGGAAGTATTAATGACCTTATCTTGAGTATTTTGAGGTAAAATTTTTTTGGTAACATGAGGAATTGAGCCACCTTGATCATATTTTCTAATGTTTTGACTTGAGGGAGGTGTAGGAGCTTTAAGGACTGTCATGCTTGAAACTATGCTTTGCTACCTTAGAGGAAGACTATATGAAATTTTAGGAATGTTGTTATCACCTCAAATATCATTCCTATTATCTATTTTATTTTATTTAAAATAGTTTCATTTGTTGATTATAAAAGTATCTTCCATCAAGAAGTTGGTTAAACTATCTCCATGAGGTTACCAATCCTCATTTACTTGCATCATGACTTCATCTTCAGTTGATAGGAGAGGAGTGACTAATCTTTGAGTAAATAAATATTTTTATCACCCTCATTGGAATACATTAATAGGAATTGTTTCCAAGTATCCCCTTATGCCAAGTTACTATGCACTAGTACCATCTCAGTTGTATTGGTAGTGGAATTAGGATTGTACACATTCTTAGGCCTGTTGAAGTTAGGTTTCTCTTGATGTCTTCCTCTCCCATATTATTGGACATATTTATAATAATAGGGATATGTATTTTTCAAATAACCTAGTTAGATATTGGCTTACCTAACCTAGGATTTTAGCATTTTATTTTATGCATATGGATTCATAGTATCATCTACCTTCTAAGAGCAGTCTTAGGATTAGTATTTGCATTAGGAACTTGAGAAATGTTTGGAGTATTAGCATAATTATTAGGTAAAAATGGCATAGACACCTTAAGATTCAACTTACCTACCTGGGTGAGTCTTTTTTCATCTCTAATATCAAATTAATATGCTTTGGTATGAGTGAAACCATACATAGATTGAAGCATGATAGAAATATCAATACCAATGGCTCTCAAGTAGGTAGGGAACACAAAGCTAGCAGGTGGTATCATGGGAGGAGGAAATATATACCAAGTATTTTGAAACCTCTCATTAAAGTAATGCATTATTTCTTTGGGGCCTCTTTTGATCACATTGAGCTAATGTATGAGAGAGGTATGGTCACTTTCATGTTCAAACCTTGAAGTCAACAACACTCCAATGTCATCCCATGATGTGATGCTTCCACTAGGAAAATTCCTATACCAATCAAGAGATTTTCCTCTAAGGGACATGGCAAGTAGTCTAATGTAAATATTCTCTTCATTACCATTATGGAAAATATAAAAGTTAGAGATATCATTTATGTGTTCACTAGGTGTAATATGACTCTCACCATCTAATGTAGGGACACTCTTTGTGTCATTAGTGGGAATGGCATCATATGACTGAAGATGAATTGGATTTTTAGTATTAAAGGTAGGAAAATAATATAATCTAGACATGTATTCTTCAATAAATTCAATTTATTCAATCTCTTCACTTCCTTTGCTAGAACAATCTTCTTTATCCTCAAAATGTAGATTAGGATGAGGGTATTGAACTTTAAGAGGATGTTTATGATGAATAGGTGGATTGATAGGATTGAGCACTCTACTAGATTATGACCTAGTAAGGACCATGAAGTATGATAGTAAGTTTATGACCAAATAATGTCCTTTAACTCAATTTTACGTTGAATGGAGTCAGCAAATGCTAAGTATTACACTAATTTTTAGCTAATTTTGTCAAGACTAGCATTCACCTAGACAAATTATCATGAAGACAATGGGTCCCATCAAGCATGCCAAAATTGTTGTCACTAGATATTTCACCTTGTAAGAGGGTTTCAATTATCTTCTATATTTATAAAATATTGGAATACTTTTAGTTGTATGGGTTTACCTGTAGGCATAAGTAGACCTCTAGTTTTAAAGTCAAGCTCCTTGAATACACCTTGAAATGCTTATCACCTAACTAAATAGTTGCTTATGGGAAAAGAGTTAGAAATTTACATTAAATGAAACTATTTTAATGGGGTGATACACCAAGATTATTTTCACATTACCATCATACTTTTTCCACTAATAAACAAGGTATATAGACTAGCTTCTAAGTCTTAAAAGTTTCTCACATAAGAGTTTCAACAAAAATGTGATGTGCATGAGACAACACAAGGTACTTAAACCATAGGGTAGAATGCACTTTTTAAGAACAATTGTATACTTTAAAGGAGCCTAACACACTAGTTGCATTCTATATGACTTGTAAGAAAAAGAACTCTTACATAAACATGAAAGGATAAGGAAAGCAAGGATAAATTATTATCACTAACTTTACCATACATCACTTTGTGAACTTGTAAAAATATTCATGAACTAAAAATAATAATTTTATTTATTTTTCAAATGAAAAATAAAATGTCATTCCAGTAGGGCTTCACAATACATGGTGTGGTATTAGTTCACAAGAGCCAACATGACCATTACTTATAGAATTAGAGAGAGAAGTGAGAAGTCCAAGAGTCATAAGAACACTTGTCAAACTAAGAAGAGGAGTTAAAAATGTAGGATAATTAATTAATAAATAAACCATGTAAATTATCATAAGCCAAATGTCCTTATAAGTTACAAAACTCCTAAAATGTGGCATAGGACTCCTTTTACTTGCTCAAAAAACTATCTTCATAATTTGGCCCTTTTGGAACATCCCATAACTGAATAGGTATAAATTTTATGATTTAAATAAATGAGAAATGTTATATAAATGTTCCACCATGCACTAGTTGCATCCCATATCATCAGTATTCTTATACATATCAGTTATCACTACCTGTAGTCTGAATAAATCCTCTTTCACTCACCTTGCTCACTTATCACCAGTTTTGCCTTTAGTTTTCCAATATGATCCATACAAGGTAGTTTATGACACCTATTAGGACACTTTATAGCTTTATATTCCTCAATAAGTCCTTAAAAACCTTCCCACTTATAGTTTTCACTCTCTCACTATCTTATTTAGTATACCAAATTTGACTAGATAAGATGAAAACACTTGTAGAGACACTTCTAAGATATAATAAAGTAAATGGATATACTTTATTACATCCCAAATTTTATTACATCCTTTGAAACCCTTATGTACTTTTACAATACATAAAACTATTAATAAAATCCCTTTTCTACTTAGTTTGTATAGGTAGGGTGTAACTCAAGTTGATGGCAAGGAACCCTGGCGAGTCTTCTACAACCTCAAACAATTTACCAATCCATTCCATGTCATATAGATGAATTTTTTTCTTCATATTCCCAATTGGGTCTTTGGTAAGGGTTTGTGAGGCTTTAGAGTAATTTTCACCCTTAACCTTTGTTCATAAAGGTATGACATTGGATTTGGAAAAAAATTACATAAAGATAATATTTTAGCCTCCTTAATCATTATATAACTCCTTATATCCACATGTAGAGTTTCTAAGTAGGCATGAGCATCTCAAATGAGCCTCTCAAAATTTATTCATGCATTCTACACACCCTGAATTGGTATGATCAAATAAATGGCTTTCATGTCATTTATTTTGAACTTCAATAACTTTAACACACTTGTTATCCTCCGAAAAACCTATTACAAATTTTTTTAATGTTCTCATAATTATAGAAATGATATTAACTCCCCAATTGAACTTTAGGCCTAAACTAGACCTAATAGGTCTACCTACTTGTTTGTAGGTTTATGAAAACTTGATAAGTTATTAAACATTATGGATTATTTTATATGTTTTATATATGTGATAAACTATTCACATGTCTTGGAAAGGTCTCACCAACCCCTAGCTCATCTTATCATCATCTTTCTTAAAAACATACAAGTTTGCATTTATAGGGAGTTCCCTCTATCTAAGACAAAATAGAGGGAAATTACCCTATCAACATAGACAAAAGGGTAGTTTCAAGAGTTTATAAAATCTATTATTAACATATATGTTGAATTTAAAGGCTTTGTTTCATGTTTATCTCCTCCAACTATCTCAAAATCTGGGACAGACTCATGGGAAAGTTCATTATGTGTAGTGTCTTGAAGGTGGACTATTTGTTGCCTTTGAAAACCTCTCCATGTCCTATTTTTAATGGTATGAGAGTTTAATTGGATTATAATTATCATAATGAAGTTTTTTTCAATGCTCATAAACCTCCTATCACCCATGCTTGCATTCTCAACCCATATCCTTGATGTATTAAGCTTGACTGATAAGATGCCTATGTTTCTTATTTTAAAGGGACACTTATTGGTGCATATTACATGGTTTAAGCCTTATTATATTGATTAAATAACTTATTAGATTTTCCAATGTCATTTTTAGTCATTTGGACTTGTCCACATCATGCTCATGCAATACTAACACTCATAATACCAGACTTTTGCTCATCATCCACCATAATCAACTATAATTGACTATATTAGAGTAAAATAGGGGTCCTATATGTGAAAACTATCCTTAGAATTAGTGAAACTTGATCTATAATCCTATTATAGATCTTGAAATCATATATGTTTGTAAATTTTCATGTTTATAGGGTTTCATGCTTAAGCTCACATCATGGACCTGTAGTACTCCATAGTCAACTATAGGTGAATTGTCTCAAGGGAAAGCACACCTATAGGTTTTGATGGGGTCAAAACACTACACTCCAACCTTTTTAAACATTGTTTTAAACATAAGTGTGTTTATCAAGTCAATAGGACCTTAAAACATGGATATATTCCATACATTTCCACTTTAAATTGTGAAGGTCCTTTGAGGCTCAAACCTAATAGACATCACTAGACATTTGTAGTGAAAAAAAACATGACTTTGAAACTCTATAAAATCCTCCCTACTTGTCCAACCTCCATATCATATTGCAAGGATCTTCTCCTAGGATAGGAATATATGTTGAAAACATTTAGATTGATCAAAATTCTAGGTAACATTATTATATATTAAATTCAAAAGCATTGAAGGTTCTGTTTTGGATAGTTTAAGGATTTTATCCCTAAAGCTTAGTCCTTCAATCTGAAGATGGTTTCTCAAGGATGAAAACTAGTCTAATTATTTAATCATTACTACCAAAATATATCTAACCTCCACTACCTTCATGGTAATCTCAAAATATGTTAAACTCCTCCATGACCATGCTCAAGTCTCTATGGCATCCTCTAGAGGCACACATAATAACATATAAGGTAGTGAAGGAAATATAATGGACTATGCATATTATATGACCTTATACTAGGTTCTCAAGGAATACATTTGTTATTACAACCTAATAAAGTCCTAAAAACATGTTAGGACATCCTTATGACCATGTTTCAATTATCTTAATGGCTACCTATAGATGGACATCTCAAGTTGCAGGGTAGTGAAGGTGAAATGGTTAGTGTGCATGGTGTGCGATTCTTTCAACCCATATTATAATCTTCCATTTTGAACAAATGCATCCTTAAAACATGAATGACTTAAAACAATCTTCAATGTTCCCATTCCAATGTGGTATATTTCCTTAAGGCCCTTGTTGGCATGTATTAATACTATAGGCTTATGTTATTTTAAGAAATTATTTCCATAATCAATCACATGCAACTTGGGGAGGCTTGAATTTATTTTAAATATTTTAAGAATACATTAATCACATTAAAACTTCTTCATATACCTCCATGAATGTCCTTAGAGTTTCACACACCATGGTTATAGATATAATCTTATAAGGAGTTGGATGTGAGTTTGATATGACTATGTGTTTGATCAATGTATGACATTGTAAGACCAATAATGGAAATAATGTGATGGTTATAGCATGAAAAGATGAATAATATCATATAACATTCATAAGAGACCCTTTCATAGAACCAAACTTTTTGTATGTAGTGAAACCTGATTGCAACTTCTATTCATGATCTCTTCCTATAATTTAGACTATTTTACCCATCAAAAAACTTCCAATAATTAAACTAAAAATTGTAAACATGAGATAAGGAAGCCAAAATCCTCTATAATAAAATTTATAAGCTGAGTTATATAGACTAACTCAAACAAGAGAAAAACATATAGTGTGTGGGAAATAACAAGCAATAATGTACAATCAACTTGTTAAATATGGTTCATAAAACAAAATTGACCAATACTTGAACTCTTGACATTAAAATAAATTTTACTAAGTTTTATATCACCCACCCAAATGCATTTGACCTAAAACTTCGCTTAGTGGTTGTAATATCCAAAAACTTGTTAACCAATTTCATGTGCATATTGAAGTGATGGAAGAGAAGAATGGTTTTATATTATTTTTGGCACTTATAAAGAATTTAAAGATTATAAATGAGTCCAAATAATTTTAATATCCATCCCAAAATATTTTCCCAAGTTCCATGCTCTCACATAGAAAGTACAACCTTTGAAACTCCCTCTTTTGTACTTGTTTTCTTGATTTTTAGTTAACACCTATGAGTTTATTTTAGTACTAACATTCATGATAGGTAATTTGATATGTAATAACATGAGTGATGTTTATAAGGAGTTAGAACACTTTTCTAGGTTATAAAACTGTACCACTTCATTTATGACCTATAAAATGATCCCTAAGTGACACCAAATGACACAAAGACTAATTTGAACTATGATCAAGGCTAATATGACATAAAATGAACTATAACACACCCTATAACATTATACTAGACCCTTATATCAAGTTTTGGACTATATGGGTTTGACTCATTTTGACTTGTGGTTAAAATGGCCAACATGCATATAAATGAATTTTGACATGGTTTTACACAAAGCTAAATCTCTTGTAACAAATTGGGTAGCATAAAAAAACTCTTTAAAAAATATAAAAAGGTAGTTTTTAAAATATCTAAGGCAAATGTTTGGAACTATTTTGATAATGTGACACTTCTTCACTCAAATTGATGGTAGTAACATGTGCTTTGATTTAAATATTTTAACTTGTTTTCGACATAGTTTTGACACAAAAATCAATTTTAGATCCTAAAAAAATGCAGGTAAAAATAATAAGAAAAACACCTAAGTGCACATCTTACCCTCAAACCTGATAAGATTGCATAGTCTCCACTAAAGTTTCAACCGTTATACCAATATTTAAAAGGAATTAATTATTAATCTACAAAAGTAAAAATGCATGTAGGTAGAGTATTTAGGATCCCCCTTTATATCTCAAGGATTGATAAGTGGTAAAAACTTAGAGTGATGAAGAAAATTATAATTTAGATGGATATCATGTAGAAAGTGGAGTTGATTTAAATCTACAATTTTAAAACATCTAGATATTTCACACATGTAACTAACATGAGGGATTAACACGTCAAAAAGATTGTTGCTACCTATACTATTATGTAATGGTCTATCTATTTGCATAATTAATTCATCCATGTACTTATTGTGATCTAAGAATTTGACTAAAGAGAGGATGGTTAGTATGGTGTTAATTTCAAAATGAAAACAAAATCAAAGAAACACATTAGCTAGAATAACATCTCTAGGCCTAGACACTAGGGAGATCTTAGTTAACAAACATGAATAAAACACACAATTAAATGCAAAAGAAACCCTATTTTAACTTCCATGCTCTAAAATGTTTATTGTAGTGGCTTTCTCAGCTTGTGCTCATGAAGTCCTCATCAATGGAAGCTTGGCTACCTCCATCTCTCCTTGGTACCTCTAGCTTGTGGCTTGGTTTGCAATCAATTTGTCATGGTAAAACTAATTGATTTAAGATTTGTAATCAATTATACATTATAAATTTGCATAATCATGTCCTAGAAATTGTCAGGGGATCTATCTCTAACAATTAGAGCACATATGATTACTTCTCGTATAAGTAATTAAACACGAAATTAAACCAGAATGATAAAGTAGCTAGAAACTTGAGACAGCAAAGAATTTGAGAGACAATACACACTCTTGTATTAAATATTACTAGAAGAAAATACAATAAGGAAGATGCCACTTCTTCCTCCACCTCAAAGGCTTGCCACACCTCAAGACCTTCTTCCCTCTCTCTCTTGCTCAACACAACTTTAAAACCTGAGTGATTATCCCTCCTTGAATGCTTCAGCTGATCTCCTTGACCTTGCTAGCTTCAATGCTTTTACTTGCCTTAGAATTATTACAATACATGCCTTATGGGTCTTTAAATAGGATCCCATGCTTACAAAAATAGAACTCTAGTTACAATAATTAGACACACATCTCGTGACTATAATTAGTTGCTTGACATGCAAACACTCGCTTTACTTAACTGATTGTTCGTCAATAGCAGTTTTGAAAATACACAGGTGACCGACACTAGTCCTTGCTAGTCTAGTGCTGCCGATGTCGGCTGACTCCCTACCGTCACTGGTCTCCTTCTCCACTGCATCTAACTGATGTCGGTCATGCTACCGACGTCAGTGGCTCTGGTTGTTCAGCATCCTTTCTCTTGTGTCTGCAAATAGTTGAAGCTTTTATCTCCACACCATAACAATCTCCCACTTGGAGATAAACAGCTGCAACTTGTACCTGTACCTATACACCATCTATTTTGTTCCTTAGGCTCTGTATCCCTCTTCAACATCACTCTTGAAGACCAACCACCATGCAAACCTATGATGCAATACCTATCTCTTATGACAAGAAATTTCGTTGCTCCCGAATTCTCCATGACACACTTCTGAACCAACTCTACCCTTAGCTCAGAAAACTCCCTGTATATGAAACCCTACAACAAGTAACACAATATAGTAACAGGATAATGTAGCTAATATTATCCAACTTGGTAAAGATAAAATACAATGGTCAAAGCTCCATTGTTCTGTAGCATACTCAAGACCATATACCATAGCCTTTTGTCTCATGTGTCCATCCACTCTCTTCTCTAAAATAGGAATCCATCCCTCTATCCAGTGCTTTCTTCCAGCTGACAACACTACCAACAAATACCTGTTTGCTTCTCTAAGGACTCACACTCCTCATCCATGCCAAGCTCCCACTGTTTCTAGATTCTACCTGCATTGCTTCTTCCATCTTCCTAGTTCATGACTATCAGTAAGCAATATAAAGAAGGTGAACAACAAATATGAGGTTCAAATACCTTTCCTGACCTCCACATGGGTGTTTGAGACTTAGTGATTCACCCAACATCCATTCCAGTGACCGATCTAGGCCATCTCCCAGTCTAATCTCGACCGATGTCAGTTCCGTACACTGACCTTGACTACTGACGTCATTTCCGTGGCCGATGCCGGCGTCCCTCCTGCCGACGTCGGTCCTTATGACCGACGTCAGACTTCTCCTACCCAACCTACCGAGCCTGCTGGTCTACACATGACCAATGTCGGTATCTGGATGACTAACGTCGGTGCCAAGCGACCGACATCAGTGTCTGTGTGTTCCTGTAAGTGATGAAATTTTCATCCGTGAGCTCTTCTTGGATCAAACCTCTATCCATGCTGCCCTGCTTAGATTTATTCAGCCCCTGTGACTGATCTCTGTCCTTCATCTCCTCCATAAACACTAAGGCTTCTTTGTTCCTATCAAAAACATCAGATTTCCTTTTTTTGCAATGAACTCTATCTATGCTTTCCAAATTTGAACACATACCTTTTGAATCAAGAACTTCCATTCCCTTCCTATTCATGTGACCAAGCCTATTGGGCCACATCTTCGAATCTACACCAGAAGTAGAATCAGTAATACAAGTAGACAGATAAAGAGTATCTACTTTCTTACCTCTTGCTAGAATAAGTGCTCCCTTGGTAACCTTCCAAGAATCCACTGTGAGGGTTATTGTGCATCCCTCATCTCCCAACCTTCCTATAGAAATTAGACTCTACTTCAGAATTGAAACATGCATGACCTCCTTCAACACCCATGTGTTGTTAATCTGCAATCTCAGCTGCACTTTCCCTTTGCCAACTATCTGACAAGGCATACCATCCCCTAAATAGAGCACTCTAAAATCTCCCTATTCATACTCATAGAATAAATCTCTGTTTGGGGATGCATGAAAAGATGAACCAAAATCTGAAATCCATGATCCTACCTGACTATCTGAAGAAAGTATGAGAGCATCCTGCATCACAATATTTGCATCCTTTGCTTCTTCCATACCTGCATGTTGATTCTCTTTATCTCTCAACCAACACTCCTTCTTTGTATGTCATTTCTTTCCACAAAACCAGCAGGTAATACCTTTGGACTCGGATCTCCTTCCCGACCTTGATTTCCCTTGCTCAACCTTCTCCCTTTACCATCCCCTACTTTCTGCACTTAGAGCATTCCCTGATGATTCACCTGTGCTTCTCCTGTGTATTTCCTCATTCAAGATCACACTCACAACATCATCAACTTTTAAGATTTTAGAAGCAGATGCAGAATTACTTACTGCCATAACCATACCGTCCCAACTTTCAGGCAAAGAACATAAAATCAAGAGAGCCTTTACCTCATCATCAAAAACAATATTGACTGAAGCTAGTTGGTTTACCAAACCATGGAAATCACTGAGATGAGTATGTACTGATCCACCTTCCTGCATTTGCAAAGTAAATAGCTGCTTCATAAGATATACCTTATTAGAAGTTGAGGGCTTTTTGTATAAATTCACCAAGGACTTTATCAACTCTTCCATTGTCTTACATTGTGATAAGCTAGAAATCACAGATGATGCAAGGCTCAACCTTATGGAATCGAGAGCCTTCTGATCAAGAACATTCCATTCTTTATCCTTCATATCTGTGGGCTTGCATGCAACCCCACCCAATGGTAAGTACAAATCCTTCTAATACAGATAGTCCTCAATCTGCATCCTCCAATGTTGATAATTCTTTCCGTTAAACTTCTCCATTCATAGCCTACTTTATTCTACCATTGCTGAACTCCCACTCAATTAGAAAACCCTGTGAATGACCTGTAATCAAAAAACAATACCCTGCTTCCTGCAAATCGTAGCTCTGATACCACTTGTCAGGGGATCTAGCTCTAACAATTAGAGCACATATGATTACTTCTCATATAAGAAACTAAACACAAAATTAAACCAGAATGATAAAGTAGCTAGAAACTTGAGACAACAAAGAATTTGAGAGACAATACACACTCTTGTATTAAATATTACTAGAAGAAAATACAATAAGGAAGATGCCACTTCTTCCTCCACCTCAAAGGCTTGCCACACCTCAAGACCTTCTTCCCTCTCTCTCTTGCTCAACACAACAACTCTAAAGCCTGAGTTATTAATTCCTTGAATGCTTCAGCTGATCTCCTTGACCTTGCTAGCTTCAATGCTTTTACTTGCCTTAGAATTATTACAATACATGCCTTATGGGTCTTTAAATAGGATCCCATGCTTACAAAAATAGAACTCTAGTTACAATAATTAGACACGCAGCTCGTGACTATAATTAGTCGCTTGACATGCAAACACTCACTTCACTTAATTGACTGTTCATCAACAGCAGTTCTGAAAATACACAGGTGATCGACGCCAGTCCCTGCTAGTCTGGTGTTGCCGACGTCGGCCGACTCCCTGCCGTCGCCGGTCTCCTTCTCCACTACATCTAACCGACATCGGTCATGCTACCAACGCTGATGGCTCTGGTTGTTCAGCATCCTTTCTCTTGTGTCTGCAAACAGTTGAATCTTTTAGCTCCACACCATAACAGAAATAATGTTCATGGCCTCTCTATTTATAGATTTTTGAGAATGTCTAGAACCATCCATCATGAGATTGAGATGTGTGGTTGAGGATTAATTAAATTATGTAATTAAAATTGATAAATATGCTCATAAATATTTGGGATAGAAAAGAAATTAAGAGGCATATAGGGATTTGACAAGGCATGGGAGGCATGCATCCTAATATTTATGGCATTTATGGCCTAGGGATGTCTTCCTAAGAAAGGAGGTCACTTGATGATGTATATATTCAATATTAATTTTCAAAAAAAATTATTCAACAAGTTTCCATGGAATTATTGATTAGACTCTAATTTGGTTTGATTATATCTTAAGTATGTTTAAGCACTTTGTGCATAAATTACTTTAATTAATCAGAATGCCTTGTTATTGGTCCAAAATATGACTAGATTGGAATCAGAAGGTGATGTCAGATGCATTGGATCCGTTATCCCATTTAGGATGTTATTTAAAATAAATAACAAATGCATACATCTTGTACAAGATATTTGATATGAAAGAACAATCCAGAGCACCCAAGTGCAAAATTAGCATTTTGACTTGAAATGATATGATCAAAGTTAGCTAGACCATAACTTATATTGACCCATTTAGGGATACCCTGGCCAAATCAATACTTGAATATGTTATTTTCACATCATTTAGTGCGTTTTAATGTTTTTAGGCCAAATTGTGCATTTTAAGTGGAAACTAGCCAAAAGCCTAGTTAGAGGTTATTGGTAACCAAATTTAGGTATATATAGTTTACCCATGTTTGGGAAGATATTGCAAACCATAGGCAAAAAAAGGTCTTCTCGATGTCTTGTATGCTAAAAATAAGATGATGACTAAAGAACAAAGCTCCAAATGGTTTTGGGAAGCCTATAATGATTCCCCCTTGAGGGATCAACCATTAAATTTGTTGATGGATGATCCCTTGAAAAGAAACAAGAAAAAATGTTGAATTAACTCATGGTTGAGATTAACCCAAATGAGAAAATGCTTGCATGCATTAAAGTAAAAAGGATACAAATTTGCCCAAAGGTGGTTATAATCAGGGTTAAAATTCAAAATAATAATTTTACCATAGGTGGTTATAATCATTAAGAGGACCTCGATTGGCTAAAAATGATTATGACCTAGTTATGGCTGATTAGCAAGCATAACTCAAGGATATAACCTAGAATATAGAGTAAATATAAGTACGTACAAAGTGATGAAAGATATGGATAGAAGAATAATATTGATCAATGTGAATGATTTAGCTATACCTATCAATGAGGAAATGCTCATCCTAATTAACCATGATACAACTAGAATGGTCAATGGGTTGATTTGATCAAGGGTGGGATGGGAGGATTTGCCAAGGTGTCAAGGAGAAACTTTTGTGGCTCCATTGATTGTAGACCTTCCTAAAGCTAATTTTTGTTGTAGCATGTGATAGTAGGCATCATGATAAGACACCATGAAGAATTGGCCAAAAAGTTCATAAGGACTAACTCTTGATATCCAATAAACACTAAAAAATAATACACTAATGATAAAAACCATGATGATAATATTGACATATAAATATGGATAGACTCAAGAATAATGTGCTCAAGGAATCACCTAATGAACACATATATATTGAGTCAAGGCAAAAATACTAAAAGTAAATAAATAGGAAAGAAAATAAATAAACAAACAAAAAAACAAAAATAAACAAGCAAACAGAAAGCTTGAAAACAAAAGCAAAAGAAAGCATCCAAACAATGACAATGCCCTAGTAAGGTGGATCGAGGATAACTGAATAGGCTTAGAAAATAGAAATATTTTTTGATTTTTTTAAATTTTATGAATGTTTTTTAAATTTCAAGGCTATCTTAACTTTTTATAGAGTGACAAGATACCTGCACACAAAATGGTGAGAGCATTTGGCTTAGGTTACTTGCAAAACAATGGGAGCATATAGAAATGGGGACTGAGGTGACATCAACATGAGTTGAGTATGACCTACATAGTCCTAAAAGGACCTAAATTCATATTAGTTCCATCCAAACAAAAGGTAGGGAAAAACCAACTAGGTCCCAACAAGTTTTCAAATCTGGTAAATGGCCAGTCAAATAAAAATAGTGATGGCAAGGTGATGCAACAATGCATGAAAAACAAGATTTGCCCCTAGTTTTCCCATATGTGGTTATAACTATGATACAATGGTATAGGTAAATGATAATAAATTTCCCATAGGTAGTTATAATTAGTATCAAGATTGGTGAAACACTGATTTGCCCATAGGCAGTTATAATTAGGCTCACATAAACAAGCTTGATAGGATGAAAGGTATCTTACTAGATCAACTATCACACTACTTTCATAGACTATATTATAAACATGGATTTTATTTATTATTTAAACTTGATTTGAATCCTCCCATAAAAGGTGTGGGAAGAACCAAACAAACCATGATCAAAATAGGATTGGGTAGGATGACTAAAAATAGGCTTTGATCTAGATAGAAATGTAATGATAGGATGGTATGGGCTTACTAAGGATAAATATGGTTTTTGATATAATAAATAAAATGGTAAGATGGTTGTTCCCAAGTGATATGGTGAATATAAGGAATATATAACAATGGGATGGAAATGTGAAATGGTATGGTACATGTTTTTGGCCTAGGTATGGTAAAATGGCATATGATTTTTTATTCTTGTGATGGGGAGATGCAAGTCCTAATCAAAAAATAATTCAAATAGAATACTTGATCATGTTAATTTCTATCCCACACCTTGTCTGAATATTTTCTCTATTAAAAACTACTTACCGATTTGGTTGTCAAGAATGTTTTTGTGATCTTCGTTGGTTGTTAACTCTAATTCTTTCAAACATCAAGACAAGGTATCTTTGTAGCCTCTAAAAAGGAAAGTGTGGCCATGAATGGTAAATAAGGACAAATATTAGATGCTAGGTTTTATTATGAAATGGACTGGTGGATGATAATAGAATGTATAATGGTGGGGAAATAAATAAAGATCAAGAATTTTAGTCACACGTAATGTTACTAATGCCAAATTTGACATAATTTTAGTTGTGGTGGGGCCAAAGACCACTAAACATTATCTTGATATGACCACCAAAGTTTTTTGGTTGTTTGATCTTAATATTAGCTACCATCTTATTAGGTTGTAGATTGGAAGCTATTTTGATTTGATCTTTGATTTTCTCTTCATCAAGTAGTGAAAAACTTTTTTGCTTAGCTATTGGTGCCTCAAAGAGGTTTTCACCAATTAATTTGTCTTGATTTTCCTATAGCACCTTTGAGAAAGTTTCACTAAGTAATGTTGACTTTTGACTTTGATTATCTTTTAGTTCTTCCAAAAATGTTTCACTAGAAGATGATGAGTTTGAACTTTAACTATATCCTAGCACTTCTGAAAAGGTTTGACTAGGAGTGTTTTCTTATAATACATGAATGTGGTCTTGGATTGCTTTCTCTTCTTCAACTTATATGTTTCCACGAATGCAATTCAATAAAGTGTGATTTTGTCAATCCTAATCGACACTTGTGGGAAATGGAATGTCAATGATATGACTATTTTGGTTGATTGTAATGGCATGTGGAATGATAATGGAATGAGGAGAGGTTGCACAATACTTGTAGAAGATACTAGGATAACATGTGTCAAAGCTGAGTTACTCATCTTAAAAAAATTTAGAAGGATCAAAAATGTATTCAAAATGATTTGGAAGGCATGCATAATCAATGTTCTAACAACCATGAACATATTCTTCTTTTGAATCTGATTTTAACTCAAGGGACTTTTAATCTCATGTTGAGATTGATGTTGATTTTGATGAAAAATCTAATGTCAGTTCAAGAATAGAACCTGACTCTAACTCTTATTATTCATCTAATAGGTACTCTATTATAATGATGTCTTGTTAAATTTTTAGTATTAGATAAGTAACAACTTATGATGCCATAATGGGCTCTAAAAAAATTGGTTTTTCAAAGTGAGACTCCTTTAGGATGGGAAATAGGTTAAGAGACAACTCCTCAGAGATTGATTTGTTAGTAGGAGGCTCTTAAAAATAGGCACATGGTTGAGGTAATGATTTTCCCAAAGGTATTTATAATCATTAAGAAGCGACTCGGCAAAGACTAGTTCATCAGAGTCATACTCCTTGATAATTGGTAGAGGATCAATAGGAAATTTATCATAGGTTGACTTATCACAAATGGTTGATTCAATATAAACATCTCAAATTGGTTGGTTCTCTTGGTCTTAGTTTCTAATGAGTTGTAAAATACTAGTTTTGAACATATCTTGGTCTTCAAATGATTAGATGGGATAAGGTTTGGATGGGATTGGTACTAGATGAGAAATGACTTGTGGTTGGATAATGGTATGGCATTAAGGAGCATGATTGATCACATGAGCCAAAGGATGAAGTCCTAAAATGGTATTGATATGGCATTATGGGGCTTGATTGCCTACACAAGCCAAAGGAATAGGTCCTAGAATGATGAAGGGGTGGTGTGGAGCTTGATTGATCACACAAGCTAGAGGATGAGGTCTTGGTAAAATAATGGTGTGACATTGTGGTCTTGGAATAAAAATGGTATGATTTGGTAGACCCTGATTACTCACATAGGCCAAAAAATAAGTCTTCCTCATAAACCATATCATCCTAGTCATGAGTTAGCTCATAAGCTAGTTCTTGACTGAGTTCCATGTAATTATTATTGTAAAGAGGGTATGGATTTGTATCCCAAACAAAATTATCTATAGTTGGGTATTAAAGTTCCTCCTAACAAACCTCTTCATACCAATCAAGGTTTTGATTTGGATTTTTTGGATTTTGACTATGTTCCCCATATGGAGTATTGTAGGGAGAATAATAAAAATCCTTACAAAATATTTCTTTATAAGGGTTCTTAGTGGGATTTTATGTAACCATTCTATCATAATTTAGATTTTATGTAAATCCATCATAAGTTTAGTGAGACATATCCACATATATTATGAAAGCTCCAAAATAAAAATTCTTAGAGTTATACAAACTCTAAAAAAATATGTCCAAAGGACAAATAGTTCAATCTTGCTCTAACTTGGTCAAAGGGGTGGAGTTGTATCTCCAATATGGTCTTAAAGTGGAGTTGTATCTCCAAAATTATTTATTCTAAGACTTGACATAAAATAGCCTAACATAAAATGTCTAATGTCAAATTTCATACACATAAAAGGTCAAGTGTCTGAATAAAAAATCGGCATGTCAAAGGTCTAGGTCAAAGTATTCCAAATAAGGTCTAAACAAGGAAAGGAAACATTTGAGTTTCTAGGTCTTTTATCCAAAAATGGATTCAAAATATAGGCACAAACAAATAGGCATATGCTATGACTTTTGGCCAAATGCCGTCAAAATATAGACTTGAAACAAAAGGTTGATGTGATTTGATCTAATATATCATGTTTAGAAATAACTTTGAGATAGACCTGACTCATGGAATCAAACATAAACATGATTAGTTAGCATATGGAATAAGACAAAAGACTCTTTTAGAAATACTATTCTTTCCCAAATAAAGGTACAAATAATGATGAAGATAGGTTCTAACCAAATAAACCATCAATAGTTTTCAAATTTGGGTAATTGATTAATCAAAGTTATGCAACCCAAAAGAGAAAGATCTATGTACTAGCCCCATAAATTAAGGCCTAAACAAAAATCAATAAATTTTTGAATCCAAAATTGACAAGGCTAATTTAAAACTCAATTTTGAAGACTAGGATTTGACCAAACAAGCTAGACAATATTGGACAACATGATAATACAAGACAAAGGTCCAAATGGTATACATGGCATGGTTTGAAAAAAACAATTTTTGATACAAGGTAAAATAGTTTTGAAACAAATTGAGTAGCCTAATAGTGTAAGCATTCTCTAATGATGTGATCTATGTTATGTTTCAAAGACTCAAAAGGCTCAAAATGTTTTGACATTATTTGGGTATCATAATGATACCCTCTGCAACTCAAATGACACACACACAAAAAAATTTAGAAAAACTTTCAAGGCACAAGTGTGGTGTAAAATGGATAGCATAACACCTCTTTAGATAGAAAAATGATGTATATATAAATTTTTTTTGGCATGGATTATACACAAATAAACAAGTTTTAGTCTCAAAATATACCAAGCAAAAATTAGCAAAATACACTAAGTATAATTGTCCAAATCCTAGCAAGGGTATGGAAATGTGGGGTTGACTAAACTAACAAGATATTAAATGTTTCTAAGGGAATCAATTGCATAATGAATTTTATGTCAAATTATGCAAAATACAAGTATAAAAATTTAGTGACCATGGCACTGGCTAGTTGTAAAAAGGTCTATTCCTTTTTACAACCACTACATCCTGTTGTTTGCTCAATTTAGTGTGATGTCCAAATGTAGATACATCCCATGTGAAACTCCAATTAGGATCCAAATGAATTCAATGTTGAGAGGTGAAACCTTTGGTAAAATCTTCCCTAAATAACTCATGGGAGGTGATAAGTCCCCCTCACAAGCCAAGTTTGCATAAAAATAAAAGAAGCATAAAAGTAGAAAGACTTAAGGGTCATTTTTAAGGTCACCCAAACTTTGATGATTTTTTAGGAAGTGATTTAGATGAATTTCTTTCTAAGCCTTGGACTAGGCTACTAGCAATAGGAATGGTGATTTTGATTACAAGGGTTCTCTAAAGGGGACAAATGGATGAGAATACATGCAACATCCCTATTTTTGCCAAACAAAAAATTAATCTAAACAACTAAGTGAATACAAAAATCTTGAAAAGGTGAGTTCATTTTTAATCCCAAATGGAAAATGAGGTGGTGTTCATTTGACCCCTTGGTCTTAGTTGTAACTTTGAAAATTAATGTTAAAAACTCACTTAAGCACCTAAATATTACTTTAAGCACCCCAAAATAATGTTCCTAATTCATTTTAAGCATGAAAAAGGTGATTTTAACATGCTTTTATCAAATTCCAAGCTTGATCTTGCAACAAAAATGTTAGCATGTCCTTTAGCCTTGAAGCTCTTTTAGGTTTCAAACAATGAAATTTAAAAAAAGAGCTCTCGAGTCTATGTTTTAAGAAAAACATAGTGACCAACATCGGATATGTAACTGACAATGGTTACATTTACTAATTTATGATGGTTATCTAACCAAAATCAGTTATACAAATGTGATCGATGACAACTATCCAACCAATGTCAGGTTTACTAATCAACATCAGTTATTGTCTAAACCTGTGGCAAATAAAAATGATAAAACAATGTTAGAAAATCAATTTACAAGAGTTTTAATGATCAAAATGAATATTTTAAAGCTACAAAATGATCTTATTCATGTGTGGGATGCACCTAGTCCCATCAGGCATGTCATATGTTATCTAAGAATTTGACTCAAGAGAGGATGGTTAGTATGGTGTTAATTATAAAATGAAAATAAAATGAAAGAAATACACTAGCTAGCATAACATCTCTAGGCTTAGACACTAGGGAGAGCTTAGTTAAAAAACATGAATAAAACACACAACTAAATTTCAAAATAAACCCTCTTTTACCTTCCTTGGATGTTCCAAAATTCTTGTTGTAGTGGCTTGCTTAGCTTGTACTAATGAAATCCTCATCAATGGAAGCTTGGATACCTCCATCTCTCCTTCATACCTTTAGCTTGTGGCTTGGCTTGGAATAAATTTTTCATGGTAACACTAATTTCTTGAATCTTTTTAATAAATTAGTCATTATAAATTTTCATAATAATGTCTTAGAAATGATGTTCATGACCTCTCTATTTATAGATTTTTGAGAATGTCTAGAATCAACTTAAACCATCCATCCTAAGATTGAGATGTGTGATTGAGGATTTATTCAACTATGTAATTAAAATTGATAAATAGGCTCATCAATATTTAGGATAGAGGATTAATTAAGAGGCATGGAGGGCTTTGATGAGGCATGGGAGGCATGAATCCTGATATTTGTGTCATTTATGGCCTAGGGATGTCTTCTCAAGAAATGAGGTCACTTGATGATGTATCTATTCAATATTCATTTCCAAAACAAATTATTCAACAATTTTCCATGGATTTATTTATTAATCTCTAATTTAGTTTAATTAGCTCTTAAGCATGTTTAAGCACTTTGTGCACAAATTACTCAAATTGATTAGAATGCCTTGTTGTTAGTATAAAATTTGACTGGATTAGAATTAGAAGGTGATGTCAAATGCATTGGATCTATTATCCCATTTAGGATGTTACTAACAACAAATAACAAAGTCATACATCTTGTGTAAGAGATTTAATGGGAAAGAACAATCTAGAGCACTTAGGTGTAAAATTGGCATTTTAACTTGAAATGATGTGATCAAAGTTAGCTAGCCCATAAATTGCATGTCCCTATTTAGGGATACCCTTCCCAAAATCAACACTTGAGTATGTATTTTTCACATCATTTATCATGTTTTAGTGTTTTTAGGCCAAATTATGCATTTTAAGTGAGAACTAGCTAAAAGTCTAGGTGGAGGTTATTGGTGGCTAGATTTAGGTGTCTACATTTATTAATGAATTTTTATGTCTAGTAAATAAAGCTCTATGTACCTATTGGACTAGTTAGGATAACTACTCACCACTAGCCCATTCAATAGTTTGCTTTATTTGTATACCCCATCATGGAATGGAGTTGGAATAGTTTTAGGAGATGAAACCCTATATCAAAGTCATCATATAGATATCATGACGAGGATATGAACTCCCACTCATAAACCAATATAGAAAAAGAAATAAATAAAAATGGAAGAACTTTAGGGTCATTTCTAAGTTACCCAAGTCACTCAGAGCTTAGGGAGAGCAAATGTGACTTTCTTTTACTTCTATGACTCAACCAAATAATAAAAATTGATACACTTTTGATTACCCAATTTACTTAAAGGGAATGGGGGGGAGAACATACAAGTGAAGATTTACCAAAAGAGAAACTAATCAAGGAAAATAAACTAAGTACTTTCAAAAAAACAAAAAAGCAAAAGATCTTAGGAGAACTAATCTAATGTTTTTGTTCTTTTTAGAGCACTGAACTAAATGTGAATTGAATTTTGGATTATTTTGAGTGTTTAAACTTTTAACTTTGAAAATTAAAAATGAAAGATGTTATTTGAATTTTAATCAACAAAAATACAAATGTGAATAAATTTTTTAATTATTTAAAATATTCTCCTTTTGACTTAGTTTCCTATAACTATCAATCACAAATAGTTGGGTGATGTAAATAGTAGTTAGATGATGGTATGAGTTATTATGCAATACAAGGAGATGTTAGATGAAAGGAGTGACCAGGTGATGATAAGAGCTATTATATGATAGTATATGTGGATAGGCTATGACAAGAGATATCATATGATGGCAAGAGTGGTTGAATAAGGGAAGGAGCTATCAGGTGATGATATGAACTATCAAGAAATGATAGGAGTTTTTGGGTAATTGTGACACTATCGGGTGATGGTGATACTATTAGTTGATGGTGACTCTATCAAATAATGGTGATGGTATCAATCAATGGTGATGTTATTGGTTAGAAGTGACACTATTGGTCAATGGTGGTGGTGTTGGGTGATGGAGAAGCTATTGGTCGATGGTGATGGTGTTGGGTGATATAAAAACTATAGATCAATATAAAATGTATCAATCAATGAAAATTCTACTAGTTGATAGTCGTAGTGTCAGGTTTTCTTGCAAATTGAAAAATAGTCAAGATGTCAAGCAACATAGTCAAGGACTCAAATGATGGTCAAGCTGTTGAGTGGTGTATTTGATAGGTTGAGTGGCATAGCTTCCATTTATTTAAGAATAAATTTTACAACCATAAATAGGAAAACAAAACACATGAAACAAAAATGTGGAAAAAGTTAGATAAAAAATGTAAAAACAAGGTTGTGAGTGAGTTTTTCTAGGATTCTAAGAGTCCAATGTCACTCCCTTAGTGCTTGTGGGGTGCATAATCCCACTAGGCATGCCATTATGTATACAAATTATCAAATGGGTTGTATTATTCACTTTTTATTAGAATAAACATCAACAACAAGAATAATATAAAACATTCCCAAGCCTAGATACTTGGGGGAGCATAAATAACAATAATAAATCAAAACACAACTAGAACATAAAAGAGAAAGTCCCTTTTACCCTAATTATAGTTCTAAATTCACTTATTGGTTAGTTGGCTTACTTGGATTATGTGTGCAAAGGAGTGTTTTGGTAAATGCATTTGCCTTGTGGGTAAAACCTATTCTTATCCACCTTTGGTTTGGTTTGGCTTGGAAAAATGAAGATATCTCTTAATAATTTAATGTTATAACTCTACACAATAAAGCATTTTAAATAATGGCCTTGACACTTGTATTTATAGGTTATCCAACTAACCCTAACTCATTTATAGTTAGGTTAGATTTAACTATGGTTATATTTAGGAGGAGATAAATAATTAGTATTTTAGATAGAGTTTCCATTTATTAAGCATGGATATTTAATTCTTAATTTATTACTTTAATGGAGATATTTTCAATTCCTTAAATTTGAAGATGATGACATTATAATGAGCTCATTTTTCTTGAAATTTATTTTAAAAAACTTATATTCACTAATTTCACATAGAAATTTCACCAAATTGGTTAATTGTATTTGATTACATAATTCATTCTACTTAGGGTTTCTTCATTTTAGTATTTGTTTAAGTGCCCTTCTTAATGGGTCTAAAGGCCAATTTTTTTATTATGTAGGTCAAAATTTGACTAAGTATGAATCCATGGGAGGTTATCATTGAGTATATGATAATACCCCAAATAAGAATGCCTTAACATGATTCTTAGCACTAACATCTGATGTGTTGATGAAATTGGGACATTTGGTATTTTAAGGCTTAATTTTCATCATTTCCTAGAAACTAATATGAAGTTTGGTTAGACTTGGAATGCAACCAAAATGATATGTATATAGTTTATCCCATTTATTAAGCATGGTGTTTAATGTATTTTTTTAATATATAAAGTAAACTAATTAAAAAATTGAAATTAGATACAGGGTTTTACAAGACCACCTATGATTAGAAAAGATTGTGCACTCTATCTAACATTGTGAGAACTCCTTTTTTTATTGGAAGGATTACCTACAAAAAATAGATAACTCAAAAAAAGATAGATTAATATAATAAATGAGTAGGCTGCCTAGTATGAGAATAGTCCTAATAAGTGGTACACTTCTTGTAAGGATGTCATCCCATTATTTTAGCAATTAAGTAGATAAAGGTAATAAATTAAATTATAATAAATCATTCAACAATATAGATAATATAATGAAGTGAATTAAGATATAATGTATATTCATTTGATGGAGATTATCAAATTAGACATTCCAGTAGTTCAGTAGCATCTTGTTCAGCTTGAATCACTATTAACTAGTCTATAATAGATTCTAGGGTGGGGGTGAAGACATTAACAAAAAATCCTAATTTGAATTAAATATCACTTTGGTTTAAGAAAATGGGATGCAAAAATATACATAAATCTTGGATAGTAACCACTTCATGAACAAATCTAGGAAGAGTCATCTACAATAAACCCATAGCTTTAAGAAATAATCTTTTAATATATAAACTAGACTACTAACTAAAAAGGGGTTCAGGTGTAGACATAATAATTTTTTTATAGAGATCAATGTTAATCTACAGGATTGATGTTAATTCAGGGAATTGTTGTCGATTCTATAAATGTAGTAAAATCTCTTAGGATATGGTTTTAAAAATCATTTTAATATATAAACTCAACTACTAACTAAAAAGGGGTTCAGGTGTAGACATAATAAATTTTTTATAGAGATCAATGTTAATCTACAGGATTGATGTTAATTTAGGGAATTGATGTCGATTCTATAAATGTAGTAAAATATCTTAGGATATGGTTTTAAAAATCATTTTAATGGAATTTAAGATGGTTTTGGGATGTTACAGGATAACTCAAGATATTATCACATATATTTTAGGGATACTTTTAACATAAAATATAATATAAAATGACATACAAATAAAATAAATTATAGAATGAATTGCTAAAATAAATGTTAGACAAACCCTTTTAGTGCTCCCAACCTGTGGTAGATTGCAATGTTGATAGGATGATACTTGATCTATTGATGGGGTGGATTAGTTGATGTACATGTCAAATCTTCTAGGAAATGAATAATTCACTAACTGATACTCTAAACAAATTTTTCTAGTATTACAGTGTAATTAGAAGCATAAGAAATTGATCATTTGGTGTAGGAGAGGCTATGGTTAAATTGAATCTAATTCAATAAAATTGACATTGATCATGGGGACAGCCAATTACTCCTAGATAAAATTAACCAATATGTTGGAAAGGTTCCAACTAAGAGGTCAAATTAATCCATTAGTTGTTTAAAGGATTTTGGGACTATGAGGGGGTTAAGGGTGGTTAAAACAACCTACCTTGTATTCTAATCTAGGTATATTTATTTAGATTTTACCATAGGTAACTAAATAAATTAATTCACTTAAGTGAAACTAATTAATAAAACTTAATTATGCAAACTAAATGGTAAAATTGTAATTACATATTTATATGAATTGAAATATGGATAAATAATAAAGGGACCTAAGACTTAGGCTAGCACAAATATTATTGTGCAAAATCCTAATGCCTATATTTTCCATTTTTTGGTGATAAATTTGTAATAACTTGTGAGATAAAAACTAAGTGAGTTTTAATGACCTAGGTTTATATGAAGATGTATCCCCCCCTCAAACTAGGAGCTAGTGGAGGATGATGAGGTAGATATGGGTTTGAAAATGAGGTGGTAATGGATAAGTTTGATAGAAATGAGTGTCCAAATTGTAAGGATAATAATGAAGTATAGAGCTAAACTAATAATATATAGGATATCTAAATAAAAAATCCCCAAGGCAAACAATTAATGTATTGTCACAACTATGAACATGTAGGCTCAATCTAAGGTAATCAAGGGGACAAAGGCTAGGATCGGCTAACCAAAGCATCTAGTGTGCTTGGTATGTGTGCACTACATAGAGATAGTTTCTCTCAATATTAGGTACACTCTAATAATAATCTATGGGATATAATTTAAAACAAATGTAGACCTCTCAAATGCTTTGGGACCAATGGGGGGTCTATATACACTAGCTAGTAATTCTAGGTAACAAGGAGTGAGATAATTGTAACAAAATTTAACTTAGGTGTCCTTGGGTCAAGACAAGAGGGATGTAAAAAAAAATTAAGTAGTGTAAAGAATGAATAAAATAAATATAAATCGATAGGATTGATGCTTATTCTATAAAATTAAAATTCATCACAAAAAATTGACATCATCTGTGATGCCTATAAATAGGATGCCTAATGTGTTAGGTGCTAATTTGTAATCAAGATCATGTGAGCAAGAGCCAAAAATATTGACACCCATAGGCACATGAGATCTAAATATGAATGATAAAGGGGATTGGGAGTCAACAGAGGAGGTGATAATGATCTTATAATGAGGTAAGAATGGACTTTTACTAAGTTTCTATTTTTTTTAAATTTTTACATGTTTTTAGTTTTTGAGTTTTTTAAGATGTTTTCAAAATAGTTAATTATTTTATAAATTTTTTAGATATGGTAGGATTTTTAGGGTGTTTAGGACATTTGTTTATATATTTTATATTAGAGTTATATTTTTTAGACACGTGAGTCTATGATGTATAGACATATAGGGATTAATGTCAATCTCTAAATATCAATGTCAATTGCCTAACAATAATTATTGATCATAGATAATCAACAATGATCCTGAAGGATTGGTATCAATGTTATGGAATAGGGGTGATCAGTTCATTTATTCAAGGGGTTTAAGAACTTATCTAGTTATCTAAGTTAGTTATAGAATCATCATAACTGGGAATAGACTTAGTATATTCTTGTAGCACTCAACATTTATCACTCAACTATGTTGACATCAATTCACATAATGTGAAAGCCTTATGCACTCACCCTAAGTGTAACAGAGAAAGAATCAGGTCCTGCATTGGGCTAGTTATGTTGTGGTGTAACTCATCATGTCTAATACTTGATCATTTAGAGAAGTCTTTTGGAAGACTCATTGGTGCAATCCATTTCTAGGATAAGTTTGATGATCTATAGGTGAAAGCATACTTTGGGATCCCATTCTCATAATAAGGACATAAATATCTATTAATGTGAGTCTAGAATCATGGAGGTAATAGTTGATTCCAGGGGAAAATTTAAATTAAGGGTTCATGATTAAGCTTGGCACTTCTTGAAAAGGATACCAAATCTTGAGCACATGAATTTATCTATACTTATGATAATTCAAATAAGTATGATGATGTCATCAACTAACATAAGGATGTCATTAATTCTTTGACTTAGAACTTCACTTAAACACAAAATTCATCCATTGAAACTATACCATTATATCTGTTCCATTCATTTCACATTCTAATAGTAAGGATAGAGGTAATTAAACCATAAGCATTATGTTTTATAGGAACCAATCTAAAATAATAAAAGTCCATACGCAATAAAGTATATAAAATAGAGTACATGCTTTTTTAAACTAATTATCTACCTAAAGGCTCTCAAGTGAGATTTGGTTTATAAAAATAGATCCTTCATGGCATATAATCTATTCCTAATATTAATATAAGCCATTGAATTTGAAACCAATTTATAAAGAGATTCATTCTATTTTTTTCTATCTCCATACTCATTAGTTCAATCTTGGTTTTATAGCATGTAAGAGCATCTCATTTCAAGGGTGGAGATCACATGCCAGGTGGTGAGATAGAACCTTTATTGATAATTTCATCAACTCCATCATACTGCATCCCTTACACTATGGTAACCACATGTAGCCACTCTTAAAGATCTCCTAAACATCTAGGTGTTAGTTAATTTTTTTCTAGCTAACACAAGATGTGCATGAATTTCTCCAACTAGTGCAAAAGATACCAAAATAACAATCATGCCAAGTGACTACTTCATGTTGAGATGTTTGTCAAGTTGGCATGGATCTATACTAAGTTTAAATAGGGGCCCAACATTACCCCATACAAAATTTCTAGTTTACTCTCAAACTAGGCCACTAAATATTTTGGTATGTAGAACTCAGGTGTGCTCTCCTTAAGTTTGGAACTAAAGTCCTCAAAGCCACTTTTAGTGAGCTTGATTTACTTAAAAGTTTTTTCCATCTCTATGGAGGTTTTGCTAAGTGTAAACACATATATATTCTCTAATTATTTCCTAAAGGCCACAAGATTTTCATTATCCTTTGTCACTCCTCCATCAAGGATTGCTCCTTACTCATAGGCCTTGGGTTGAAAGGTGTGGAAGAGTTCTTCTAGGTTTTGTTACTAGTCTTTCATTTTTCTACTCAGCATATTGACCCTACCCATTATATATGTGCACTTTACCTTACTCACAGAGTACATATATGCCACCAACTCTTCATTTTCCCCATTTGCCCATTTTAGATGTGCATCAATGATTGACACTTGGAAAGTTCATGAAGATGGCATTAGTTACATCTGCATGTTCTTGTAGCTTTGTGAATAGGTCCCCTACCTCTTTGATCTTGGAAGCTATATCTTTTTGTAATGTTGCATAGGGATCTTCTTGTTCTTCCTAGATCAGCTCTAGTTTTATTCTCAATAGAATATTCTCTGCTAACACATTTATCTTATCAACCTTAGAGAGGTTGGATGTATTAAAACCAACCAAAAGGGATGGTTTGGTCATTTCTATGCGCTTGAGTAGCTATTGCAATTTTAAATTCATCACTCAATCTTCTTACTCAAAATATTAGGATATTTTATTCCATTTATTTGATTTAGAATCATTAATGATGTTCTTTCATGAGACTTTAGTGGTAATTTAGATGAGTGCATTCACTAACTTAACTAGGTTCATGGTGTAGGAATTTATGATAAGGGAATCATGTCCTTATTCAAGTTTATCTATACCCAATATGGAATTCTATGATGCCTCAAAGTGAGCTTCATCCAGGTATCTATAAAATACAAATGAAATATATTGGCACATCTTAGTTGTGTCAGTTTTAGGAGGCATGCATTCAAACATGTAAAAATATTCATATGTTTAACCCTTATACACCTTTTATTTAAGGCTAAATTATATACCTTCTTATTCTAAAATTAACAACTCCATTTCCTCTTCTCCCTCTTCGTTGGTGCTACCACTTTCTTTGGCACTTTCCTCAAAGGTTTCTTCTTCATGTTCATGTAGGGGTTCTTCTTTGAACTTGTTCCTTTTGTCTACTTTTTCTTGTCCCTTGGAACCAACTTCACCTTCCTCCTATTTATGTTAGGTATTTTTAGTGCTCTCTATTTGTTGATTTTCAAATATATTAGCATCACCCTTATTTTCTTTAGGTGCCCCTTCATTACATGGGCATGCTTGTTGTGTGACTTTATCTGATTCATTGGTGGGGGTGTTAGGCACCTTCTCTATCATTTTTTAGGTTGGTTATATGCTTATGATAACCTCATTTTATGTTTTTGGGTACATAGGTTTCTCTATGGTAGCTTTTCATTGATTTTAGCTCTAGTTCAGCTTTGGTTCTATGCTCAATTTCACTTAAGGTTTATAACCTAAACTAGTTAGCCTTTCACTATTTTATACTTTGATTTTAGCTACCATCTTAATTATAGGTAATTAATGGCATGGTGGTGCTTGGATTTCTTGAAATCTAATAAAACCTATGAAATCTATGAAAATGTGCCACCACATACACATTCAATATATATATGTATGCCTCCTCTACCACCTTATTAAATTCTCTAAACAATATCTTTTGTGAAGTGACAGGTGTTCTCAAATAGTCACTTGTTGCCTATCATTGGGTGGATGCTAGCTTGTCTAGATGATTTTCCTTGTATGTTTTGTTTACCTTGGTGTGACCTTTAGCTTTCTTAAGGAAACTTGGGTGAATTACCTTACATGTGCATGATTCAACCTCCTCATGTCCATCTCTTCTTTTATTTTTGTGCATCCTTTCAAGAATGCTTCCATTCCTTGGTCGATTTCTTGCACTTTCATCTCTTACCTTGGGCTATCCTACCCATTAAAATCCCTTGCACTGGTCTTCTATATTTTCTTTCTCCTTTCATGGTATATTTTTCAAGACCATCTTGTGCACCCATTTTTTATCTCTTATGTACTATCACCCTATGTTCCTCCCTTTATTTACTTGGTACTCAAATTTGTGTAAGTATGGAAAACTTCATGTTCCCAAAAACTTAGATGTCAAGCCTCAAGAACTTAGAAGGCAACCATGCTTGAATCACTTTAATATAGTTATGCATGTAATCACTAGATTAGTTATTTTATGGGCATGTAAGAGCCTTGTTTATTTAATCAACATGAATAACAACACAAAAGGAAATATTTGGATTGTGTGAAAATTTATTCTGGTCATCACAACACAATTAACTTGTGACTGAGAAGTAAATGTATAATGGTATATTTCCATCCTAATTTTTATAGGGATTCAATCAATTTCCATTAAAATTCCCATGGATCATTTCACTATAAAATGTGCACAACTTGCATGCACCTATTTCCAATATGATGTGGATGACATATGGACCCATACACCTAATTTTTAGCTTGTTATGGTGCTTGAGGTCTCTCAAATCATAAAGTAGGACCAATTCCCCTTTATTAAGTACCTTGTGCTTTATATCCCTATCATACCACAACTTTTAGTGCACCTTCTATATTTACTAACTCCATCTTGATTGCATACAAATCTCATCCAAGCGCTCCAAGTTCTCCAACATTGTACTAAAATATTCTTTATAATCCAAATAACCAAGATGTGTAATTTATAATGAGGTAAATATGAATTCCTTTGATATAAATACCTTATTACTAAACACTATTTGAAATGGTGTAGCCTTATTTAGGAACTTATAGGTTATGTGTTATGCACAAAATAATGCTGACACTTGATCATCCCAATATTTACAACCAATGTTACATATTTTTGTGAAGAAAATTCCTAGTATATTATTGAATGCCTTAGTTATGCCATTATTTTATGGATGATAAGGAATTATCTTATGGTGCACCACCATGTAATCAATCAATAGGATCTACACAGTTTCATTGATGAAGTGTGTGCCTGTATCACTAATCAAATTGAGTAGGAACCCATTGAGACTTATGATGTTTTCCATATGAACCTTGTAGTTGTGGTGGATATTATGTCTTTTATTAGTTCTACCCTAACCCACCTAATAAAATAATAAGTCACCACTAGAATATATCTGGTGCCTATGCACCTTGTTTTGGGAGTAATAAGCCCAATAAAATCAATGTCCAATTTTTAAAATGGTACCTAAGAAATAATGATAATGAGGGGAATCTCATCCTATAGGTTGGGAATCCCTATGTTCTAACATATGTCACATGCCATGGTGTAATCCTTTGTATCTTGGAATAGACTTGGCCACCATAAACCTAATTACAACACTTTGTGCATCATTGTGTCTCTAACATAATGGTATCCTATAATCCCCTCATACACATCTTGTATAGTAGATTCCATTTAATGTTCCAAGACACATTGGTAAAATACTTAATCTTAGCTTAGTCTATATAGTTCACTACTAATGACCTAAAAAGGGGTGGTGTGAACTATGAGCTATTTCTTCTCTTTGGTTGTCATAGTTTGGGGTGTAGATCTAGATGTTAGAAAAGTAACTATCTCTACCAAGTCCTTAGTGATACACTAGGAACATTAGATTTGTGCATCCATCATGTCATCCTCAATAGGCACTATTACATCGCTAGAGTTTATGCAAGACAAATCATTTGTGCCCATGTTATATTTTCTAGGCTTAATAATAACTAAAAATTAGAATTTCAAAAACAAAACTATCCATATAAAAATTCATCCATAAATAATGGAATTATTCACATGGAACTTAAGTTTATCATGATTTGTGAAGAAGATGAATGGGTTTTCTAATAAATATTGTGTGAAATTTTATAGGGTGTAGACCATGGCTAGTGCCTTGTGCTCGATGGTGGTTTATTTTTACTCTGCTTGGGTAAATTTTTGACTTTCAAAGGAGATGAGATGATCCATCTTACCTTCATTAGGTTATGGAGGAATGGAACCAATTGTAGATTTGATGCATTAGCATGGACATGTAATGGATTTTTCTAGTTAGGAAATTGTAAAATAGGTGTGGTAGCCAATTTGAGCTTCAGAGTTTTAATGGCTTCCTCTTACGCTACACCCCAATAGAAAGGGCAATCTTTGTTCAAGATCTCCTCTATTATTACCATAATATCTTCATAGCTCCTTATGAATTTTATATACTAGTTATAGTGGCTAAGAAGGCCACAAATGTTTTTATACATAGAAGGGTTTTGGAGCTATATAATAATTTCAATGTTCATGGGATTGATGAACAAACCATCTTTGTAGAAGAGGTGCCTGAGTAAAGTGCCAAAAGGTGTCATAAAGATGTAATTTTTGAGGTTAAAGGATAGTTTTAACTATTATCACCTCTTAAAAATGAGGTAAAAGTTATCATAATGATCCCTTATGATCCCATACACAATTTAATCATCTAAATATACTTGGAGGAACTTGTGAATGAATTCTTTCAATGCGGGGATCACCACTCTAGAGAACATGATTGGTGCATTATTGACTCCAAAGGGCATCACAATGTATGTAAAACAACCCTTTCCATCATAAATGTTATTTTAGTTTTATCTTGAGAACCCATCAATGAAAGTGTATATTTCACAACTTATGATGCCATCCAATGTTTCACCAGTGAATGGAGTTGGGAAGGGGTCAATGATGCATGTAGCATTCAAGTGTCTATAATAAATTAAAATATGGATGTGCCCATCCTTATTAATACTAATGATCATGGGGCTCACACATCTTGATTCTTGTACATGATAGATCACTCCTATGGCTAGCATATCATCAATCTATGTTTTGAATTTAGTACAGAGAATAGGGTTAATTTTGTAGGGGTGCTTCTTGATAGGTTTTACAGCATCCACTATATTTATGATCATATTCCTAAGGGATGGGTGGGTGACCTTAATGTATTGATAATTATGAAATAATAAGTCTTGTAACTCCTTCAAGAGATCCATAATTTATGTGATCTCTAAGTTAGACCAATATACATGCCCAAAGTAGCCACCTTTGGTTCCCCTTTTGAGATGATGTATACCTAAGTAGTTTTGAGTGGAACATGATAGGGATCATTCCTATCTTGATGTGAGTCCTTGATTTGCCTAATTCCCTTAGTTGTTTCTATGTGTAGATAAGTAGGGACTTATTCATTAGGGGTGTTATCCTTAACTTTGCACATGATCTTCCTTTTACTTGTCAAGGTCATCTAATTACATGCCTTCCATGTTTCATCATCCTCTTCACTCGAGTCACTATTGATTACTTATTATTCAAATAAATTTAGAAGTGTGACTCCTTTTTCCCAAAACATGTATTTGAGGTGATCCTTTACGAAAGTAGTGTCCTCAAACACTACCCTATGAATTAATTATAGTGGCTCGATCAATTTTAGGTTCTGTGAAGAAAAGGAGACGGTGTGCATAAACCTCTTCTTAAGGGAATCCAA
This sequence comes from Torreya grandis, assembly GCA_037957365.1. NCBI lineage: Eukaryota > Viridiplantae > Streptophyta > Pinopsida > Cupressales > Taxaceae > Torreya > Torreya grandis. The sequence goes on along the minus strand of JARHVA010008979.1, from coordinate 64,350 downwards.
GTTTGATTTTTCATAAAACATCACATTGATAACATATCATTTTCACATCCACATCTTCAAGGTTATTTAGAAGCTATTTACCCATAGGTTACTTGGGGTGTTTAGACCATGGTCAGTTCATGTTTCTTCACACAAACGCACATGTGCTATAGGGTTATAATTACTAGAGTATGCAGATATGTCTAGGTCCTCATTAATTTCCTAAATATAGTGCATATGGCTACTTTCACATCTTTCAAAGTTATCAAGCTAGGCATTTGTGTTGCCCACCAATGAGCACTAGTGCTCCTTAGAGTATACACTAGCATGCCTATCCTATCTACCTCATTTAGGATGCATGATTCAAAGTTATGGACATAATTTACCATAAGTTTTCTCCCCTCATATCTTGGGAGTGACACAATTTTACCTATACTTACTAAAATCACTCTCTTTCCCTTCTTCATATCATAAGGGACCCATCTTCTCAAAGTACGATCAATCTAGACCCAACTAGTCCTAATAGGTTTTTACACCTTTGTACTGACTAAGTATAACCTCTGACCAATGGCTTCATAAGCTTCTTTGATCCATAAATCATAATAAATGTCAGTGGTGTCTGAGGTTGACTATCCATCTTCCCAAGAAAGCATTATTTTATCATTGGGGTTGAGTGTCTTGGTACCTTGCACCTTGATGTTATATATATGGTTGATTTCATCATCAAGCCCAACACTCTATACATAAGGGGTCCTTTGTCACTTAATATGGGGATCACTACCCTCTCCTTGCCATTTTTAAAGATCATATAGTGCATTTTAAAGTGAGTATCTATGTTATTTTCATAGCACCATGGCCTTCCTAGAAGTGCTAGGTAATTATCTTGATCTGCCAAACTCAATCTCCTTAAAGTTAACATGAAACTCATCTCCCATGATATCTACAATGATTCTCTTAAGAACTATTATTGGTTGTGATCAAGTCTTGTTGGCCATGAAAATCACATGGGGGGAAGGCCTTAAGGTTGGCCTACCCATTTAATCTCATACATTATTGGTCAGAATATTAGCTTTGATGCCCATGTCCATAAGGACTCACATACTGACCATCCATTAATGGTGTCATTCATAAGGAGTTAATGATCATACTCTACATTTTGTATATGCCTAATTTCTCATGACCTCTCCTTGTGTGGCATACTAGATTCAAATGTATTTTACCTTACATACTCCAAGATCAAATTCTTTAATAGGGGTAATATCCCTTCTATCTATAAGAGGCACATGATCTTTGTTATCTCTTGTATTTTAACCTCCTATATATCTTTCTTTTTTGTAAGAGGTGGTAGTCTATGCTTCTAGGTCTCATGCCAGTTAGAGCTCTCCTTGTAAGTTTTAAATGACACTCATGGCTTATTTCAAAACATCCTTATAGCATGCAGGGTTGGGGTAAGGTATAAGCTTGGTTTTAGGCCATGTTATGCACTTAGTGTATCTCTATTCCCCATATTCCAAGTGTAAATTTGGTTCTATCATAAATGTAAGTTGAGTGGTGAATCCACTATGAGTTGTTTCCTACACTTTGATTGTTTCTATATAGGTTGATTGCACCTTTGTAGTCTAATTATCCATTTTTAGCTCATGCTTGATCATTCATGAACCCTTATCTTTACCAGACCAACTTTTGATTAGTTTATTATACAATTTAGGGCATTCCTCAACCTTATGTTCTCTTTTAAAATACCCACACATTTGATGTGTAGGGTAGTCATGTTGATAATGCTTGATCCAACCACACTTTTAACATGAATGCAGTGGGAATTTTCCTCCACCTCACCCTTGGGCACCTCATTGCATTCCACAACCTACACTCTATTGGCCATAACCTTTATTACCCTAATTATCTTTCCCTTTGATTACTATAATGTCTTGTCATGTAGATTTTTCCATGTTCTCACACATCACATCAATCACTCGATAGTCAAATATGGTATGAATATAAGCATTGTGAATTGATAATAGATGGTTGTGTTAACCTAACTCATTCATTAAAATAAAGGGTAGTTACAAACATCATTCACCCCATGACAAACCTCATATCTTAGAAGTAATGTGCACACACTCTTTAAAGGGTAATTATTCCTATTATGGATTTCTATTTCATAATCGATCCACCATAACCCACTTAGAGAATCTTGAAATGAATTAGTGGTAATTTTTTTGAGTTGGCTAGCCATAGATGTAATATATATCTCTATGAATGGGCTGATCATAGTGTTGGAATTTTTGACTTCTTATAACTTGAAGCACTTTATAAGGGTTTGTGAATGTCTTCATAAAAATCACTCTTCTTGAATGGTACTAGTAATCCTATAATGAACCATTATGAATGGTGAGAGGGGTGAATGTCATAAGTAAGTTTAGAAAGGAGAGTTTTAAACCTAGCATCATATAAACACATGATTTTTGAGATCCCCTAGTTAATATCCTTGAGCATGGTGATGCACTATTTTTCAAACTATATTATGTCAATTTCCTTCAAGAATGTTTCCTTCAAGGTATCATAGTCAACCATAGCTTAATTAAGGTCAAATTTACTATACTAGGTATGGGCAAGATCAAGTATAGTTTTCGTGAATTAGGTTTCCTTACACTCCAAATGGATTATACCTCAATCACACTTTTATAATTCAGATTTTAAAACATGCTATATGGAATTATCCACACCATGAAATTTTGGTAGGTACATGGCCATTTCATAGAAAATTTTATATGGGGGCACAACTAGCATCTAAGGCACTTGTGCCCCTAGCATCTATGTGGGTGACAATCCTCAAATACCTCTAGCCATTGGGTTAGGTGTTGGCCCCATTATTATTATTGGCACCATTGATGTTGAAGGTGTTGTACTACTCACTTGTGGTATCAAGCCACTTCCTATTGGTTGTTTCCTAGTCTACATAATTGACATTAGTTGAAATAGAATTCTTGTGCTCATGTTTTATGTTGTCAAACTAGAACCCAAAGGTCTATAGGTATCCTTGATCAATTCCTCAAAAGGAATAACTTGTCTAATCATAAAATTATAATCTAAGTCTACAAAATGGTCAAAGCCTGTGTTGATAATAGGGTCAATCATCACTCTTATTTATTCATATTGGGAACCCATTACATGAGCTTGAAAAATAGGTTCAAAAGGGGTAGGCACATCTAGCACATATTCAATTGTCAAATCTATAGGATCTAGAGCATTCTACACTAGTCAACTATTGAGCTTGATCTATTACTTCATTATTTCTCTCCTTTTAGCATTGTTACAATTCAATATATCCTTTCCATTTCTCTTCCCACTCACTACAAGTTCTATCACCACTTCCACATTCCAAATGTTCTATCATCCTATGCCTTATTTTGTTATAAGTCTATATCCTAAGCTCTTACGTGTCAATCTACTTATCCCCTTCCATTATGCTTCACCTACACATCTCATTCTACCCTTCTATGTTGGTCACATCTAAAAGGACATTATCCTTCCATTCTCAAAGTTTCAAATAGATAATATACCATCAATTTATTAATTTTTATGCCAAATTTTTTCATAAATGTACCTCTAAGTTCACACAAAACTAATACTTTTCTTCCTCAGGGTAGGAGTATGTCAACATTATGAATTCAAGCATGTAACAATTTAGTACTCCTTACCACCATTTGTCTACATCTCTAGTCCAAGTGGCATATAGGTTATCAAGCCTTTCTAACTACTCTTTCATCCACTTAAGGCATTATCCATAGCTTCATCTTCTCTAGGTCACATAAGTAGCCAACCATCATTACACATGCTCAAGTAATTTGTAAACTAAGACCTCATATAGATCATCACATAAGTTATTTTAGACCTACTTTATTGGCTATTGTCCTTTAAAAGATGGATGCTTCAATGCAAAGCTATCTTCCACCTATTATAGACAATGATTTATGTTCTCAAGGGAGAGTTAGAGAATTTTTCTATTTCACCATTGCAAAAATAAAATTCAAAATGGGTACTAGCAACATAACCAAAATGTTATGAAATAGGGGTGGTCAAAATATTTATTCATGGGGTTTAGGCACATATCTGGTTGTCCAAGTCAATTCTAGACACATTATAATTGGGTATAAACTCAATATATTCTCGTACTACTCAATATTTATCACTTGACTACACTGAAATCAATTCACATAAGGCACAAGTCTTATGCACTCACCTAAATCATATTAGATAAATAATCATAAATTTCATTGGGCTAGTTATGTCATAGAAAAAATCATCATGTGTGATACTTGGTCATTTAGAGAAGTATTTTAGAAGACTCATTGGTGTAAGAATTTTTTGGGCTAAGTCTCATTATATATAGGTGAAATCCTACTTAGGGATCCCATTCTCATCATACATGTGAAAATATTTATTGAAGTAAGTTTAGCATCATAGAATCATTAGTCAAGTCTAAGGGATACTTTAAATCAAGGGTTCATGCTTAATCTAGGTACTTATTAAAAAGAATACTAAAGCTTGGGTGTATGAATCTCTTTATACTTAGGCTAATTCAATAAATTATGATGACATCATCCACTAACACAAGGACATCATTAATGTTCTAACCTAGAACATCACTTAAACACAACATTAATCTAGTAAAACTATACCATTATTATCGGAGGATTTGCCAAGGTCTGAATAATGAGGATGCATGAGTCATGGTTACACGGGATGAAGCAAGTGAATACCATAAAATGCTAAAGTAAATAAAATCAAATAAGAGACAATTGCATAGACAATTTGGAGAAAAGCCAATATTCCATTAACATGAGATGGCCATAATGAAGAATACATATAAGAGAGCTAGTAAGTAACTCCTCCACAAATGGTGGTCAAAGCACCCCAGGAATAGATTGTAACTACTCCATAAAAGGTGGTCAAAGCACCCTAATAATAGACTATAACTCCGCCATGAAAGGTGGTGACAAGGTGCTAAGAATAGGGAAGTAACTCCCATGCCCGAAATAGCTGGTCAAAGGAGTTACTTATGACATTCTTATGACACCTATGACACATCTATGACAAACATCTCCACATAAGCTAGCTTATCCCAGAAATGTAGGAAAACACCATGTATGCACAAATATATAATATTTCCTAGTTAAATAATAGGGAAAAATAAAAACCTACACTAACACCCCCCATAAGTGTATCTTAGGTGGGTAGTGTGGAAATATAAAATGGTTCCTAACAACTAGGCCTGATGAGGTACCCATGTACAAATGCAATCTCCCATAAGATAGAGAAAAGGAGAAAACTCGTACAAAAAAACTCCCCCGCAAAAGAGAGACATAAAAGAAAGAAGAGGCTAGTGGGCCCCCCTAAAGATGATTCTACTGTAGATGTGGACCACACCCCAAGAAGAGCTCGTAGATGAATGAACTTGCTCTCGATGAAAGGTTTGGTGAAGATGTATGCAACCTACTCCAAAGACTGGAAAAATATCAATTTAATGACCTAACTATGAATAAGCTCCAAAATTAAATGTATGTGAATCTCTATGTGCTTGGTCTGCTGTGCTGAATTAGATTCTTACAAATCTGAATGGTACTCTAGTTGTCACAATAAATGATGGTGGGTTGCTTGATAGGAATGCCAAACTCAGAAAATATTCCCTGAAGCCAAATAGCCTTAATAGCTACATTAATAGCTCCCCTATACTCTACCTCTATGGATGATATAGCAATAGCATCTTGCTTCTTACTAGACCAACTGATAGGACCAAAACCTAGAGAGAAACTGTAACTAAAAGTAGACTTCTGAGTCTATGAATCGCCAGCCCAGTCTAAATCTATATATCCAACCAAGTCAACCTCTATGCTAAATTTGTAATGAATCTTGTATCTATGTGAACCCTATATGTAATTCAAGATCCTCTTAGCTGCTTTCCAATGTAGCTCATGAGGTTCCTACATAAATCTAGAGATAAGTCCCATTGCATATGATATGTTGGGCTTGTCATTTGAAATATTTTTAAAAAGAATAATATTTGAGTTTTTTTAAAGCTATGATATTGTAGGTTTCTATTTTTCCCTATTATTTAATTAGGGAATATTATATATTTGTACATACATGGAGTTTTCCTACATTTGTGGGATAGGGTAGCTTATGTGGAGATGTGTGTCATAGATGTGTCATAGGTGTCATAATAATGTCATAAGTAACTCCTTTGACCAACTATTTTGGGTATGGGAGTTACTTCCCTATTATTAGCACCTTGTCACCACCTTTCATGAAGGAGTTAAAGTCTATTCTTGCGATGCTTTGACCACGTTTTGTAGAGGATTTACAGTCTATTCTTGGGTGGCTCTGATACCATATCGAAGGATTCCCCAAGGTCTGAATAATGAGGATGCATGATTCATGTTTGCACGGGATGAAGCAAGTGAATACCAAAAAATGCTAAAGTAAATGAAATCAAACAAGAGACAATTACATAGACAATTTGGAGAAAATCCAATATTCTATTAACATCAGATGGCCATAATGAAGAATACATATAGGAGAGATAGTAAGTAACTCCTCCACAAATGGTGGTCAAAGCACCCCAAGAATAGACTGTAACTCCTCCATAAAAGGTGGTCAAAGCACCCCAAGAATAGATTGTAACTCCTCCATGAAAGGTGATGACAAGGTGCTAAGAATAGAGAAGTAACTCCCATACCTAGAATATCCAGTCAAAGGAGTTACTTATGACATTCTTATGACACCTATGACACATCTATGACACACATCTCCACATAAGCTAGCCTATCCCACGAATGTAGGAAAACTCCATGTATGCACAAATATATAATATTCCCTAATTAAATAATAGGAAAAAATAAAAACCGACACTAACACAATTATATCTATTCCATTCATTTTTCATTTTAATATCAAGGAGAAAGACAATTAAACTAGAATCATTATGTTCTAAAACAACCACTCTTCATTAGTTAAAGTCCATATACAAAAAAGTATATAAAATAGAGTACATGATTTTATAAACTAATTATCTTCCTAGAGGCTGAGAAGCAAGCTTGAGCTTACATAAATGGAGTCTTCATAACACTCAAGCTAGTCTTCATATTAATGGTAGCCATTATATTCAAAACTAATTTCTCCAAAGATTCACTACCCTTTTTTGTCTCCCTACTCATTAGTTCAAGCTTAGTTTTATAGTACATAAGAAAATTTTGTTGCTAGGGTGGAGAGAACACCCCTAGTGATTAGCTAGAGTCTTTGTTGATCATTTCACTATATCCATCACCTTACATCCCTTACACTATGGTCACCATGTGTAACCACTTTTGAAGATTCCTTAAAGATCTAGGTGGTAGTTAACCACCTACCAATTGGTACAAGATGTGCATCAATTTTTCTAGCTAGTACAAAAGATACCAAAATAGTAATAGTGCCAAGTGATTACCTCATGCCAAGATGTTTTTAAATTTGTCACAAATATATACTTAGTCTAAATAGGGGCCCAACAATCAATTATTCAAGATCTAGGATGATTGAAGGTAGGATTAAAAATATTTAAGATTAGAAGCACAAAAATAAAGCACTAAGGCTAACCTATGGTTTTAGGCATGGACATGAATTATTATGTGGGACCAAGTTCCACGACCCCTAGAGTGGATATGTGACTAGATGGATGATGAAGATTGGAGGCATATAGAGGCTATTAGTTTGGGATGTGTCTGCCATTATCATTAGATGTACATAGATGTGGGCATATTAGTAGTATTGCTAGAATAATGGGTTTTAGACATAGGGGCCTTTTATATATCAACTAGAGATATTACCATGATGGTGGAGGACATCTACCATATATTATGGTTATTAGTAGAGGGTGAATCGATAGTGATGTACTAGACATCACCTTCACTAGTGGGGGTTATGTGTTTGATATTTAATATGAGGAGGTCATGAAGGGGAGATTAGTTATGACTATGATGATTCTATCCATATCTTTGTTTGCATTACTAGATTCAATGGGAGGCCAATCTACCTAGTTCTCGATAGGTGTAGTAATATACATGTGGGATCACCACACTATATTTGTGAGGGTTCCTACTCTTCTAACATAGGTTTATAGGGAGTTATGGGCCTATAGGACATAGTGTTAGTTTGGTATTAATGTTACCTTTGTTATATAGTGTTAGGCATATGATAGCATTAGGTTAGTGCACCCACTTGATAGTCTTTGGGCATAGTAGCACTAGATGGAATACAACATGGACTTCCTTCAATAAAAGGAGACCTTGTTTGAACTCATAAAAATGGAGTTGTATAAGACTTTGCATATTATAAATGGGTGTTAAAGGATTTATAAGAGGGAAATATTATTTATAGGATATATCTAGGGTTTCTAACATGGCCAAGGGTGGAGAGGGAGCTATCAAGGAGACAATTGGATAGGTGGTTGAGAGGGTTGAGAGTGGAAGACCTAGAGCGATTATTATTTGACAGGGTGTGGTAATAGTTTGGTGTAATTCAGGGTGTCTTGAATGTACCTCAATTATACTATAGGGATGGCATAGAGATTGGGCTACTAGAGGCCTATTATGTTGAGCCACAAGCATGGCAAGAGGAGGATCCAATGACTATATATGTGGATGATGTAGGATCTATGTTAGAATATTAATTATGGTAATTTAGTCAATTAGGATAAAGGAAAGAGAGGGTAGTATGTCCTCGATAGGATGGGGATGATGTGGATATGAAAGAGGTTAGGGAGGAGAGGCCAATAGAGGAGGGGATAATGTAGGTAGAGATAGATATTTTTTGATTGTTTTATGATCTGAGGTGATTTTATTTTCATGTTTTAGATAGTATTTAATTTGTTTATTGTTTGTTTTTAATAACCAATTGATCGATGGGAATGTTATTTATATCCCATAACCACCCTATGAAAATATTTTAAAGATTTTTACCTCTCTTTGTAAATATCGTTTGAGAATCATACATTACTATTTTTAGGGTGAGAATAGTTAGTTATGTAATTTATTCACATTAATCCATTTTCCCATGCCATCAGTGGCATTAGAGCACTGGGTTATCATGAAGGATTTAAGAGATTTATGTTTTTAGGAGGAGATCTATATCACTATAAGGTTGTAGTATGATCATAGAGGCAATGTTGGAATTTCAAAATCTTCTTTTTAACTAAATTTTGAGTATTGATCTATCACATTCATATTGCTCCACATTACAGACAACATCACCCTTAAGAATATATCTTAGAGGCAATAAATTCTCCATGTTCAAACTAGATTTATTTCTGTAATTAATAAAATACTAGATCTGTATGGTGATAAACTAATCAAATTGTATTTTAAATCAAGCTCACTAAAAAATAAGAGTGCATAGGGTCATTACTGGTCATGTTATTAATATTGGTGGAGAAGACCATGCATGATTAAACTAAGCAAAAAACACCTTGATGGAACCTACATTATAATCAATTATGGGTTTTAAATGATTCAATGAGTTTACATGCATATCCGTATGTTTTATACTAGCACATGAGCTTCAAATTAGATTTTTTTTTGCAAATAAGGGCTAATTTTATCTGAAGTAGTGGAGGTGAAGAAAATACAACAATTACATTGACATGTACAATGTAATACTATTACCCCAGAAATCATAAAAGTCATTAAATCCCTAAATTTATAGTGATAATAAAAAGGCATGGTAAAAATATTTACTCTAAAAAGTTTTATATTAATAATTTTTTGGTGGAAAAAAGAAATTGGTAAAAAAAATTAACATATATGTATTTTTTTTAATTGAGAAGATAAACAATACATAAATATCTTGTAGTTTCATTCACAAGTTTATTTATGGTGAAATGGATAGTCTATTTTTATTAGTAAATTGTAAACCAAGAAAGGTTTTGGGTTTCAACCCTAATTATATAATTTTTTATTTTATTTTTGATGTAAAGGAGTTATAAGGATAAAGTGAGTTTTTTAATGAAAATTGTGATATAATGGTGTAATCTGAGTTATAAGGTGTAATTTTTACAAATCCAACAATTATTTATAAATAAGAATCTATTTGGTGGTAAAGGCCAAACCCTAATAGTATTCTTAATTTTTTATTTTATCTCATCATGGCAAAAAAATATGAGTTTGATCTTAGACAATGGAAAATTGTCACCAAAAAAATAAAAATAATGGATTATAAACATGGATAACACCCTCATATTTAACTATTTGTAGCAAATTACTAAGAAAGAGACCACACCACCAGCTAAAGTGGTGAAACTAGTTAAATACCAAAAACATGATGTGTACTCACACTTTTGCAATCATCTTGCACTAAATAGGTTATCATTCACATTGAGGTAATTAAAATTGGTGCATGAAAAGCATGGGAAATATTAAGATATTTATATGACAAGAAACTTTCATACAATAAGATTGACCTTAATATGCATCTTTTGAGCAATAAACTGGTAGATAATGAAGATGTCTCTGAATGTCTTTCATGCATGAAAACCCTAAAATAAGAGTACTTTACTATAAGAGGTAAAATTGATGACGACATGTTTATTTACATCATATTTAATGGGTTTAATTATTCATACACCATTTTTTTTGAAATGTTATAGCTTACTAAAAAGCTTATAGGTGCCTCATTTGACTCTATATGTGACTTGTTGACTTCGCATGAGCAACAATTTACAAATAAGTAAAGTATAACTGTCGAAAAGGATCACTATTTAATGAATAGGTCCTAGTATAGAGATCACTATAATGCATAATGCAAGTTTTACAAGAATTATCTGAAACATTCTCAATAACATTCTACACATCATTTTCAATGGTGTCCACAACATTCACATCAACACTCTCTAGGTTCATCTAAACACAAACATCACCATCAACATTGTTCTCACTCTAGTGGTTCTTCTAGTGATTCAAATTCTTCTAAATATTGATGATACTACAAAGAGACAAAATGTTTCAAATGTTTTGTTATTGGACATCTTGTAGTTTTTTGTCCTTCTCATTGACCTTACTCTTGACATTAAAAAAAGTTGAGGCCAATTATGTGGATCATTGTAGTGGTTGATATTCTGGATACTCTAGTTATTTTGGTTATTATAACACATCCTTAGATAAAGATGTATCCTATGTAGCTTAGACATATGGCCCCAATGGACCTAACACCATGTTTTGAAAGCTCAGTGATTTACTCATCTTATGCGAGTTACTAGGCTCAATATTGGAAATTATTATAGTAGTATTTTTTTGGCTTTTGTTCTTGATTTTAGTTCTATTTTTGGCTTTCCATACTTGATATTCATGTCATGGAGCAAATAACATTTTTTGATTTTGTTTCTCTCAATGCAAAAATTCTCACTATTCACCTAATAGGGGGAAAAGATATTATATTTGTTAGTATTTGATCAATCATCAATGATAGTAAAGTTAATAGGGGTTGTTATCACCTTAAGTAGTGAGTAAATGTTATCAACATTTGTTGGACATCAGGGAAAAGTACCATATATAGTATGGGTTTTTTTCATTATATGGGTTCTTATGTGTAACTTTATGTGGATTGATGTAGTTGGAAATGATTTATTGTGTTCTACTATAGTATGGTCTAATGATCACCAAGGATGAGTAGACTTTGATCATGTTCATCAACCATTATTTCCAAAAACTCATAGGGGTGGGCTTCTTTAGAGAGAGACATTGGTTTTTTGGTTAGTGTCAAAGGTACAATGAACCACTTATAGTTGTGATAGACATCCCTTGATGACTTAAGAGTCATCACTCCAAATATTTTATACCCCTTTAGACTAAATAGGGAGTTTGTTAGATTATTTTATGATCTAAGTTTTTTTTTTTAATTTCATATTTTAGATAGTATTTAATTTAATGTATTATTTTGTTTTTAATAACTAGTTAGTTCATGGGAATGTCATTTATATCCTGTAACCACCATATGAAAATATTATAAATATTTTCACCTCTCTTTCTAATAAACATCATCCGATAATAATACATTACTATTTTATGGTTGAAAATATTTAATTATTATGTAATTTATTCATATTACTCCATTTTCTTTGGACATCAGATATAAACATTCAAGAGATTATTATAAAACATGATGCACTAAGGGCATAGTGGGATGCATTACAAGGCTAGGTCACTATATTATAGGTAGTCTTGGTAAAGGCATAGAGGAGACATGTTGTCTTATAGTCATATCTAGAGGTTTTATAGGGGATTCATGATTAGGTAGTGCAAGATCATGATAGATACAAGGCAAAGAGGGATAGTCCGAGGGGAGGGGCTATGGTGGTGGTAGGTTAGAGAGTTACGAGAGGAGCAAGAAATATCATAAGGCTAGGAGGGATAATGAGTTTTGATTGGTGCTAGGATGTTATCATAGAGCTCTAATATTATGAGAGGATTGTGATAGATTAGATATTAGAGGTACATCCATATGTGATTATGTCTTGACATAGTCAAAATCATCTTCATTATCATAGGGTGACAAACCTAGTTTAGGAGTGTGGTATGGGGTAGAGGTGGTATGGATGGATATGGGGCTAGAGATAGAGGGACCAATGGAGGAGGGCCCAACATCCACTTGAGTCACATCCATTTCACTGCTTAGCCCAATTTTGTACATTGTATCGACTATAGATTTACTTGTACATTGTTATTTTGAGACATTATATACACACACACACACACACACACACACACACACACACACACACACACACACACACACACACACACACACACACACACATACATATTCTAGATTTTGATCATGTGTTAGTTTTGTACATTTTTAGATTATGTGTAATGTAATGTGATTTATAGATTTTATATTTGTGATTCATTTAATTTTTCCTCATGGTTATGGATTAATTATGTTATTATGATGTATGTTGTTATTTTTATGTTATTATTAATGGTAATAGTGATTAATGATCTTATAGATTTAGAAAAAAATCCTAAATTAGGTATTTATGAATTATTATTATCTCATATCTTAACCATAGATAAACAAATTTTTGCATTTGCATGTGCATCCTTTGTTTACTATTAATAATTATCTTAAACAACCCCATTTCAATTGAGTTCATGACATTTTTAGAAGAAAATTAATATGGATTTTGATTTTTACATGATATAAGTAAAAGCCTATGTTTTTAGGAAATATATGTCTCATATCATGTTTTTAGAATTTTGGAGATAACCTTATAACTTTTCATATATACTAATCAATGCATCAAGACTATGATTTTAGAGAAAGCTAATCAATATGGGAATATTTCTTAGGAAACTTTGGATTTTTCTCTAGGGATTTTTTTTATAGGCATGGTTTTTTAGAAAATAGATCAATGTGGGAATTTTTACATTGTAATTTCTATTTTACATAGCCATCCTTCAATGGAGTGGTTTATAATTTAGGGTATATGCTCACATAGTTATCCTTCAAGGGAGTAGCCTATGATTTTTATGCCTTCTTTATGGATAGTTATCCTTCGAGGGAGAAGTCTATACTTTTGCCTTTTTATTTTGATATATACTTTTATCGTAGATTTTTTTTTTAATAAAAGTAACCAAGGTTAGCTTCAATATTGTTTATATGAGATGATATTTCTATCCCTAAAATAATTTTTTTAGGTAAGATATTCTTAAGAAATAATGATTTGGAACTCCTTCCTATTATAAGAAGAGCTTATCCATTTATATCATGTTATGAATAGAGCCAAGGTGTCCATATTTAAGGTGAGGATAGGCATGCTATCGGATATCCACATTACTATTTATCATTATTGGGTACATTATGGGTGATGGGAGATGAAACTTTAGGTTATTTTGAGACTAAAGGAGGAGAACTCCTACTGACTATAATTTATTTTAAATTTATTAATAGTAAAATAGATATAGATACAAAGCATTAAGAGGCTCACATTATAGTTTTACCTTAAGGGATGCAAAATGATATGCCCCATATCCATATTTATGAGAGATATTATAGTGTCTAAGCCAATTTAAAGGAAATTTTCATCTTTTAATTTTTTCAATATTTATTACATGTTGATTTTCTTTAAGGACAAGATCACCAATATTAAACTATCATTCTTTTATATTTTGATTATATGAACATTTTATTATTTCTTGATATACATGGAGATGGTTGAGGGCCTCACATCAAAGCTCATCTAAAATTTCAAGATATGATTAATGCTCTTGGTGATAGTCCTTTTAAGAAACAATGTATTTAAGATAAATCAATAGAGAAGGAGTTTTTATTTTTATAGGTAGAAAACATTATATGCCATAAACCAAATAAAAAGGCAAATCACTTATAGAGTTTTGAAAGCTAGTATGATAAGCCCATAAGGTAAAGGAAATTTGAAGATGCTAGTTTTTTCCAACCTCACTAACTACTTTTGATATCATCTTAATTAGGTTTTTATTAGATGATTTGGCATGTTTATTGGATTGTAGAAAATAATTAAAATAAAATCTTAGCTTAATTTTAAAAGAGCCATAGAGTTTCTAGACATGCTTATTTTTAAAATATTTTCCATTATCTATAATTATATTATGAGGTATAATGAATCGATAGGTAATATGATTATTGATAAAGTCAACAATATTATCTACTTTGGTTGAAGTAAGGGGAACAACCTCCATCCACTTAGTGAAGTATTCAATGGTGGTAATGATAAAACTATGGTTCAAGGAATATTTGGGATTAATGTATCCTATAAAATCTAACCCCTACTAAGAGAATGCCCAAAATTCCTAGGACACTTGTAATGTGTTACTAGTGTATTTCAATATATTAGCATGTTGTAGGCATTTAATGAATTTATTGACATATTTAAAATAATACCAATTGAGAGTAGTTCAATAATAACATATTCAAATAATTTTCTTGGAAATAAAATGATTTCTAAAGCATCTTATACATAACCTATCATGCATTTCTTTTATTGTGATAGTAGCCTTAGAGTTCTAAAGACATTGAAAGAGTATACCATTGAATCATATCTTATATATAACACCCCATAGTAATTTAATGGGTCATTTACTAATGAAAATCACACTTGGAATTCTTAGATAAATTAGTAGGGATAATACCTTTAGATAGGTAACCTAACGTATGTGTGTAAAATAGATCCAAACGATCTTCTTCCACATTGTTGATAAAAGGTAAATCACTTTTGGTATACTATGGTTAGTTAATTTTGTAGATTAACACCAAAAATTTGCATTCTTGAGGGGAAGATTGGATAAAAGAAGCTAACTAAGGATTGGTATGAATGAAATTATTAGTTGACTGAGGAGTGGCTTGACTGACAACAATCAAAAGTGGATAATAACTAATCTTCTAACACATTATGCTTGTAGAAGATGTAATTAATAAAATGATACATGCTATTGATCTAGTTAAAAACCAACTAATAATCTTCATAGATATAAAGTGACATAATTCTTAAGATTAAAGAAATTTGGAGACTTATAATAAATGATTAATACTCTACTATATTATTAGTGTAATAAATTTATAGTTTTAAGGATAAAGGCATAAGATCATCCTTGAGAGGTATCAAAATAATTAAAACACCCCTATTCTAACATTTTAATCCATAAAAAACAAATTCATTTGATAATAAGGATCTACCTAGAATGTATAATCCTAGATGAACTAGGTATCCTTCCTCAAAGGCTGATGGAATAGTTGACAACAATTAGATAACTAGGAAATAAAATGTTGAATAAATTACAATTTTCTTTAAAGGCTACAAGGTTTATTATGGTTGTATGGGGGTGGCATATCTATGATAGACATAATATTGGTATGATTGACTTTTCTACCATGGATGGAAATGATAAAACCTAGGATCTTACCAATCAAAACTACAAAAACATACTTTTTGGACTTGAGGTAGACACAAAATTGAATTAAAAGGTCAAAGATTACTTTGAGAATGGATATATGGTCTTTTCAGAGATTTGATTGAATAAAATGGTCATCCATATAATCCTCAACTATCTTATCGATTATATCATGAAATATATAATTCATATCTCTTTCATAGGTGGATCCCATGTTTTTTATGCCAAAAGGCATAACCTTATAACAAAAGGTCACCCAAGGAGTAATAAATGAAGTCTTATTTTGATCTTCTAGGTAGATAAAATTTGATTATATCTATAAAATCCATCCATGAGTGAAAAAATTTTGTGGCATGTTGTGAGGTTTGATAGTTGATGAATGTTAGGAAGAGGAAAGCCATCTTTACGAAAATCAAGGTTGAGGTCTCAAAAATTAGTAAAAAGATGCGGACCCCTTGTGGGTTTTGTGATAGGCACAATATTAGACACCCATCGAGGATAATCAATTGAATGAATGAAATTGATATATAAAAGGCATTGTAGGTCCTACTTAACAAAGAGTGTGATACAAGGGTGCATCTTTCCTAGCTTTTGATTCACTAGTTTAGCTTCTTGGATAGTGACAATATTGTGAATAATAATATTAGGTTTGATACCTAGCATGCCACTATATGAACAAGTGAAAGCCTCACTATGGTCTACCAAGAGGTTAGTGAAGTCTTGATTCTCTAGATGGTCTAGATATTTAATAACCTTAATAATGCATGGGGCATCTTGAAATGCTATTTTAATTTCTATGGTATCTTCATTTAGTAAACTATACATTTCAATTGGTAGGGAAATATGTAAATCTAAGTTATCAATACCTAAGTAAGTCATGATAGACTTGACATATTAACATCGAAGAACTAGTATGGTAGGAGAATATTTTACTACCATATTAGGATAAGTAATGGGATGAATTTAGTTTCACCACTACTATGATAAGTGAGAAGTTTTAGGGTGATCATATTTACTAAAAAAACATTCAAAGGGATGGACATGACATCATCCATTTCAAGGATAATGTTAGAGGATGACACTATGGAATTATCTCTAGGATTGGACGTAGGGGTGACTTCAGGAATGGCCTTAGGAATTATGTTAAATCCTAGGCCATGTTTTTCATGTGGATTTATAAAATATCCTGATGTAATTTCATTTGTTCCTTACTCATAGCATCCCATTATAAAGCCTTTTAAAGCACATTATTGTAAATACATGTGAGAAATTTGTGGTTTGTCTAGAAATGAGAAGTTTGAAAAAAATGGTTTGGCTTGGGATGGGATATCAAGATATGAGGACAATCAATTGATCCCTCCATATAAAAAATGGGGCTGAAAGGAAGAATGTATCTAAGGTTAGGATAGTGGTCACATTATTTATCAAGATGCTACTACTCTTGAAGAGTGGGTATGGTGTTGATTGTTAGTAACTAGAATTATCCTATTAGGGATTCCAAATGAGATTTATCATAAATATTTGATGAAGTGATTTTCACATGAGTCGATGCTTCATTGGATGATGGTTATGGGGTCATACTTTTTAGAGGGAGTAAACCATCATTGGGTCAAAAGGATAGATTAGAGGTTTTTAATAAATGCATATTAGTAGGGACAATGTGGAATTATCCCTTATGTTCTTATTTGATACACTAATGTAAATTAGATGGAAAACAATGTATAACATGGATCTAATGCTTCCCTAGGGTGACATTATATTATAATTATCCTTCTATCATATATAATAACTCATGAAGAACATGAGATCATACTTGAATAGGGAAGATAATGGTTCCTAATGTAGGAACTACTATATCATTAAAATCTCACAATACTACTAGGGATTGTTCTATAACCATTTCTAGAAATTTTATTTGTTTAAATGTAGGTGAGGAGATAATATTAATACTATCCCTAATGTTAATCAACATTATTTTGATTTGAGTTCGATTAACTTTGAGTTATGATAAATAAGGGTGGATCCTTGTCTCTAAACGATAATAGAACTATTTTAGAATCATTAAAACTAATAGATGAAACCATTTTTAAAGATTTATTAAAGACTAACATCATCTAGGGTTCATTAGGTTATACTTGTAAGGCTTGAAATGCCTCTATCATTGTCTGATGATGTTGAGGGGAATTCTTAATTATTTTATAGAGGGATAATTTGACTAGGGTTTGCTGAAGATACTTTAGAATTGATATATGTATAAGTTATGAATAATTTTTCTTTTGTACTTTTTCTAAAATAAAGACTTTAGGTTTGGTAATGGAGTATTTAGATATTTATGTAGTCGAGTTAGTAGCCTTATCTATGGACACTTTGGATTTTTTTGATTTTTTGGCTTCAAGGGTTTGCACTCAAGATAGGATAGCTATGATTATTATATCTAATATAATGAGATGATCCTTCTACAATAATTTAAAAAATGTACAAAATAACATGAATTAATAGCATGAATTAAATATCATAGAATTCTTGAAAAGATTGAATTGATTTTAGGCCACTTTGAGGGGGAAACCTCCTTTGAGAAAGATCAATTCAATAATTTAGTGGATGCCTTAATTGGCCATAACACTTACTTATATATGAATTATCATCTAAGTAACTAGTACTTCCCATGATTGTAGGATAAAACAAAATGCTCATGGGATGACTTATAGAGCATATGCATCCATAACAACTAATATACTAACAAAGTAAAAAAAAGAGATATCATGGGTTCATAACATCTCCTCCCTCATATAAAAATATCTATCCTCAAGTATTTAGATGTGAGAATTGGTGTTAAATGTCTAATAGTGCTTTTCATGTTGCATCCTCTAGTTTCATTTCATGCCACTAAATTAAAACCTTGGTGATGGAGCAGGAGTGAAGTTGGCATGTGTACCTATCTAAGATTGACTCTGGCTCAAGAAAAATGGATCCTTCATTATCAATTTTTGGTAAAATAGTTTATAGCCTGATGTTTGTGCCAAGAACTTTTTGGAGATAAGAGACATGAAATACTGGGTGAACTTGGGAAGAAGGTGGGAGTTTCAACTAATAAGCAACAAATCTAATCTTTTGAAGAACCTTATAGGGACCATAAAACTTGGGAGTGAGCTTATGATTCCCTTTGAGTTTTAGGGAGGATTACTTTTTGGACTGTAGATGAAGAAAAACCATATCTCCTACATGAAAAGTGCACTCAAAATGGTGTTGATCCTCTTATTGTTTCATTCAATTTTATGCCATATGAAGATTGTCCCACATGGTACTAAGGATCTAATACTAAGTTTAGAGAATCATGTTGACCACTTGAAGTAATGAGCTATTAAAGGTATATGAAAGGAGAACTAGTGGTTCTTGACCAGAGATTGATTCATATGGAGTCATTTTTGTTGAAGTGTGGTAGGAGGTATTTTACCAACATTAGTTGAGGGAGCTAGTTTACCCATTACTATTGTTGTTCTAAGGTGAATCAATGAATGAAAGTTTCTAAGTATTTGTTGATAATTTTAGTTTGGCCATCCATTTGTGGATGATACACAAAAATCATCTTTAGTTGGGTGTTAATGTGTCAAAATAGTTATATCCAAAAATGGATGGTGAAGATTACATCATGATCTAAGACAATGGATGAAGGAATGCCATGAATATGGAAAATCTAATTTAGGAAAATTTGTGTAATTATGGAGGTGGTATAGGGATGGCTAAGGGCACAAAAATGACTATAATTAGAGAGGCAATCAACTAAAACCAATATCACCATTTTCTCTCCAAGTTTAGGGAGTCCCTTAATGAAATCCATAGAAAAATCAATCCAAATCCTAATAGGGATGGGAAAGGGTTCAAGCAACCCATGGATGAGTGTTATTTTACCCTTATTGTATTAGTAGGTATCACATTCAACCACCATCTATTGAATTTCCTTGTTCATTCAATTTAAAAATAAGTTTCATCATGAAGGCTCATAGGTTTTGAGAAACCTTGAGTGACCTATAGATGGGAAAGCATGGAGTTCATAAAATAACTCCTACTAAAGATCTAGGCTCTAGGGAAGTATTAGATGACCCTTTTAACATAGAGAAGTAGCATCCTATGAATAATGTGGTATATCCAAGGGGTTAGTGGCTACCTATTGAATGATTTGAGATAATGAGGATTCATTGACATACTACTACTATACAACATCTAACCAATTTAGAATAGGCATGGAAATAGCTGAAAGGGAAGATTGATCTATAAATGTATGAGATATAGTATTAGCCATAATATTATCCTTACCCTTATTGTAAGTGATCTCATAAAACCCATGAGTTTGCTCACCCATTTCTATTGTGTTGGGATGAAGACCTATTATTCTAAGAAATATTTTAGACTCTATTGATCAGTTTTGATGTAAAAATGATTCCCCAGTAGGTATGCCCATCACTTGTATACTACATGCAAAATGGTCATCATTTCCTTCTCATAAATAGAGAATACTAAATTCTTGCTAGAAAGGGATTTTTTGGTGAATGCAATGGGGCATACTTCTTAGAGGATAATGATACCAAGTCTATTGCCACAAGAATCACTCTCAATAGTGAAGGTCTTGGCAAAATTTTGCATAGCCATAATAGGTGTAGTACACATAAATTATTTCAATTCTTCAAATGCACACTTAGTTGTTTGTGTCCAAGTAAAATAATCCTTTCTCAATGTAGTTATTAGTAGAGTTGTAATGTTCTCGTAATCCTTGACAAACTTGCAATAGTATCTAGTTAGCCCCAAAAAACCATAGAATCTCTTGAGTGTCTAAGGATGAGGCCAATTTGTCATGGTAGCTATTTTTTTAGGATTCATCCAAACCCCATGGGATGAAACAATATGCCTAAGATACTCCACTTCATCCTATCAAAAATTAGACTTGGACTATTTTTCATAAAGATGATGGTCAGAGAGAAGTTGTAGTGTGAGCTCTAGACGTTGGATATGCTTAGATCATGTTTTACTATAGATGAGGATATCATCAAAGAAGATCAAAATGAATTATCATAGGTAGGGATAGAATATTTTATTCATCAATGGCTAGAATTTTAAACGACCATTAGTGAGGCTAAAGGGTATGACCAAAAACACATAGTGGCTATCATGCCTTTGAAAAGCTATCTTAGGGATATCATCCTCATGAAGCTAGATCTAGTCATATCTAGAGCAGAGATCTAACTTGAAGAAAAAATGAGCACCATGAAGCTCATCAAGAAGCTAATAAATAATAGGGATCGAGAACTTATCCTTGATTTTGAGGTAATTAATTACATGGAAATCAATGCAGAGGTGCCATGACCCATCATTTATTTAGATAAGGAGAACTGGGGAGGAATATGGGATGGTATTGGGGTGAAAATGCCTTGCTTTAGTAAGTCTCAAATGAACATCTTGATCTCAATATTTTACTAGAATGGGTAGAATTAAGGCCTGATGTTGGGAACAATGCTTCTAGGAAGTAGTTGAATAAGGTGGTACTTTAGTTGTGAGGTGGCAATCCCACTAGTTTGGTAAAGACACACGTATACCTTTGTAGAATGGTTTGTAGATCAGAAGGAATAGTGGAGACTGTTAATGGTTGCATTTTAATGGAATGGAGATGGGAAATGAAACTTTGTGAATTATTCTTAAGAAAATATTCCATAGATGTGAACTTATGATGATGAGAGATCTTGGTTATAATCCTTTTAATGTGTGTTTTTGTCCATTATTTTAAAACTGTATCAAAATTTTATAAAAATCCCATAAGATGGGTCCAAGTGTGCATAACCACTAGGCTCTCAAAACATCACATCCACCTAAAGGCAAAACAAATAAGTTAGATTAAAAGTTATAATATCCAATATTGATACACACATTATGACACTTCCCTTTACAAGGTAATATAACCTCATTGGCAATCATGACTTCAAATTTAGAGCAAGGATGGATAAAATAATCAACCTATTTGGTGATCTGAGGGTTATTGAAGTTATGAGTGCTACCTGAATAAATGATTATTGTGAGAGGTAGCTTCTTGAATTAACCCTTGACCCATATGGTTTGTGGGGAAGTAACTCAAGCTAAGGAATGGAAAGAGATATATAGTTTGTCTTCCTAAGAATTAGGTTCCATAATTGGCTAAGATTTTTATGAATCATCTATTATATCTTGAACATCTTCCTAATATTTAATTTTGAGGTGGGGAGTTCACATCTAGTAGGTAGAGATTTTTCTCAACACATCGATGTCTTCAAGTGAATTTATCATCATAGTTATAACATAATCATTTTTCTATATGGGCTTGCATCTCTATTTCAGTCAAATGATTGATAGGAGTGGTTATGGGGAATGGAATTATTTGAGATCATTATGGAGCTATATTTTTGAATGGAGTAAAATTTGATATGAATCATTGTTGAGCTACAATCCTATCCTCTACCAACTTATCCAACCCTAAGGATTCCATCATTGTGTTGGACTAGAATAGTTTTACCTCAAATTAAATTACAGATTTCATCAACTAATAAATCAACTCTTGAAGAATTCATCAAACATTCATTTTATGTGATTGCCTATATTTTCAAATTTTGTTTGATATTATCTCATGACTCTTGTTTGGTGAAGTTTAGTGAGTGCCCTAGTGAAGTCATCAATGTAGTAGGACTAAACCATCAAAAAATAAGGGTATAAAAATTGGTCTATATGGGTTCATCATGAGCCTTGGTATACTAATGATATCATTGAAGGGCTTCAAGTTCAAAGTGAAAGGATGCAAGTGGGACCTTATTAGCATCAAAATTATTATGTATAAAAAAATTTATTTTTCTTGATACATCCAGCTAGTTAGATCTACACCATTGAATCGACAAATATTAAGCTTCAATCCACATTAATTTTTAGAAGAAGAAAACACAGTGTCTGAAGAAGACTCTGGATGTCATCTAGTGTTCATAGTGGTATGTTGGAGACTAAGATCGAAAATGTTTTCATCAAGATATTTGATGTGGGTCTTAAGGGAATTAATTTCATCCTCCATATTTTTTTCTCTTGTTTAGGTTACTACCATGACCTGAATAACATTTTTTTTAATTTTTTTTACAATGGCTAGGAAAACTAGAGTTAAGACATGTTTAGTAAGAAAAGTTTTGAATTTGGGTGAAAACAGATGGGATAAAGGGGATTTTAATAAAAAATTTACATGGTAAGAGTATGATTGATGAAGGTGAGGGAAATTTTAGGAGTGAAAATGAAAAAAATGGAAATTTTGTCAAAGAGGGACAAAGGAGTAGAAAGAGACGATGAACACTGTAAAATTTTTTTGAGGCAAATGAGCAAAAAGAAAAGTTATGGAAAAACCCAAAAAAAAGAAAAAATGAGATTTATGGGAATCAAGAGTGGAATTGGGATATGGGACCTTAAGGAATAAAATATAAGGAATGGAATTTTGGGTGTGCAAATAAATTTTAAGGATCAACAGGGCTACATATAGAGATATATTACAAAAAATGATGTTTTTATTTCTTTTCTAATTTCTTTGTGATTTTTGTCTATCCATATGTCCTCTGAGAGTCAACTGATACTCTATAGATGGTTTGAATATTTTGGTTTCTATCAAATATTTTCCTATAAGTCTTTTGATTGTCTACATATACTCTTCTGAGTTATTTTTTGAGTCCGCTAGAAATATTTTGAAACTAATATAAATGGGTCCCATTTTTCAATGGCTATATAAGGGTTTTAAAAATATCACTTTGGGAACCAATACCATCTAAGTAAGTACCATTATCCAAAAAATAATTGGCCATAGATTTACCTCTAAGTGATAGCTATTGGTTTTCCTCATGGATGGGAACTACTCAATTAGGAAGGGGTAATTACCCATTTCACTAGAAGGTCCTCTCAATGGGATAGCTACTTGGGGGTTTATGTGGTACTCATCAATGATTTTTGTATATTAAACCCAAGAAATTTCCATAGTTATGTGGTTAATTTTTTTCCCTGATTTGAAATAGATTATAGAAAATTACTTAATTGAGTTATGCAACAAAATTGAGTTAATATTTTATAAAAATTTACTGAAATGAAGTATGCAGTAGAAAAAGTTAATATTTTTGAAGAAACAAAATCCATAAAAATCACTCTGATACCAGATGAGAGGATCATCCTACATCAATTAATAAAAATGCAAAAATAATAGGAATTAGTAGCATGAATTAAATCTAAAAGAATGCTTGAAAATATAGAATTGATCATAAGACACTTTGAAGTAGCAACCTCCTTTGATCAAGCTCAATATATTAATTTTATGGATTCCTTCATTGACCTCAACACTTACTTATATATTAATTCTAATCTAAGCAACTACTACTTCCAATGAATGTGGTATAAAACAAAATTCTCATGGGACAACTTAAAAAGCATATGCATCCATAACAACCACTATAGTAACAAAGTAAAGAGAAGAGATATCATGGGTTCATAAAATATAATAGAGGATTTTTTTAAGTCACTAATTTATTTAGTTTTGAGGGTCTTGAGGTTTGATTAGGAATTGAGTAAAGATCATTAACCACACTTTTTTATTCTCATTCTGATTTACCTTTCAAAAGGATCAGTATATTAGTATCAGGGATATCATTAGCTTTAGGATTGAAGAGGTGATCATGTTGTTTAATTAATAGATCATCCTCCATCCAATTTGTTTTTAAATATGACTTTTAGAGCATACAACTCTCAATACCAGGTCCATATATCTTATGATAAGCACATACTTTATTTTTCCTATACCACGTGATTTTTAAGACATGGGAATTAATTACTTTCATGAGAGGCAATGTGATCATATAAATTTGTAGGCGTTGGTTAAGTATAGTGGCATAATATTCTCATAAAGGATCTTGTTTAGATTTTTTACCTTTCAGGGTATTAGTTTTTGAGTTGCGCTCACCTCAATACTTTCCTTTTTTATATGGAGGCTAACCATGGTTTTAATGGGTGGAAAGAGTGATTTAGATAATTCTTGGGTATAACCAAAGTTTGTTGGGTTGAAGCAAGATTTTGGTGTGTATAATATCAATAGAGAATTTTTAACCGACTTAGACCCCTTTATAAAAGATTATATGATTGAGCTATTTAATTTTAGGGAAGGATGCAACCCTAGTATGGATGGTTTAGTTTGTTCTTAGGGTATGGCCATCTTCCCTTTTTTAATATGGTTAGAGGTTGTGGAAGTACATTTATGAAGATCCTCATTTTGGGGGAGCTTCATTCTTATGGGTGGATGTTAAAATGCCTTACCTTTTGGTATACCTAAACATTTATCCCCTGTGTGGGGATAATGAAAGTAACTTTTATCATCTAATTTTTGTCGAGTAATTTTAGTATGTTTAGATGATCCTTCCTCTATAGGATCCCATGACTTGATGTCTAGAAAACTCAAGTGTATGATAGAAATAGGCTTGGTTGATTTATATGGGCCAAAGGTATCTCCTATAAAGAGATCCAGTATTTTGGTTAAGGTAGAAGGTGATCCAGTCATATTATTAACTTTGGTTAATAAGAGTTGATCATGGATTGTATTTATGACATGGGTGCCTTGATCTGAACCACCTCTTGTATTTTTTTCTATGGAATTAGCAAAGATGGATTGGTAGGGAATAGTTTCCTAAAGATGTTAATAGATTTATTTTGAGGGGCCTTTAAATTATCGAATTGTAGTTCACATCAATCAATGAGATTTTATACTAAGCTTTTGAAATATTGACACCTGATAAAATCATTACCATGAACATGATGATAACTAAAAAAAATTCTTTCTTTTTACCAACCTAGTTTTGGTCAAGAGTAATTGACATTTTTAATGGGAGGAATTTTAATGACTACCACCTTTGATAGTTTGTCTAATATATTAGAATAAGACTCCCCTAAAGGTATGTAATGTCTAGGTGGGAACCTAATTAAATTTATTTTTGGTTGTGTTTGAAAAGAGCTTAGTTGGTTTGTTGTGGATGGGGAAGATTATTTTAGGAGAAAATTATTTGTTGTGCCCTTTATATTTAGATTACTATTTCCTTTAGAAGGGTCTAGTTTGAAGTTTTTATTTTGTAACTTCACTTTTCTCTCTTCTAGGGATCATTTTTTTAACTTTAGATACATGGTAAAGGCCTCATTAAAAATTTTAAATGACTAAACTTTTAAGGTGGATGAGATATGTTTTACACATGATTTGAAAAATAGTTCAATCAACTATGTATACAAATAATATTTTTAACTTCTATTGATTACTAAAATTTTATATCATGAAGGAACCTATTGAGTATCAATCTATCTAAGTGCTTTCCTTAAGAGTTACACTGAGAAATGGGTGTGTAGACCATTGGTGCTTTGTAATATTATTGTCCCTTTTACCAATTATCATATACACACTCATCTCCTAAAACCATTAACCTTAATCTTATTCTTCTCCGTTCTACCCATTCCAATCATTTTCCTCTTTCCATTCTCCTTTTCTTGACTTAATTCCCTTTTGGAATGTCAGTTATACTAGGTTGACCATGGTTGACCCTATCCAATTTAGGGGTATTTTTTAATTTTTGGGTTTGTTAGCCTTTCAGATGATCTAGCTCAAACCTAGTGAATTATCCCTAGAAACATATAGGGTTGACCATGGTTGACCATGTGTAGCTGACATTTTAAAGAGGATTTAAGGAAAGATCCACCTATATATACAAAATCATTTCCAACCATTTTTAAGAATATAAGTGAATAATAATAAGTGTGAATAAACATCTTCTTATTGACCATTCCACTTGAGGAATAAATCTTAGGGTTCTGTACTTTCTTTGGAGATACAGATCTTGTTTTATGGAGAAGTCTTTTGGATGCATAATTAGGATGTGTAACCTAACATTAATTTTTATTTGTTATCCTTACATACCACAACAATCTCTTGTGAATCACCTTGTCCAAGGGAGAGATTGAGACTTGATGGATGTCTTCAAGGTAAGTATTCCTAACTTTATTTCTCCTTTGTAAGAGTAGATAGATAGTGTGTTATGCTTATTTATTTCATTAATTAGGATTATTTATACATTGATGTGAGTATATGTCCTTTATGCATGTTTAGTTTATTTGTTTGTTTTGTTTCTAACCCACACTTTATTCTACAAGATTTGGTGTGTACTAGATTAGATTTATTTTCTTATTTATTAGACATAGGTGAAATATTAAAACTATGACTCTTTTAGGGTTGCTATGTGATTGTGTTAGATTGTAGTCTTTGAAACCCTACCTCACATGGTGTATTCTAACAAGTGATCCCCTAATCAGGTCTAGGAGATCCCTATATTAGTCATACTCTCTATTAACAAATGTATTCCCAATTAGAAGTGTAAGTATGCTATATTTTCTCTGAGAAAGGATCAATTTATAGACATGATGAATTTCTAATTACATACATTCTAGTTAACTTGACATGAAAATAACCCTTTCAAGATTTATTTCAATTTATTTCATTCTTTTTAGGATTAGTTTTATCATATATATATCATACTATATCAAATCTATCGACTTAGTGATTATCTTTGTGCATAGGTTTTTAAGAACATGGAATTAGATCAACTTAGACAACCTAATATAACTTTCTAGACTTCTAGACTTCTAGTTCAAACTACTAGGTTGACCTAGTCAAAC
Source organism: Torreya grandis (assembly GCA_037957365.1). Taxonomy (NCBI): domain Eukaryota; kingdom Viridiplantae; phylum Streptophyta; class Pinopsida; order Cupressales; family Taxaceae; genus Torreya; species Torreya grandis. The sequence continues at coordinate 36,682 of JARHVA010008979.1, read as the reverse complement.
CTATACACTTTCAGGCATCTAGCTTCAGCTACTAGGTCCATCCTAGTCAACATTGTACATTTTAGGCACTTAGTAGTAAGATTATGCAAAGCTTGATCGACTCAGTCGACCCAGATAGCATATTTTTTAACCATATTCCAAGGTTCTTGATTAAAAATCTTTATTCTCAACATCTTTGGCTCACTAAGATTCCTTTCAATCTCTTTTTTATATTCTTTCTTTTCATAGTTTGTAATCTTCAAAACTGCCCCTACATAGTCAACTAGATTGACCCTATCAACCTAGTTCTATGTTATGTATGTTATCTAAATAACTGGGTCAACCCTGGCTTACCATGTTTATTTTCATTCCTTACTTCCATAGTACAAGTTCAACCCTGTTGACCCTATTCTATATTTTATGCATATAGCATCAAAAATATACCTTGTTTCAAGTTAGAATTAATCTTTACATGGTAGTAATTAATTCACACCTTTATTTTCTTATTGTTTTCAGGTTTAAAATAGCTCACATAGTGTAATCAAGAGTTTTTAATTAAATATTTAGTTTCATTATTTATATTTTATGCACACATGATCAAATCACATAATATAAACAAACATTTTAACTTTTGTCTACCCAAGGCCTTCCTACCTGGATTCTATCACCAAGGGGGAAACTGACTTGATACTCTAGTCAAGTATAGAGCATGGTTAATGGTATATTCTAGCTAAGCACCTAACACCCTTATCATTATGGTGTGTGAAGTGAGGGGATAGGCCCCAATACCAAACCTGTATCATTACCACTATAGTCCCTTTTATCCCAAACTACCTGAAACCATCATTATATTTTTATCTAGTTCCTTATTTATAGCCAACTTCCCATCACATTTAAAATCATATTATTAATAATCTAATAAAAATTCTTAGGTTGATCCATTAGTTATCTCTTTACTTTTCAAGTCAATTGGTTGCTCTTTGCTCAATTATGTGTATAAAAACTTACATTAGCTAGCGTTAGTACAAGGTTTTATATTGTGTTCCTTAATTAGATTGGCTAGCATTGATCCAATTGAATATTTATTTCCTTTTAGTTATTACTTTCTTATATTAGCTACAAAAATTTTCTTGTTTTAGTTCACACCTCATTACAAACTTTCTCATTTTCCCTGTATATTGTACTAGGTCTACCTAGTCAACCTTGTACCTTTTTTTAGCCACTGTACACTATATAGGATCAACCTAGTCGACCCTATACTATCTACAACACCTTTTATATCTTTTCCAATATTTGTGAACTATACTGGATTGACCCAATTGACCCTATGCAATTTTGATATTTCTATGCTAGGTTGACCTAGTAACCCTGTACTATTTGGGTCACTTCTTGGTTCTTCACTTTTTTATCTTTCTTCCTTTCGCTTCATCATGAATTTCTTGTTTGATAGTGACACTAAATTAGAATCAATATACATGATGAATTTTATGAACCCTCATTTGGTATCCCATAGAAAGAGTAGGGATCATCTCTTGGATGCTAGTAATTTTCATGTTTCAACTAACACAATGAACTATGGGACCCCTCCTAATATCTCTTCATAGGATAATAATTTTTTATTATTAGAATACCAACTCACATTAGAGTATACCCCTAAAATTTTATTATTTATATATGAATTTTCTCAACATCAAGGAAATGATCCTTCTACCATTTACAATCTTATGATTAGTGGTCATGTTGAAGAGCCTCATTTACCTACTCCTACATTCTCAACTATATTTTGGGGTACCACTTTCTTTGTTTCTCAACCTCTTCTTTCAATTATTACCCCTTCTCATATCATGACATCTTCTTTTTTAACCTATTCCATCCCCATTCCTAGTATATCCACTAACATGTTAGGTTCTACATCTAGTGGGCATCTCGTAAGATCCACTATCCTTAATCCATCTACTAGTGCATCATTTTATACACAAGTAATCATGCTTATATTAATTCTTCCTCTCAACCATTCACTAGTCCATCTTTTGCTACAAAAGAAAAGTTTTCCAATAGTGCATCATATTCTCATAATTCCTTTCAAGCTCCTATCAACACCAATATTGGTACCCAAGCCACTAATAGTAAAACAAATGCCAACCCGAATGATTTTACTAATGCTAATCAAACACATTAACTTTTTTTATAAATACTAAATAAAATGAACACCTTTCAAGATCATAACACAAATCAAAGAATGAGAATGCAAAACCACCTTTTCAATCTTCAATCTCATCCACAAAAATGTTCCCCCTCCTCCTATTCAATACTATAAAGGAAATGTTTTTCCTCAACCTCCTTTTGTCAACAAAACCATCAAGCATCTACAAAATGACCCTCTTACTACTCAAATTTCTAACATTGATATAATAGGTATAACACCTACAATTTATTATAATGGATCAACTGATCCTACCCTTCATCTTAAGACATTTGGAAATATTTATAAATATTAGGTCAAATTAAACACATTTTATACTACCAATATTATTTCCAAAACCATCATAAGTGATGCCTTGGATTGGTATAATCAACTTAGACCTCATTCCATTACTAGTTTGGAGGATTTAGTGAATGCTTTAGTTCAAGAATTACAAATTATTGATCTTCCTAAAAGAACTTTGGACCACTTCATAAATTACAAACAAAAGGAAAATTAAACCACTCAAGCCTTTGTTAAAATGGAAGACTTTGTCAAAAAAATATGAACATAACATGTTGATGATAATCTTTTCCATCTTTTTACCAATGTCTTTTTCCCTGAATTATAATATCAAGTCCACACTCTCTCTCCATATACATTGAAGGAGCTTATTGACCAAGATAAATGTTAAGATTTCATAATGAGTCAATTCGATTCACCTTAATCTTGTATGGGTCCTCATCAATTAATAAATTTAAAAAACTATAATATTACCAATAATGGTGTTATAGATTCTTATGACACCATTCATAATGTTCAACCTATCATTCCTAACCAATCTTTAGAACTAACTACCCCTTATCAATAATATGTAATCCTTATTACTCTTCACCAAATAACATCAAAGTTCAAAAACCTCTATCCTTAGTTGAATTTATTAAGCATCTACCTAGGCCTATTCCATAAGATCTTGACCCTACTTGTCCTATGAATTTTTGGTATGATGCTAACAAGTTTTGTTGGTTTCATGCTAGTTGGGGTCATTCTTATGATAATTATAGACAACTTCATAATTTATCCATGGACATTATTTTGGTCATGACTCTATCATTTTAAAGCATAAAAAATATTATGATATTGCTTTCAAGGAATATAAATCACATGATAAAACTCAAGCCTTAAATTAAGAAAATGTGCATTTAGCTATCTACAAATACCATCTCCCTAATCATAAACTGATTCAAGGCACCCAAGACAAGCCCACCCATTCCACCAACAATTTAGAAAGTATTATTGATCCCACTTTAAAAAATAATGTGGTTAACATGACTAATATGTGAAGGGTGGTGGCTTTCATTGATTTGCAACCTATCTACACTCCTCTTTCATCTATAACATATCATGTTATTTATGATTATTATCCAACTCATTTAAATGAGCTAGGGAAACATGAACTTATTACTTTTGATGATATAATTTATTATTCTCTCTTGGATAACACTTCCCTTTCTATTTATACCCATCTTTCATCATCTTCTAACACTAATAGTACTCAAAATTTTACTAACACTTCTTCCAATTTTCCAAATCAACTTGAACTAAGTAATTCATCATCTCAACATGATTTAAAACCTTTTTTTTAAACTTTATTCTTCTTCTTACCAACATAAATTCCAATTTATTTTGATTCCACCTTCTAATGACCTCATTAATCCTTATTCACCTATATCTAACAACCTTTTTATGGGCTATGATAGTGGGGTCCCATTACAGAGCTTACTAATATCCCATCCTAAATTCCATTCCTTGAGCTTATGAGGACATCTCCCCATAATATAAATAATCTTATGCAATTATTACTCAATATGAATGTCCCTCAACCTTCCCTCGTAGGATGGTAGGTAACTTTATCTAGATCCAAAGATAGTATATTAAAATAATGTGAAGAGATGTCTATCATTATTTATGAAACTATAGACACTTCTCTTTCCTTAAAATTTACTATAGCCTCTATGATTCTTGATGAAATTATGATTCATTTAGATGATCCTCCCTTATTTATCAACATCTAGATAGATGATATCTAGGTTAAGTATGCTTTGATTGATGAGGGTTCTATCATGTGTAATGTTTCTCTCAATTTCATTAAGACCTTTCAATATTCAAAATGCAATGTCAAGTCTACATGCATCACCTACCAAGGATATGATAGAAGGAAAATGCCTATTCTAGGTTGCATGTGGCTTCCCATTACCATCTCACCTGTGACCATCCATGTAAAGGTGATGATATTTAACTTCCCCCTTTCTTATAACATCTTGATTGGTAGGCCATGGACTCATTGCATGAGAGTTATTACTTATTCCACCTACCTATGCATTAAATTCCCTCATAATGGATCCATTTATAGGATTCAAGGTGATACTAACCCTTGAAATATTGAATAATTCCAAGATCATGTTGTCTTCAAGATTCGTACTCTTGATCCTTTGCCAAGAATTCCATTATGTGAGTCTTAATGTCTTAATTTTCATGTTAATTCAACTTGAGGTTAGAATGGGAATCCTAATCTCATTAGTAACATTCCTCCTAACTCTTAAATTTTTCTGATGATGAGAATGATGAGATCAGCCTCAATATCATAAATTTTGATATCTCACCTCACCTCATCTTATAGTTTCTTACTTCTTTGCAACATCATTCTTTCAAGCCTCCTTTTGATGATATTCATATAGTCTTAACCAAGATCAACATAATATTCACCATACTTCCTTAGATGAATAGGTTATCCATACATGTGTCATTAATATTCATACCTTATATTATGATTAAGGTTATTACATAGATGATACATTTTTAAGAGGTCTTGGGCAAGCCTATCATGCCAATATTGTCCATTATCATTCTTCTTTACTTGAGTCTTATGCATTTCATCATTTTCCTTCATGTATAGTTCTTGATTTTTTTTATTTTTCCCATTTATTCTAGGGTATAGATAGCATCGACACATTTTTTTAAGGATCCACATAGGACTATGCTCATGGTCTGTGTTATGACTAGGCCTTACCATTTTTCTAGGAACCCTAACCCTCACAGCTAGTTTACCCATGAAGTTGGTGAAACTTTCTTTAGACCTTATGTAGATTATAATCCTCCCTTAGTAGATCCCAATATAGTTAATCCTATTATTACTCCTGATATTTTTGAGCTTACCCCTATTTCCAATTCCACTTCTCCTTTCATTGATCTTAGTTCCATTCCTTCCTCATCATCACCCTCCCTTGGTGATGGTTTACTTCTTTTCTTTAAGATGGCTCCTCTACCCAGAAAATGGGTCAATGAGTGTTATCCCTCTTATTCCACCCTTATTATACCTACTTATGTGAGTGTTTCATATAAACCACTCACAAGCATATTTTTTTATTTCATGGAAAAAACAATCATTCTTCCACCTATTATCGCAAGTTATGACAATATATTGATATCTTGCATCCATTTTGTTGACCAAATTTGACCCTATAAGTCAAATTAGGGAACTTATAGGTAAAAAAAATATCCTTATATGGTTATAAGGGGTTAAATATTATGTTATAAGGTGTATTATATTTTAATTTATGTCATTTAATGTTATGTCCCTTGGTCATTAGTCTTATTAGTAAATATCTCCTTTTGAGTCATTTTGGGGGCCAAAATTAAGCATTTAATGAATTTTATAAATTTGTATGGATTTTTTAAGGTTTAAAAAGGTTACATCATCTGCCATGTGTAGTAGGAAGTCTTTGGTAACTGTTAATAACTAAAAATTGGTAGGTTCCTTAGAAAATGGGTAGTTTTCTTGAAAAACTTGAGCAATTAATGAGGTGTACATAATTTTAAGGCCTTATATAGTTTTTAAAAATTTAGGAATGTATATTGGTCTTCAATATACTTAATTTAGTTACTATTCTGATTAAAAAACTCAAAATAATGAAGAAAACTACTTATCCCTCCTTCCACTAGGCTTGACAAGCAAAAATAGTCTTTAGGTTTATACTTGGTATGATTAGCATGAAAGGTTTTAGGAAAAATGAGTTTAGGGGTGTATTATAAAATAATTCATATTAGATTTTAATTTTTGTTTTAAATTAATGGTGACCTATGCTTTATGAACCATTCCTAAGAAGTTGACCTTTCTAGTTTGCCTACTAATCTGTGTACCCTATAGGTGTTGCCTTATTTTATGTAGACCCATAAAATTCACCCAATGATATTATTTATATATTATTTTTAATTCCTCATAAAATTTTTCCAACTCTTGGTTTAGTGTTTCAATGTTTTTTTGATAAGCCAATCATTTCAAGTTTGCAGACTGGTCCCATTCTATGTAGAAAGCAATTTTAAACCACTTTCAACATCTTCATGTCCTATAAATGGTGTCAAAATATGATTATTTTTGGTTTACATATTAAAAATTATATTTAATTTCATTTAAATATCATTCCCTAAATCAATCCTCCTTAAAATTGCATCTACAAGTGAGAGGTATTTGGTTTACTCCATGACAGTCATGCATAGTTAGCTTAGGAGCTCGGTTAAGGCCTTCAACACATCCATAGGAGTCATAAATATGGTATTAATAATTTTAATACACTACCATAGTTTAAATAATAAAAAATATACTTTAACTTATCAATAAAATGGGGATGTGATAGTCAAAAACAACATCTTCATACAATCTATCATTAGAATCTACACCTATAGATGCTTGAAAGTTTTTAAAGGTTGAAATAAAGAGTGTGAGTATTATAATATATGTAATATTATTATTTTTGGATAAAATTAGTAATATAACAAGTGACTATGAAGGTAATTTCCTTGGTATATGGTTCATCTCAGTATTCACTACTTTTATATCTTTCAAGGTACACACATAGGCATATAATGATGATGTCATGCTAGTATATAAACATTGGTGGTGGTCTCAATAATTTTAAGGTGTGAGGAGGTAATTATAAGGAATTAATATATAAATAGGACCCATTAAGACCAAATGTGATTCTTATTTCCCATTAATCCTACTTACTACCTACAATGTAGAATAACTACCTGCAAGTGTACTAGAGATGGTTAAAAGGCCATTTTAAGGTGTTGTAATGAGTGTTTGAACCCTTCTCAAGGTAATTATAGGTTTAAACAATCATGAAAGGATTTTTTTAATTGATATATTTCTATGATAATTGGAAACCACCTTCCAAATCTCCAATGATAGATTCCAAACCCTTTTTCCTTAAATTTGCAAAATAGAGATCCAAGAGGGTTTTGTGAATATCACATGATAGGGTTATAAAAACTTCTCACCCATCATATTATGATAATATTATATACCCTAAATATTTATATAAATTTAAGTATATATAATATATATGATAAAGGGAAAATGGTTTTTAGGCAGTCAAAAGGTGCTTTCAATCCATTGAGTCCAAATAGCTTTATCTATAAGTTTGAAGGTATAAGTGATCTTAACAATCCGAGTTAATAAGACATGTTATCATAATTTTAATGGATTTTTGAAGTGAAAATAACATAATTAACATAAATATAATCAAGTAAATTGGTCATAATATCTTTTTTATCCCTTTAACATCTACAGATATCCTTTTCACCACCAAATGATAACCTACATCTAGGCTTAAGGCAGAAAACATAGTCTTGTAGGTCATTATGAAAGAAAGAAGGGATTAATCATGGAATTATTTATTTTAAATGGTATAATAGGTTATAAATGTTCCATATAAAAAAATTGACATGAAATATCTCGTGAGAATAATCATAATACACAAGGTCTGCCTCAGTCAAACACATTTGACTGTGTATGACTATATAGGATAATGAGCTAGAGAGATAGGTTCGTTGGTGATTGGTATTATAAAAACATGAGTTTAAAGGTCTAAAAACATTAAAAAATTAAATAATAAGTTTTTAAGATTATTTATACATGTATCCCAATCCAAATTCAATTTCATAAGCACCTACAGACACTCTCCAAAAAAAAGTATAGTCTGCAGTTCAGGACAGTGGAATGGAAAATTAGGCTATAAGAGGTGTCTATAGGGAGTTGAAATGGTAAGTGTACCTATAAAATTTTAATATTTATCATGATTTTATATATATCCTTTTTTACATGGAATACAATAAGAGAGAGTTCTTATAATAGACAAGACACAATCCATATGAGAAGACCCTGTACATAGTCTTTTGACTAGTAATATGTTTTAGATTTTGAAGAGTTTGAAGGGTAAATTGACCTAATGGATGGCTGAGTTTTTATGTAGTATTTATCCAAATAATTTATAATCCATTAAAACATCTAACTTTTACTGAGGAAACATTGGAGTGCCCTTTGTTTTATCTCAGATAGAGGGCACTCCCCTCATACACAAACCCTAGCAATTTTAGTGAAAATGAGATAAAGAGTGACCACGAAGCTATTTGTAAATTTAAGAGATATTTTGCACCCAAATCTGATGTGAGTATATGGATTATGGATTGAGTTGTAATAAAATGTATTTCGGTATTTGAACTAAAAATTTGAATGGTCATGTCATGCATGATGCCCCCAATCTAAGAAAACTAATATGAATGTGAGTTGAACTAGTATTAATCTAAAAAAAACTGAGTATAAATGATAAATCTATAACTAAATCTATGCAAACATGTGTTGTACCTACTATACTATTATAGGTAATATGGGTTTTTATAAAACTAAGGATATTACAAAGAAGCACCATATCTTGGATAGTAGTTCCATGTGGCACTAGTGTCCTAATCTAGGTGCTAGTGTCTTTTTGACCTAAATTCTATGCAACTATACTAATTTTTGGGTCATTGTTTTCTCATTATGTTTACTTGTGTTTGATTTTCTATAACTAAGCCTTGTAATGAAAAATTTACTATAATTGTCATTTAAGAACCTAATCTCTATGAAAAACCCCTATGAATGCCCCCTCTTTTGAGGGGATTTGTTGAACCCATGGAAGAATTGTCCTCAAAAGAGAAACCTATACAAAGTGTGTGTTATCTAGAGCATTTATGATTATTTCCTAAAAATACAATATAGTGTACATACACAACATTATAATGTAAGATGATATGAGCATATATATGTAATGTAAGATGTATGTCATATATAACATTCACAAGTGTGTCAAGATAGATATAGTCAATAAATGTAATAATAAATTTGAGTAAAACTAGGTAGTGAGGGGTATGGTGAATGATGTCCATCATGGCACCTGAGTAGGAAGGGTAGATGAATGAGGTCCCTTATGGAATTAAAAAATGGTGTGTATCAAGAAAAGATAAGTGTCATGTCCATGATGCATATAATAAAGTATATATATAAAACACATGAGACACATAAAGTAGACCAAGGGGACATAATATAAGGGACATGGGTACAAGTCACTAAATCTAAGAAAAATAGGACATACAAGGACATGTTCAAATATCCACATATGCAAGTAACAAGCAATTTGGCTTAGAGCCACATATAAAGACATGTTCAAATGTCTACATACATAATCAATAAAGGTGCAAAAAATGGTATGGTCACATGTCCAAATCATGCATATTATGAATAAAAGAGGTTTAGAACTAAAAAACAATAGCATATTCAAATGCGATCAAATAGAATAAACATAGAGATACAATCAAGTCTAAACTAGGAAAACTAGAAATAAAAGTGTTAATGCAAGTTTTGACACACAACCAATAATTAGGTAGGAGTTGTTAGTCCCTCACTCTTCTATAAGGAAGGATTACTTTCAAAAATAAAACCTTCCCCAAGGTCTTGGTTACTAGGCCTTGGTATGTAGGGTAACCCAATCAACTTGTTCTGACCATACCATATCAAGGGTTTTTGACGTGTATTTAGAAAAAATCAAAATGAAGATCATGTGTCTAGCAAAACAATAGAATGATCTATCTATTAGTAAACAACTAATTCAAAATAAAATCATCTATTACATAGATTTATATTGTGTATGCATCAATAAAAAATAACATGTAATCAATATAACTTTTAATCTTATATTACAAATCAAAAATTAGACTAAACTAATTTAAAACTCTGATAAAAAAGAGCAAAAGAGATAAGGTAAGGGACAAAAGAGAAGAAGAGTCCACTTTCTAATGTTAACTAGCCTTGTATTATTGAGTAGATGAATATTTATGTAGACTAGTCTATAGTTGAGCTAGACTTAATAAAACTCTAACTAAGGATGGTGCAAGAGTATGTGAAATCAATTAATAGAGCCAAAGAGGAAAGCAAGGTCAACATATTCACATGTATAACATTTTTATCACATGATAAATATTTCAAATAAATGTTTTTCTATTAAAGATCATTTGGGATTCATTAAATGCTCTATGAGCTATATAATTGACTTATAAATAGCCGCAAATCTATAAACTAATGTATAAAGTAGAGAAAATTTCATGAAATAAAATGATTGATATACTTAATAAAGGATAACTAGCTTGTCTCATTCACTATTCGATTGCTAAAACTAAAAGTATCCAACCTTTTTATAATGTAAGAGTTGATATTAAATAGGCACATAGGCCTATGGATTTCTATGTCAAATTCATCCCATGAGGTAGTTGGAATATTATTCAATGTGGATAGCCCACTTGTAGATAATTAGGAATGAGCCCCATTCATTTGCATCATGAAGACTACTATAAATATGATGGACATAATCAAGAATAAATGTCAACAAAGAATTGAGTTGAGATTACACTAAGATCATCATCTATCCACTTCTTATATAGTTAGATCCATGCCTATTTAAGGAATATTCTTAGTTGATTATGCTTCATGATTAATGTTTATACACAGACCATGATAATGATTCATGCCTTATTCATAATCTATTTGGGCCATGATATGATTCTATGAATAAAATTGGACATTGGTTATTTCTTAGTCTCTAACAATTTTGACATCCAAATAGGCCATCAATTTAAAGTTCCTTCCTCATTAGATATATATCTAGTGTGTCCTTAATTTTGATAGGTTTCATTATATGTGTCTCTATCTCAGGTTCTATCTATTTTTCACTCATTACAAGCTTGACTTCTACTTTTATAAGCCCTAGTTAGCACTTGATAGCTCATTGACACCCCTAGGCTTCATCTTTCTTTATTCACCTTCATCCACTTCTCATTTATGTGGCCTCTTTTTTTTCATCAAGAATCTTAATCTCTTATCCCCTTTCACTACCATGTGTCACTTTATAAACCCTTCAAGTTTTTGCGTAATACCTTCACCTTTAATAACATGGACTTTCGAGATTAGGCTGTGGCGTCATTCTGCTCACCTACTCACTTAGGGATCTGACATTAATCTTAGCTTACACATAATTCTATGGGTTAGTAAGGATATGGGATTATTCAATGTGGTAGCATCCTTATAAATTTCTAGCCTAGAGGATTTATGTAATTATAGACATATTCAGGATAGCAAAGCAATATGGTTATGCCACAAACATCATCCTACTAACATGCTAGATTAGATATTAGATGATGTTAGTGATTGTTTGAGAAAGTTTAAACAAAATTGACTAAGTTTTGAAATCCATCCTTTCCTTATCAAACATATACACCTTATATATATAAATTGTATTGATCAATGAAGGAAGTGGTGCATATTTTAAATAGTAGCCTATGAAACATGGGAGCACAAAAGTTGAATTATACAACCTGATGTTGAAATTTAACCTTTGAGTGTAAGGAAGTCCTTGAATAATATCATACAATAGAATTGGAAATTTTGAGCACACTCTTTATGATTTATAAATAATCCCCATGCACTTCTCTCTTTTTTTCTTGAAGTATGGGAGACCCATGTGCCCAGATGTAAAAACTATTCCATCAATTGTTTATATTATGCATAAATGATATAGATAAAGGTTGCATAGTAGGACTGAAATTTTAAGTTATTAAAAGAAGCTACAAAACCTTAACACTTCATTTTTTAATAATTTTAGGAAGAGAGTGTGTAATAAGAATGAATATCTATGCTTCATGCTCATACCTTCAAAGTTTCTACTTGGGAATTGGTTTTAGTCTTTATAAGTTTTGTCTTCAACATTTTTGCTCTGTATAGGACTCCATACACAACCTCTGACACATGAAAATGTCCTTCAAAAAAAAATTATAAAATTTTTAGGACAATATTTGTAGTGTAAGCTCTAACCCTTATTTTGCCTTCAACATTTGTGTTTTAAGATAAACTTCACAACATTTTCCCCAAATAATTTTTCTAAAATATTAAATTCTTAAACAAATCACAACCTTCACCTCTTTTCAAAAAATTCCCTTAGGAATATTTTTCATCAAAAATTTTTTTTGGGACCTTTGTTAAGATCTTTGGTAAAAAAAAGTTATGACAAAGTCTTAACATCTTTTTTGAAGATGTGGAACTTGGTCATTCTCTATGTAGTCTTAAGAACTTTTATTCGAAAAAAATTGTTCCAAATAATGTTTTCAATATTTTTCCTATAGAGTAAAAAGACTTTGGAGATTTCACTTCATTTAACACAAAGTTTGATGGCCATTTTTTTCAAACACAAAGTTTGAAGGTTAATTCATTGAACACAAAGTCCTAAAGTCAACTTATGAATAAAGCATGCAAAAAAAAAGTTAGTGAATTAGATTTAAAAACCAAAGGCCATCAATTTGAATCTAAATGGCTATGTGAAAGGTCAAAAAAATGACTAAGTATAAAATATAACCATGCATAAAGTTATCCATTTACTTGATTTAAAATGGAATTTTGTCCATTTTCATGAAAAGTGACTAAATCAATAATTGAAACCTTGTAAATACTCAGTCATTCATATTTAAATTGAAGTAGAAATGGATCAAATTTACTAAGAAAATAAGAAATATACTTTTTAAAAAGTAAGATAATTTGTATAAACCTAAGGTGAAATAGCCTAAAAAGAAGCTGTAAAAAGTGTTTCAAAACACAAGTAAATAAATAGACTAAAACTTAGTATCTTACGTAAATTTAGATATTAAATGAATGCATTTATAAATGAAAGATTGTACAAAATTGAAGAAATACAAATACATAAAACTAGACCATTTAATCACTTGAAACTTAATCATTTAGAGAATTTCCAAGAAGGATGATTTGTATCAACAACCATAATAAACTCCTAAAAGGTAAAAGACTAGACTCCAAATAAAAAGAGGGTCCCCATTTTTTGACTAAAAATGGGGCATGTTTTGCAAGCAACAACAAATGGTGAATTATACTAGGAAATCATCCTGAGTATTTAAAGAATCTAGAATCTATGATTTCACAAGAAGAAAAAGCATTATCTATAAGCAATTAATTAGACAAAACAATAATTTAATAGGTACTAAATTTTATAATAACAAGTGACATACTAAGATATGATCTTATCAGAAGCATATAAATGTGAGACCAAGTGATTTAATCCTTTATTTTGTATTCACACCTAATAATTTAGATTTCCATAAGGGCATAATTACTGAAGGAAAAAAATTGCAATTCAACTTTGGGGGAAGTGGTGTGGGCATTGCTCCACTACCATTCAAGCATTCATAACCCCAACAGATATAACTTTGGTCTCTTGCAAAGGCCTTGTTTCATTGAAAACTGGGACAAAAATCTTGTGGTAGAGGTTGATGGGATCACCCTTTCTAGGATAATTTTGGATTTTAGAATTTACCTCAATTCTTTTGAAGGTATATTTTACAATTCATCCATAGATGGTTGGGTAAACAAGTCATGGTTAAAATTAAATTAGAAAGCCCTTGAAAACTTAATATAAACTAAAATTGAAGCTTTTCTACTTTTTTTTAGATATTTCATTAAGTGCATTATATGGCTCCGAACAAGAAGATAACTTTTCTAAAATTCATATTATGAATCATTGACCTTTAAAACTTAGGAAATGAACAAAGAAACAAAAATATTTTAAATAGAATTTTCAAGTAAATTTTGTAATTAGGCTCTCTGAGTGCCATTTCTATTATCTTTATAATATCCTTCCACTTCATTAATGTGATTAACAAGGGACCACAAGGCCAAAAATAGTTGGCATGAACCACACAAATAGGAAAAATAGAAAACAAATTAAGAAAAACCTAAACTAATAAACAAGTTATAAAAAGGAAAATCAATAAGAAAAAAAGTAAAAGAGACATTATTTAAAGAGATTCTCAAGCCAATGCATGCTTGATTTAGTTAGACACTTGATTCTTCAGGATTTTGAGAAGGGTAGAGTGAACACCTATTTTATTCTATGATTTTGAAGTATTCTTACCCTCAGTTGCTACTCCTTCTTTAAGCAAACTGAGCTAAGATGGTCACCAACCCATTTACTATAGTTTGTATTCCCATTTATCATTTGAAGATGAGTGAAAAAAGGAGAAATCAACATTGAGTTAAAATTATTACATAATGAAGAAAACCAAGAAAAAGGTGGTTGTCCCTTTGAGGATAAATATCAAAACAATTCCAAAGTTGATGACCTCTCTCCTCAATTCATCCCCACCTTAAAAATAGTTGACAATAACCAAGTGTTCTTATTAGTATCATAGGAAATCAAAATGGGAAGTCCTAAACATAGTGTCCTAATGAAAAATTCATGCCAACGGAGTTTCAAGTTGAGAATGACCTTAGTCATCTTAGTTCTTCACATACTTTAGTCATTGATGACAAATTTGGAAGGTCTTTGATATGGGAAGAATCTAAAACACTCCCATACTTTCCGAATGCCAAGGACACCAAAGGGGATGAAATGTAGGCATCCATTTTCATCGAAGAGAAGCCACCAAAAATATGCATGAACGTGGAATAAAAATTTGTGTAAGAGATAAGATGTACATATGCTGAGTATAAATTAGTAATATCTAAAAAAAGATATCAGTATGAGTAGAATGATCAATATCAAGATATAACAAGGCTAAATTTAGGATGTAAAATATAGAAATATAGAACTTGGTAATCAAAACTATGTATAGGATGCCCTCAAGTGGGTTAATGTGTCAAGTGAAAACCTATGTATCAATGTATATGCCCCAATGGGTAGATAATAACAAGTCTAGATCAGTGTAGTCGACTTAAGTCTTATAGTAATCTATAATCACTCAACAAGAATAAGTGAAACAAGTATGTATGATAAAAATGACTATACTGAGTTAGATAACATATGTAGTATCTATAAAATTTAAGAAATGTAACCATAGATGTGCATACAATCTATAATTTTGGTTTTTGAGTAATCATTTTAATGTTTTACTATTCTTTAAATATTATAATGTTTTTATATTTTTTGTAAATAAGTTATGTACTATCAATACGAAAATGAAATATGTATAAGGAGAAAGAGAGAGGGAAAGTATGTACAATAAAGTAAGAACAATACTAACCAATGAGTCTCACAAGAGAATCACTATCACTATGGCTCATGTCAAATAAGGGAATTATGATCATGCATGTTGTGTGAAAGGGAAATTATGGTTACATAATCTACTATACTGAGTTATTTATATTTGTATCTACTTATGTAGTGGTGCTGGGAATATGTGGCACTAATTGTGGTGTCCTATGAACTATATGGGTCTTAGGTACCTATTTAGTTAAATAATCTATAGGTGGAATTGGTGCCCTATGTTAAGAATCCAAAGAACTCAATAATATTGATCTCATTAAAAATTCAATAGAGGGATGCCCTCTAGAATCTATAACATATCTCTGACATAGTAGTCTCTCTAATAGTGGTATTTATGGGAGAGTATGCATACATGTAAATATTGTAGAATTATACTTCACTTGCACTCATAGCTCTACTAAAATCTATGATGTATTAATAAAAATGGTGCTCTAAGCTATAATTGATAATTATGTTTTATCTAATAACTATCTTTTAACTAGTAACTATGATATAACTATTGGTGGAATAGGTAGAGGATATTCATATGAGATATACCATACTTTGAGTACCCTAAATGATGTAAAAGTTTAATAATGCACATGTTATTGCTTGACCCATTGTCAACCATAACACTGTGGATATGATGATGATCTATTTAAGCTTGTATAAATAGTGCATATAAATCTATATCATCAACAATGATCCCTTTCTCTAAAAATGTGGCGAGTGGTCTAGTTGAAATTATAGTGTGGTATATACCAATTATATTATGTAATGGGTGTATGTCCTCTTTAATAGTATGATGTAATCTTAGTGGTGGATGTGCCTGATATGTGTAGTGAATACCTAAATTACTTCCTTCCTCTTTTAATGTGTGCTTTGGAAATGGATTTGAGAATATATTTAATGCCTTAGCTTCTATTTTTTGTAATTTTTGTGCCTTTGTGGGTGTGCCCACATCAATAATGTTATCCTTAATCAAATCATATATCTTATGTCTAAGGCTAATGAATCTATTTGATATATGGCTTAATGCCCTAGATACTCATAAAATGCATTGGAATCATATTTTTTTGGAAGATTTCATCTTGTACAAACCTTTTTGATGGAAGGTGGAGATATGACATTGCATTCCAAGAGCTGTTATAAACCCAATTTTGGAGATTCTGAAAGGTTAGAGAAGACTCTATAGGGAGGATATGATAAATCCAAGTGAGGAGATGGATATGAATCTAATTTAAATGTGGCCTTTTGATCACTCTTGTTTTTAGTGTCCCTTACCTTGTATGGAGGCTTACTTGAACTCTTAGCACTTGATTCTAATCCATTGGTATATTTTAGTTTGCCCATTGATATGAGATTAACTTCTCTTTATTTTAGTTTGTGGCACTAATCTATGAATGTTAGAAACTTATTAAACAAGATAGATTCATGTAATGTTGTTAGAAGACTATGTTTGAAGATGTCTTGAAGCTCTTTATCTACCATAGGGCTGGTCAATTTAGCTAATATAGTCTTGTATCATAAGATGGATTATATAATAGGTTCATTTTAATTTTGTTTCAACTATGCAACTTAAGCATATGAGATATTTTCAATGATATTTATGTAGGAGTGTGCTAAAAACATATCCCCAAAAGGATTGAATGCTATGATAGATTGATTCAGTAATTAATAAAACCATTGTAAGGCATAATCATTTAAACTACATGGAAAAAACTTTGTGAGAAGCCAATCATTAGACATGTAATCCAATCATGCTACATGAAAATCTTAAAGATGGTACTTTGTGTCACCCTTACCATCATACCATGTAAGCTTAATTTCCATAAATTTAGATGGCAAGGGAGTTACTTCAATGTAAGTGCCAAAGGTGTATGTAGGAGAACATTAGAATCCAAGGCATGTGATGACCTAGAGACTCCTTGCTAAAGATGTAACACCTTAGCCTACAAAGTATGAAACTCATGCATAAGGTATTGTAAATATGGAGTGAAGAAACTAGACACAAGAGGTGTAGCTATCACTAAAATTGGTTGAGTTATAATTGGTTATTATGTTAGTTGAGTTGGCCCCATTTTAGGTGTAACAATGTTATAAGCTAGGGGAGTTCAATAATGACCATTATTTGATTTATTATTTACTTACCTTATGTTTTGTAAAAATTTTGCATGATCAAGGGGTTGTTGCTGAAGTATATCTCTAAATATCTATAAGATCTCACCCTTGTTGACAATTAGGTTTTAATTATTAAGTGGAGAAAGAGTGTCCTAATTTCCAATTTGTGTATCGTATTGATAATTATTATATTGTTCATCTTTAGATTCATTATAATTGAAATACACATAATCAAGGTGTGAAGGATTAATAATAGGAGTTACAATAGGTCCCTTATCATTAGTATAAACTCAAATAATAAGAATCTCAATATGCTCAATAGGATTACCACCTAGCCTATTACTTATTCTTAATGAAAGAGAGATTTTTTAGATGACATATAGTAAATAAATTGAAATATATATGATAAAAAATATATGAAATATAAAAAACTTAAAGTAGCTAATGAAAACATGAAAAATAAGGATGTAAACCCTAGGAACATCTAGGGTTAGGTTTTAAGCAATGTTTAAAGTAAGTTGAGATCACCAAATGTTTTAACCTTTTAGGACATAGTGTATGTAAATATTATGTTTGTTAAAGAGATGAGTAGAAAAAATTATGCAGATAATATGTAATGAATATAGCCACTAATTTTTTTTATAGTTGACTAGATTTTAATTTTCTAAAAATAGTAGTAAATAGTGAAAGTAATGAATTATCTAGAAAACACCTGATATAGATGATTTGGGTGTGGGAAACTGAGATGGAAGTGAGTATAAGTGTCATAAACTAGAACTCAATGTCATAACCCCTTGTGAATAATAACACCATAAGTATATAGTAGTAAAATTATTGGAAAATTGGGGGTAGTGTCTTAATATTGGTGGTAGTGTCATTTGTGTAGGACCATCATAAACTTCTAGGTTTACCTATGTATATATATCTAGGGTTTGTTACTATGCACATGAGTTTTGAAACCTCATATTTTTCATATAATTATTAATTTATTTTGTAAACCCTAATCCTCCATATAACTAGGGCATGAGCTTAAAAGTGTGTTTGTTAGTAAGGTAGGTTGGACATCCTCAATACACCATTGTGAAGAGAGTTTCCTACATGAAAATACTCCAAGGAGGTATCAATCTCAATATATTTCTCCCCACCTAAGTTTTGGTGCAAGTTTAGGTGATACTAATTTGATATTGGCCCTGAGTGACTTGAATGCCCTTGAGACTAGAAATGCAGGAAATCTAAGGTTAGGGTTGTTGTAAATGGTAATATGTAGAAGTAGGGCATAATAGGGATTGATAACCTTAATTAGGTTCAACTTTTTATCTATTATAATGTGTATTTTGAATTTGATTTACATTTAGGGGTTAGATGGATTAAAAGTCATGTATTTTTATTATTATGTTGCTTGTGTAGGTGATAAAAGAGGTTTAGGCCTACCCAAAGGAGTTTTATTTTTGAAAACATATACATTTGATAAAATATATGGAAAAGGACATTATTTATATTTTGGGGATACTAGTGCCATGTGGCACTAGTGCCATTTTATGGAACTAGTTTCTAGCTGGTAGAGCACTATGAACAAAGGTCCAAGATCAAGAAATAAAGGTATGTGACTACTTTGTGGTTCATTAGGGATGTGTATGGTATACACAAAGGATGGATAAGTGTGATAATAGGATATAGAGTAGGTATAATGGAAATATATGGATAAGTAGTCTCAATTAGTACTCTTATCACTCAAATACAATTTTTGGGTGATTACAAGGGGAATTTAGAATTGGAGAATTCTAGAATTTATTAGGAGTTGTTAATGATTATTAGAGGGAATTCAGGTTAGTTATTATACAAGGGTTAGGATCGGTTATTAGATAGTAGGAGTTTAATAAATCCTAGGAGTAGGTAGGTACATGGGTTGTGAATTGAAAATCATAATATAATAGATAAATGGTGTTAGGTGATAGTGAAGATTGATTAAAAGAATTAATGAAGACATGGTAAGGGGTAAGGTTGATGTATGATAAGATGAATGAAGTGGATGTTATAACAAGTATTATAAGGAGTTATTAAGGAGGAATTAGATGAATTTTGGTGAGATTAATGATTATTATATGAAATTACTAATGTTGGTGTTAACTAATAATAATAATAGTGATGGTAAATAATGTGAGAAAATTTAGATGCATACACTGATATATTCCTATTATTAGTTTAGTCTCGTATTATATCCAAATGTCCATGTTGTTAAAAGTATAAGAGGGTGGGAATGTTTACCTTCTCAACCCAATCCTATTACTTACAATATTCCTCTTCCACCTCCTCCAAATAAAATTTATGAACCTAATGGGTATGATATAATTGACCAATTTTGCAATACTCTAACTAAAATTTCTATTTTAGAGTTATTAAATAAAACATCACCTTACTAGGATACATTATATTACACATTAAGATATACCACTCTTCCTATGGATACAAAACCAACTTCATTTAATTATATCAGGAATACCATCAAAGATATTGATAATATTGTCACTTTTGATAAAGAAGACATACCTCAAAGAGATAGTGTTTCCATAGTCCATGAAATAATGAATACATACCTCAAAATAAAAATATTCAATAATATCCAATTGTTTGTTCAAATTTAAATACATGGTAATATATTGAAGCATTTATTTGTGATAGCTAGAAATTATAACTTATGAAGCAAATAAACTAAAACTAATTAATTGAATATTTATTATAAAAAAATTTAAAACCTTAGATAGAGTTTGAACAAAAGAAAACAAAATAAAATTTTACCTTCATCTTACCAATAAAGTGAATATATTCTCCTAAATGATGACTTGATTGTGCTATTATGATCTTGTATGTGGTCGAATGAAAATTTCTAATTCAAATAAAATTAAAAGACATAAGGAACCAATTATTATTTTAAGTGTGTGATTGATTTAATAATTTGATATCACTTTAATAACATAATTCTATATTATGTAATAAGGAGGATGTATGTCAATTTATAGTTTTTATGCATGAGAATGGATGGCCAAATTTAATCTTGAATTATTAAATTTTCTAGTTTTTAGGTGACTAGATTTGAATCCTCATTCAAATGGAGAAAATATATTCTTCAAGTGGTTGATAAATGTGGGGGAAGTTAGTTTGTAGTTTAAAGCTTATTAGGAATGAGTGAATGTAGTTGAATGACTCACCATGGTAGTTACATTTCTTGAGGAGTTGATTAGATGACTCAAAATATGGTTGAGATAATTAGTGAAATGGTCAGGTGACTCAAGCTCTTGGTGGAGAGAATTGAGGATATGTTTTAGTGATTTGTAATTTATAAATATTAATTATTTTTATGGAATTATGTGTGCATGATTAATTAACAATAGATTAATTTATTAATATTAATTAATTATTTGAATTATGAAGGGAAAATGATGTTAGTGCATTTAGGATAAAATCCATAATTTGAATGATGCGTTAGTAAATAATAGTGGTGATTGTATTAATATTTAGTTTTGTTTTATACAACACTAATTTTAGTAAAATTTAGGTGTCTAAATTTTTTCCTCTTTGAAAGGGTGTTATGACTTGAATAAAAAATGATTTTTAAAAGAATAAAGAAATGTAGAGTGTAAATGATATAGTTCATACATTCCCTACATAGATTTATAAAGTGATCAATTTGGTATATGCCCCTCAAGGGATCATATGAGGACAAAGGATGAAAATGGACAATCCAAATTAACAAATTATTAAAGAGGGTTTGAGCAGATATACAAAAAATGGTGTGATTGATACCATGATAAATAAGATTACTTCTATTGATAAAATACTTGCATGATTTTATGAATGTTTAAAATGATTTTCACCAAGTGGATATTTTATAGGGAGCAGATGTTAGAAATGATATTTCCCAAGATAAGTTACAAAATTATATTTTCATCCATGTTATGATATATGCATAGAAATAGATGTTAAAAGGATTTATATCATCGATAGGTTGTGAACATTAAAGAGACAAATTTATATTATATTGATTTTTTATTTAAGTAATTTATTTGGATACAAAACTAAGAAAATGGATAAATATAATTAATTATATTTTTAATGTAGATTAAAATGGTTTTATAGGTTTGTTAAATAGGCTAAAAATGCATTAAATGATTGGTTGGGGTGGGTAAATAAATGAAGAGGGGTTTAGATATACATAGTGAAATTAATGGATAAGAGGATGATGATGATGGATATGGATATGGATGAATGAAACTAACCCATGGATGACATTAACCCTCTTGATCTAATGCTTGAAAAATTTGATTGTATTTGATGTGCCCCAAATAAATATATATGTGAGTAATGGATGGGGAATGATATATCCAAAGATAATTTGCACACTTTGATTTTACCTAAGAAATGATATATGAAAGGAGGTATATTTGGTAAATATATATCCCATTGAAAAGCTAAAACATTGGATTGGATGGTTAGTTCATTAATGCATAAGTATAACTAATTTTTTTAATAAACTACATAGATAATTAATGATTGATTGTATGATTGGATAACATGGGTTTTATATGTTAGTTGGTAAATATCGGTGATTATGTGATGTATGGATTGGCAAGTCTATTGTATTATTTATGAATAAAAATTATCTATTTGGGGATTTAGTTATGGATGTTGAAATTGAATGTTAAAGTAGATAGTTAGTATTAAATGTTTTAGCTTATATTATACATGTGATGTATGTTGATATATAATATAATGATGTGGATGGGATAATAACTAATTAGTATTACATGAAGATTAAACATTTTTTAAACAACCTTGTTTTTATTTTGTGTATGAAAATATACAACAATGATAAGCAAGACCATGATAACCAATCCATAGACATAGGTGCACAATGTTGTGCATCATGTTATGGATAAATTATGATAACACTAATTCAATTCACAAGGTCTTGTCATAAATCAATAAAAAGATCAAATAGTACAAAACACACAATAGTAATTCAATAAACAAAAAAAAACTAATTACAAAAAAACTGACAAAGTATACAAATAACAAAGTGAGTAAAAAAATACAAATAAATAATTAAGTAAATAACAAAATTAAGTAGGCAAACACATAAAAGTAAGAAAACATTTTTTTGTTTTTGTATTTCGCTATGTTAAAAACCCTTGTTGTATTATAGGTGTTAATAATGATATAAGTAGCCTTGTTTTCCCCATGAAAGGATATATGTGTGCGGGTAGATATGGGAATGATAGGGCCTACTAATTTTATAATGATCTACGTATGGTATGATGAGGGATTCTAACTAAAATAATGATAAATTAATTTTGTATTTTTATATTTTTTTCATGTTTTTGGATTTTTGGGGACATTTTTCTATATAAATAAATAAAAATAGTTATATAAATGGAAACTATAGGAGTATTATTATGGATGGAATAAAAATATGTTCAAGGATTACACAAAGAGGTAATTATATGCACAATCTTAATGAGACCATGATAATAGGTGACAATGTGAACATGTGTGTATATATGTGGTTGTAGATATACAAAGGTTTTTTATGAAACACGGCTTAAAAATTCATTCTATATTCATCATGGACAAAGACAAATGGAATTTAGGGTGATGTGAAAAGGTGAAAATGACCTTAGTAAACTAGGGTTTATACATGTGGATAAATAAAGTATGAGATTGTATGAATGGAGGATGATTTAGGATATGTAAGGTGGACACAAAATGAGATTTCCCCCAAGTGTAATGTATTTGTAAACATCTTATTTTATGAATGACACCATAAATTAATTTTAATCATTGTACTTTCCAAGGGAACCATAAAAATTATTTTCACCCATGGATGGATTTATTTCTCTCTATTCTTTTGTAGTAGTATTGCATATATTAGGTATGCACTCTAGTTATGTCTTCAATAACTTTGTAGACTTATAATTTGAATTCTTCCAAATTTACCAAGACACCTTCATAACCCATAAATTAGAGGGTGATACCATAGAAGGTGAAGTGAACAATGTGGTGGATACAGTATGTGTGTTGAGTTTATGATGGATTTTTTTTTTCTTTTCTTTTTTTTTTGGGGTCGGGGGGGGGGGGGGGGGGGGGGGAGGTGGGTTTGTAATTGTGATAGGGGTATTGGGACCAAAAATATCATGTTATACAAGATTTATAGTAGATACAAGTTTCACAATTTTGAGATTCACTTTTGCTTAAATGATATCTTAAATATGTGATTGGGATCCATCATAAAATTATGTTGATATAAGTGGAATATTAATCTTATCATCCATTGATTCCTTCAATTTTTTTCACCAAGGGACACTTCTTGATTGTTTTTATTTTAATTTGTATTTGGGTTATCCCATGGTGCCTTAATGAGGTTTTCACTAAATAACATTACTCTTGGAATT